>VZSV01000027.1:5156960-5215332 GCA_013398735.1 Nothocercus julius | reverse complement strand
TTCCTAAATACAAAGAGAAATTCAGTGATTGCAAACTAAGCTGTTTTTCATTTAGATTTTTATTCCTGGTTTTGGAAAATGCCACTCCCCCCTTCTCCCTGCTCTGTTTTTCTCTCCACTACTTCAGTTAAAACACAGCCTGGGCAACAGGTCACCCTCCAGCAGCACAAGATGGGGCAGAGCCCTGGGCTGGAGGGGAAAGGGGGAGCCCAGGTGTGGGGAGAAAGGTGCCCATGTGAGACCAAAATGCCATCACGGAGGTTCTCGTCTGTCCCAGCACCTTTCCCAACTATCCAGGAACCCCAAGTGAGGCATCTCCTGCCTTAGCAGCTACTGCTGAGGGCAAGTGAACTTTCTTCATCACTGTGGAACTAATAGCACAGTAGCTTTTAAACTACTTTTTTCTTCCCAGACTAATTCCTTTTCGGGCTTGTGAAGCAAAAATAATAGCAATAATATTTTTAAAATGTTCTGTAATACTTAAACATTGCATTTGGGTGTACAGTAGGTGGGTACTGAAATACTAGCTATATGTACAAATTATAACTTTACAGACTCTGATCTGGATTATAATAGTTGTAATAGCATGTTTGAAGTGAGTAAAAATTAAATTGTTGACTTGCTTGCAGAATGTTCTTGTCTTGGAGACTCTTTACACAGGGTTTCTTTTTTGTTAGTGTTTATACGGGGTAATGAGATTTGTGCCTGAAGCCATTATCAAAATATAGATGCAGAGGCTGTTATTCCAGAACGACAACAAAAAGTTCATGCAGTCCTTCCTTATTACCACAGATTTCAATATGCGAATGTTGTAGTATCAATTACTTATTGGAGGAAGTATAAGAATAAACGAGAAAACACAATCAACTGTATAAAGATCTATACTATCAACTACTCTGCTAGACTTTTTCTTGTGGTCTTGGACATAAACTGCAAACAGAAAATAGCATCGTGCCATTCTGTCACAAAATTATAGATTTAAAACCACTAAAATTCAAACCCTGGTAAATGAAACTATTTTTCTTGTCATCCCTCAGGACCACAAGGTTATTGCACAAAGGAAACAGAAGGAAAAAAAGAAGACATTGTTTCTACGACTAATTCTCAAAAACTATTTATGTATTTTATAAAAAGCAAATCACCTAGGGGTCATTTTTCTCTGTATCGTGTTGTTAAATTTTGTCACTCTTAAAATATTTTTGCAATATTCCTGCTTTGAATAGATCTACCACATTTCAGAGAAAAGCAAAAAACTTTATGTTATTTTCTGTCATCTTTGTGATTTTTGTTATTGTATTGTGACACTTCATGCACGTGCACAATAGTGTTTCCAGCAAAGTATGTTTTTATTCCTTCTTGTTTAAAGAAAAAGAAAAACGTAAGCAGTTGCTTGTAAATTGCGGGAATCTTTTGTGGTTGAAGAACAACTCAAATCTTATGATAGCGTGCTTTTCTGGCTATTTCACTGCCTATAAAATTTTAAAAGATGAACTATTAGCATCAATTAGCTGACATACTGCTTAAAACATTCAATGTAGATGAGGCATATTACTTTTCAGATTAATTTATATCAGACTTTTACAAGGAATACTCATCATGACATTTAAGATGTACACCTTGAATTCTCATCCAAACATGTCAATTGCTGTGTAGAAGTAACCATCTAATTTACTTAACAGAGCAACAGAGTCACCATCAGGCAAACACCTAGGGTTTCAAATATACAGGTCTTGTTAGTTCATATCCAAAAATAATTTGAAATCAGGAATAGGTTCTTATCGGGATCTGGCTTAGTGGCATGCAAATATGCCTTCTGGATTAGAGCTAATTTGTGCCCAGCTGCTCAATGCAGACCTAAGCCTATGTGCCTAGACTGTTATCACTAATAATGGAGTGTTCCTGATTTTTAAATTCAGTGAAGTTCGCTTCTAGTTTCCCTGAAGTCAGTCAAGTTTACATAGATTACAGTTTTACTATTCCTTATAAAGCAAAGCCATTTTTCTCATGATACTATTGCTTTTGTCTTTCATGTAATTCTCATCTTTGGAATTGATGGATTGAAAGACCTGGTACAAGGCCTTGCAAGAGGAGGTTCAACGGAAGAAGGTTTTGTTTCCATGCATTTGGATGATGGAGGGTCTGTTTTGATTTTTACCTTAAATACCATTACATAATTCCATCTATATTTTGAATACTGGCCATACCTGTGTATCTGTAGAAGAAAAAACAACAAACAAAAGTACCCCACTGAGGTAGACTTTTCTTTAGTGAAGATACTCAAGAATAACTCCATCTGTTTATTTATTGAAAGCCTTGACTCTGGCAGCATTTTATCTAAAGATAGAGACCTCCCACATGTTCTATAATAAATACAGCTACCAAAAATGTATCCAGGCTCATTCTAACCACACCTGTAAATTTCCCTCACCTCACCTGATTTGTACAGAGAGTTTAATCTGTAAAACAATCATGCCAGCTGGCCACCTAATCTACAATACACTTCTCTCTAGTCAGGGGAGATACAAGATTTGCCTGGATTTGCCCAGTTTCTTTCTTACTTACTTGAAAGGGAGTTACTCCATCTTTGCCTGGTTCTGTCTTTGGTTTCAGACTGTGATAGCAGTTTTCCCTTCATTCCTATTCTTTGTGAACAATCCAGTGATGGACTACTCCAGCCCTAATTGATCAATAAACATGGAAAGAATAATTTTTGCTCCCTAGCTTATAACAGCTGATGACAACCTCCAAACAGCTCAAATGTGGCTGTCAGTCTCAGAGGCTACCTTGTCCTCTATTTATTGGTAAAAGAGTGGATTATAAACATTTATAAATTTCTATAGCTCATATTCCCAAATAGCACAAAATCACATGAATTCACATCTTTGTGAAGCTAATTTATCTTAATGAGTGAAATAGTAATGTTTTATTCAATAGAAGAATTGCTATTTTTTCAGTTATGTCTAAAGGGTTAGTAACTACTGAGAATATACCATAGCATGAAAAAAAGAGGAAAGAAAACATACAGAGGCTTTATTGAACAGGTATCTTACTACCTAGCAGAAAAATCTTGAAGACCAAATCTTTTAAGGATATACAGGACATACATACCTTCCATGAGTAACAAAAGCCCCATGGAAAAATTAAACTGGAGACCACCAATACAGTCAAAGGACATTTCTGAATAACACTTTCTTCCTACTGTCAAAACATTTATGATCATGTATCTTCTAAAGCTAAAAATATCCCTGTTGCTTGAATAAGGTACTTGAGGGAATGGCCCAATGAAAGCCAAATGCAGCTCCTTTTGAAGAACTTGAACCAGCTACAGGATTTCCAGCTTCTTCAATATGATGCTATTAGTTTACCAGATTTTACTTATGATCTGCCTTGCTGACTCCAGCTATGGTGGGTTGGTTGCTTGACATGCAGCACTTTGGTATAGGGTAGAGCGTGTTACACTAGTCTGCCAAACAAGGGAAGATTATGGCACCACTTGTGTAAGACCAGACTGTGCCCAGGCATAGCCACCACGAGGCAACGATACCGGTTACCCCTCAGAAGCAAGAAAACTCCTAAAGCGGTGCAAAATTAAAATGGTTCAAGACATAAATTGTCACGTGGTTCACTTGGTTTCTTGATGAGACAGCTCTGTGGCGCATCAAAGCCTGCCTGCAGACACATTGCAAACCTTAAAAAGGTTTTGCTATGGGCAAATTACTTAACTCGGAGAAAATTCTGAATAAAGTTTAAAAGCCAGATCTGGCATACTTTGATGTGAATAATCAGCATGGAGGCCAACAGTAATTTTCCTGGCAGCACTGAAAGAGTAATACACAATCTACTTAACACTCCTGGCATCTGAAGCTTTACCTTTAAAAAAAGTAAAAATAAATAGTGACAATCTGTAATAGCTTGAGAATCACCTCCAAAGAAAATGGAAGTTAAATGGCTCTGCATGCCTGCTGTAGACAGACAGAGCTGGTGTCCTCCAGCTCAGGCCTAGGTACAGAAGATGCAGATTCTGAGGGTGTAATAAGATTGCCTTACTAAGGTGAGTTTTAAGAGTGCCTGAGGGGATAAACTATTTGTACTGGTACAACTCTAGTAGCCATACTTCCGTTTGAGACAGTGGAATAAAGCCTTCTCTCTCCAAACAAGAAAATCAATGCCATAAAGATTCATGACTACCTACAATTGCACTACAAAGCACATCCCTTCCAAGAAGTGATTCTTGACTCCCAAGTCAAATAATGCAGGGTGGTTACATTCACATTGACCAGAGCATCCTCCTGCATAACAGCACCACTTCCAGGGCATTTTTTTTGGTCCTATGTAACTCCTCAGTCTCTATGATACAGGAGCACCATGTACAGCTTATTATTTTGGAAATTACATTGAGAAGAATGTCAGGATCATGCTACAGATCATCAAAGAAGGCTGTATGATCTTCTTCCCCCCACCTCCCGTCCTCTCTTTTTTTTAGGGTTATGTAACACAGGATGAAACTTCCATAAGTAAACAGGGGCTACTTGAGTCTGCTAGGATGGTGTCAGAGGACTGCATAGAGAAAAGAGGGCCAAGCCTGGTGTAGCACCATCCATACTATCAAGTAGAGGGGTCATCAAAGAGAGAGGTCTCATAACCAGAATCACCCTCAGTTTTATCTAGGAGGGAACTAGTTAGTTTTCTTCAAGTCCTGGAGGGAACCAGAGTCCTGGAGGGAAAAAGCATTGGCAGGGAAGGAGAACAGGGGCTCCAGACCATAGGACTGGCCCAAGCTATACCACTTTACCACACAGGCTCATGCGTGGCAAAGCACCTGCTGGCATGCCAGCAACCATCTCTCTTTACGGAAAGGCAGCCCTCCTTATCCTGAGCCACACGCGAGATTGCTGCCCCCTCGGCACGCTGCCCTCCATACGCGCTCACCTGAGACGGCAGGAGGCTCGGTGCCAGCACAAGCCTCTTCCTCACTTGTGCCACCCTTGCTTGGTCTGCGTGCTCCTGGCTGAAATAGCTCTGCGTGGCAGAATCCAGCTGGCAGAGCTCTGCGAAGTTGCAGGAAACCAAGCAACAGCCCTTAGGAAACCTAGTATTTGAATAAAATGGTAGTCCAGATTGAAATACAGGATAAAATGTAGATCTGTAGTTTTATTACACACCTCTACACCTGAATCCTCACCAATCTACTCAGGTTTCCAATCCCACACGTCATCACCCAGAGCCCACTGGCTGAGACTAGTGGGATTTGGACACCTAATTCTCTCATGATACCTTGATAATCCCAGCATACAAAAGATTTTTCTCTGGGGATTTCAAAAAAAAAAAAAAAAAAAAAAAAAAAAAAAACCACTATGGTTTTTAAACTACAGAATACAGTTTGTCTGTACTGAAAAATTAATTGCATCATACTAGATCCTTTTCTAAGATTAGTGACTGCATCACCAAAATCAAGAACATATACAGGACAAAGTGATCTTATGAAAACTAGAATCTATGTGGTGATAAGGGGAGATTGTATTAATGAAATGTACAGAAAGGGATGCTTAGAGAAATTTCTCCCCAGACTGAAATATGGGATTATCTTTGAAAAATAATATTGCAGATGGCAAGGCTCAGACTAAAGAAAATCTAGTTAGAGCAGAGGAGAAAAGCATATGTTCCAGATACACACTATAAATAGACCAGGTACTCTTATGGGATATATCAGCATACAGAAGAGCAGCAACAGGAAGAGCCACTGTAAATGTACAGGGCATTTTGTTTTTGTTTTCCCCCTACCCCCATGAGTTTCCTGCATCCATCTGACAGCATTACAATTTCCTGCTCATCATATGTTCTAAAATCTAGTGTTTGAGTCAAAATAAAGCTAATTTGCTTTGGCATAGGGACTTAACTCACTGGTGTATTATTACTGCGCAAGCAGGTGTACCCGCAACTGCAGATAAATGCTTGCTGGTGGAGTCCCAGCAGGGTTTCTGATGAGTTTTCATTTTGTTGAACCTTACCCAGGAAATTATTGTGTAAAAGCTTTGCTCTTAGTTCTGCCTGAAACCTTATTTAGCTACACCTGGCCAAATTCATGGCAATTATTCTATCTATTCAGAGAGGACATACCAAAAATCCCATCAGCCTTTTTAAGTCATTGTCTCAAATCCTGCATAGGAACAGTGAAAAAAATCCCCCTCAGATTAATATGCACAATGAGAATTCTGATCCAAATGCCACTCACTGTATAACCTACATAGAGAAAGATAAAACGAAGTCTTTAAGGTGGAATCTAGGTGACATATCACTGGAATATTTTAAGGGAAGGTATTTTACAGTAAAACATGTCATGCAAAGCAAAAATATTTACTTTAATGAGGATTTTGACAAGATATTTGATCATGTCATTAGAGGTGATTATTATTTTAATTATTTGGGCTGAGAGCATCTCCAATTATTTTGCTGTTTGGGGCTAATGGCTTATTCAAATCAATTCAGAACATCCAAGAAATGCTGCAACGGGCGCTGCATGTCCCACATTCCACAGTCTCCTATGAAGGAATTATTTAGGTCAATCTTTCTTACCTACACTAAAGAGAAGGGAAAAAAAAAAGAAAAGTTCTCTGTGAAAGAAAGAATAGCTATTGATGCTTTTATATAGATCTGTGAACGTAACTGCCAAAAGCACATTAAAAAAATCCACAGATAATATTATATAAAGATTTGCAAGTTATCTTTAAACACATGGGCGATTATTTGAAAGTCAGCAGGAAAGATCAAAATAAATGTTTAAATTTCCTGCACTAAACAAGTAGGCATTCTCTAAAAAAAAGAAGAGGGAGTTAAATTTTCCAACTGATTTTCCTATCATTTGTCACAAGTGTTCATGTATTTTCTTAACTGACATGATGATAATATACACAAAGACTGACTAAAAAGACTATACATGGCTCTATAGAAGAATTGCCTCAGTATCTACAAAAAAAAAAAAGAAAGTGACCTACTGTGAGCTTTTTGTCCCTCCCCCTCTCCCCTCTTGGGGCAGTAAGAATTTTGCAAACTTAAAAAAAGCCACCCATACGGGTGATACTAACTCTTCCAAAGATAAGTTTTCACTGGAACTATTTTTTTTTTCTCTTAATCTCCCACCCAAAAATTCCCCCATTATATCCTGAACCAAACAGAATTTTGCTTTTATAATATCAGAAATTGAGCTTCTTTAACTAATTTCTCACAGGATATCTCTGGGGAAATAACCATTAAAAACTGCCCCTCTCCTCAGCTCTGGTGAGGCCGCACCTGGAGTACTGGGTGCAGTTCTGGGCTTCTCAGGACAAGAGGGACGTGGAGCTTCTAGAAAGGGTCCAGTTTAGAGCAACAAAGATGATTAAGAGACTAGGGCATCTATCTTATGAGGAAAGACTAAGTGAGCTGGGTATGTTTAGTCTGGAGAAGAGAAGATTGAGAGGGGATCTGATCAACATGTACAAATACCTGAGGGGGGAATGTAAAGAGGATGGGGCTAAATCCTTCTTGGTGGCGGCCAGCAACAAGAAAAGGGGTAGTGGGTGCAAGGTGAAACCCAGGCAGTTCCACCTCCATGTGAGGCAGAACTTCTTTCCTGTGAGGGTGCCAGAGCCCTGGCACAGGCTGCCCAGAGAGGCTGTGCAGGCTCCTTCTCTGGAGATCTTCCCAACCCGCCTGGCTGCCACCCTGTGCCCCGGGCTCTGGGTGTCCCTGCTGGAGCAGGGGGGTGGACTAGGTGATCTCTAGTTGTCCCTTCCAACCTCAACCAGTCTGTGATTCTGTGATTCTGTGAATGTAAATCTTCCGCTCCATTCCTCTTTGCTGCATAGCTTACCGTTAACTCACCATGGCTTTTAAGCATACAACATGTGAGGCCAGGCTATAGAGTACAACACATGGCTTGGAAGCTGCTCTAAGGGTGGACTGGGTAGTGAGCAGGCAGGCAACGCTTTTAGTGAGCAGGTTTCATTTTTTTGGCATCGCAGTGCCACTACTCATTAGAGAGAAGTTAGGATGGTCATGCTGCCACAGGCACTGTGCTATGGTCTCTGCCCCTCCTGGAAGTGGGTTATCACCTGACAGCTAAAGAGAAGTAGCTCTTCTATATAAAAAAAAATGGCTGCTTCGTTTTCCACCTCATGCTGAATTCAGCACTCAGCCAAATATGTTGCCTTGGGCAGAAGAAAGGATCCTGTTTCTGTGAGAAGAACAGGTTCCTGCTGCCTTCTGGCTTCTGCCTTGGCTGGGTGAGAAGGTAGCTCCTGGCTCCCTGCTCTCGTTTGCTGCAAACACAGCAGTGGTGGAAGCTGCTACCTCTCCTAGCAGCAAGATTTTTGAGCTGTGATTCAAAAATCATGATAGCTCCAAATGTAGCAAGGCAAAATTTAGAAAAGCAAGAGTCCTGCCCCTCCTCACCATTTGTGCTCAGAGCTCAGGAGAAGCCTGAGCAGAGGCACAAACCCACCAAATCACTGGGAGTCTGGTGAAAACTCAAACAACTTTCCTTTGGAAGAAATGAGATTAAAAAAAAAAAAAATCAATGCAGATTTCATGCCTCTCATGCAGATTTCAGTAAGAGAGACGAGGAATTTTGTCAAGGTAACAGTCATATCTTAACAAAAGTGACCTGATAAAAATGCTACTTATATTTTTCTTAAATGAACAATGTTGCTTGCATGCCTGATTTCTTATTCTTCTTTTAATTGATTTTTTTTTTAATCTCATTTCTTCTAAAGATATGACTGTTACCTTGACAAAATTCCTTGTCTCTCTTACTGAAATCTGCATGAGAGGCTGACTGAGAGAGTTATTAATTTAATCTTTATATTTCTGATCTCACCAAAGCCAGCAAGCATTCCTAGCAGTTCCTAATTCTTCATCATGACATTCATTATGTTCACCTCAGAGATGTCTAAATGTATTCCACATATAATAGCAACGTTATTTAAAATGTAACATGACAGGAATACTTAGAATTGTTCAAAGCTGCACGGTAGAAACCAACGTGATTTGTGCTAGCCATCCAGCACGGGATTTGCATATTTTGGTTTTCTACAGGCATACCGAGAAGCCCAACTAAGTCAGGGTTTAGACATTGCAGGTGGACTAATGCGATATCCCTAGTGGCTCCACTATGAACAAGAAAACCAAACACAAACAAAAATAATCTAGATGGGAAGAACAGATGTGCTGACCAAGATTGTTTGGCATTAGAAAAGCACAGCTACAGCTGCCTACTCTTTGTTACAATGCCTGCAGTAAATCTGGGGCAGTGCTCAAAGAAGAGACAAAGAACTACCCTACCACAGAGGACTCCTAAATAGGAGAAAGAGACTCTGAAAGGTGTCAATTTAAATGGTTTAACTACAGCAAAGGAAAAATTAAAAGAATTCACTAAAATCTGAGCCTTGCAATTACAGGAAACAGCTATGAGAAAAAAATAGCTTTCTTGGAAGAAGAGAAAAATGGGATAGTTGTATAATATGGGCAAGAAACTAGAGGTATCTACATTCATAGAAAGCAATGTGTTTTGCTTACCTACACAGCACAGTAAAAAACTATTCAATCTACTCTTCCTGTGTCTGAACTGGGCAAGGATGCATGATCTCCAGCATGGCAAGATGACTTGTCATCACTAAAGGAAATATAGCTTATTGGCTCATTGGTGTCTAGTGCCTCGCCCTCGTGCCATAGAGTGAGACCTTCATGGATCTCACTTAGCTTGGGAAGAAAGAGAGTGGCCACTCAACAGCGGAGCAAAATGTACTAGCCACAGGGTCCTACCGGATATAATTAGGAAGGGTAATGGGTAAGTGATACTTTTTAATGAATTGTAGGTTTGTAACCCAAAATATGTTCCCAGCTATACTGAAAATAAGCATAGTTTATTCTTCTGTCACCCGAGAAGAGGAAATACAAGCTTCTTTTTGATTTCAGTGTGAATTGTCCAAAGTGATAACGTGAAACGTAATTCGAACATGAAATGAAGTATCTGCCAACATGCCTGAGAAAGACCTGAAGCATTGTTCCCACTTCAAAATCATCAATCTATAGGTTAACTAATATCACTAAAAGAAGGTGCAGAAATATCTCTTTATGGCTCTGTTTTAATGAGTATCCTTTCCAACTTATCTGTCAGCCATATCGTCTTTTTTTTTTTTAGGTCAAACAAACAGAACCGCAAGTAGAAGACGTTGTGAACTGAATAGTTGAAACAAATGGCAACGAATAATCCTGTTCATATGATAGTCATCAGCATTTTAATGTAATTCAGAAAAAAAAAAAAAAAAAAAAAAAACTCCTTGACAACTAATTGTGGTGTGTAACTTCTCTGCATTCACATGTGATGACTGATGTCCAAATATCTAATTAATTTTCTAATGGTTAATCGTATCTGAGATCCATGCAATTGCAAACTGGTAAACCTTACAGGAATATGAGTATAAGCATTAACAGAGTGCACAAACAAGAAAAGGGGAATTAACTCACCCTTTGAAGGACAAGTCACAACTCCCAAATTGTTAAGATTCGGAATTTGTTAAGAAAAGGAATCAAATGCATATGAATAAAAGAGACCTTATTGATATTAGACTTCATGATTTTCAGAAAGACTTTGAAACCTTTCCATAGATAAATATTTTGCTATAAGAAAGAAAACAGAAGGTGTTAGTAAATAGGAAGCCTTCGTAACAAAGAAAAGTTCTGAAGGGATCTATGTTGGGAATTTTGCTGTTCTTCTTGCGATTACTTGTGAATACAAGTAATCCTGAAAAAGGTGTGATAACATATGCAGATGAGACCATTACTATGGATGGTCATAAAGACTATAGCTGTGATGAAACACTGAAAAAGGACCTCCTAAGACACTGGAACATGATAACAGCAGTAGAGATTCTGTGTAGGTAGATGCAAACTGATGCACAGAAACAACCATAGCCTGACAAAGGAAATGATGAACTTAAGCTGACTCCTCCCTTTTGGGACTGAGATCTTGAAAAGATAGCAGTTCTAAGCTGAGCACTTAGTGGGGAGTGACAAAAACAGAAAGAAGAAAGAGCAAAAGTGTTATGACCCTGTATAATTCCGTAACACACCACTCAAAAATTTGTACAGTGCTGGTCTGTGTAATTTAGAAAGCGTAGCGTAGAATTGGTAAACGTTCTAGAAGAACAAGGAGAATGTGAAAGACATGACATTGTTTCTATAAGAAGCCTTGGTCAACTATGACTCCTGAGCTAGGAGAGGTAAAATAATGGGAGACACAATAGGGAACAAAAAATTATGAGTGGTGTAAAAAACTGATGAAGGGATGATTCTTTCTTCCAGTGTAAGAACTAAGGAGCAGGTGTCAAATTCGAAACAAAAAACAAATTGCCCTGCCATAGGTAATCTGTGGAAATCCTTATTGCAGGATGGTGTGAATGCTAAATGTTCACATGTTTCCTGGTGGTGAAGATTTTGGGAGAATAAGCTCTCTGCAGGCTTTAAATAGAAAGACAAAAAAACTCTGGCCCAAAAAGTCCTTGAGGAATTTTTTTTATTATTATTTTGTGCCATTGTTATGCTCTCCTATACACATCTACTTTCCATCAGATGCTGCCTAGATAAAACTTTGATACTATACAGCTTGATTCTCCTTATGCTCCTATTCTAATACTTTCCAAGGCACATTACAAAATGAATCCAAGACAAGAAACAATCTTTCTAATCCTTTCATAATACTAATCAGGTGCTATGTACCTCAGGAATAATATTTAAGACAAATGAAATAATATTTTAGTTTACTGGACATATTTTCAAATCCATTCTTATTAGATACCTATTTGTATAAGTTTATATACATAAGCTTACTAATATTTATTTTATATCCTCATTCAATATTTCTCATCTCTTTACAGGAAAAGTTGCTAAAGAAGATCATGAAAATAGCATGAAGAAAGATAGCAAGGAAGCATTTGAAAACAAAGAAAAAGGAGTCTATTCTGAGCTAACTATATGATATGAAACGTAAAATGGGGAGAAGAATGATGCAAATAAATGGTTGAGAATTTTATAAACAGAAAGGACGAAGGGTAGCTAAATGTCTGGTTTTATTTTCTCCAGAATTGTGAATCTGCGGTAAAGTCTTTTTATCTCATCTTACGTAATAGAATACTCACTGACACTGAACATCTCCCCTGCTTATGCAAGAGAGGACAGATAAACCCTCTTCTTGTTTTTCTCCCCTCTCTTAAAAGCCTCAAGTAATTCCTCCTCTCAAACCACATCCTTCCAACACTAAATAAATCAACTCCTGAACTTGTAAAAGGCATTTTGTGAACCAAGTGGTTTGATTGATTCAATATCTATTTTCAGAGAAAAGAAATTTAAACTCAGATCCAAATTTTACAGTATTCTCCCTTTCAACGTTTGGGAAAAAGAAATAACTAAGTCTGTCTTAATAAAGAATAAAGCCAGACTTTATCCTTTCTTACAGATACATTGTTCTTTTTGTCAAGTCCTTTCTATAAATAGAGTTCTGTGAGATTCTCTGCATAATCACACCTTTGAAACTCCTGCTGGGCAGCTGTCTAAAACAGTAGCTTAAAGTACCCGACACAGCCAGTATGGGCTTTGTATCTGTGTCATGATCTATGGTAAGTTATTAAACAAATACTATTCACAGTTCTCAGAGGTTTCACTCATGATAACAAGAACGTTTAGATTTCCTTTAGTGAAGAAATTATCATTTCTGCTTTTCATAAAGAGTAAATCTTGTAAATCTTGAAAGGCAGAAAAAGAACAGAGACATTGGAAATCTAAGGCTTTGGCTGTAACTTTTTTTTTTTTCCCCCCAAATATAAAACCCTTGAAGTAGGAAAAAAAAAAAAAAGAAACTTCTTACTTCTTACCTTGGAAAACTCCTTCTATAGTATCAAAAGGGGATAAGCCTACAAGAGAAGAAGAAAATGGAAGAGGATTGTCATAGCAACCAGTTAAGAACATATTCAACACAGGAAACAATCTGATTAATCTTCTTTTTTAAGAACCATGGCACATACTGCACCATCCAGTTCAGTAACAGGACGTTTTTTAAAAGATAGTGTATTAAATCTCACTTCATTGAAATTCACAATTTATCTGCAGAGCTTTTGACTCATTCAATGCATATGCAGCTTATAGGGCTGTAAAAGAAAGTGAAGATTCTTCTGTTTGTTTAAATTACCTACAGCATAGTTAAGCCCAAGGATTTTTGGTAAGGGACAAGGAAAAGGTCATATTACTTTCTCTTAATCTAAAAACAAGAACATTTGAGAACTGGTCCGGGGGTGGAGGCCAAAAATAGCAATCCCAACTATCTTTTTTATTTTTTTTTTTTTGTTTAACAATCTACAATGCTAGCAAAACCTCAGCAGCATCAGAGTAATGTCTTCAGCTTATGAGCCTACATTATAATTATAAAATTAACATCTGTCCTTGACCTAGTCCTACTCAGTTTGAATTTAGGGCATCCAGTAATGAAATAATGCAAATGTCAGGTTTAAGAAAAAAATAGACACATTTTCTCCCCTCTTGGAATAGTCCTGATATAAGTAACACTTTCTGAGGCAAGTTTCTGAAGGACTTGATTTCAACTACATGAGTCCACACAGGAGAATTCTGAGAAAGACTCATCAGTAGAGCTGGGTCAAAATCTTTGTCTCTAGTTACTAGACCTTTCACTGAAAGCAAAAAGTCAAGAGACAGACAGTTTTTAAAATGTCCTACCTTTTTTTTTTTTTAAGAAAAACAAAAACAAATAATATAGTCAAAGCTTGCTTTCTTAATAAATTGAAATGTCTGCAAAAAGTTGATATTTTATTCTTCTATTGATAAATAACTTTGATGGAATTTATTTCCTATTTCTTTAAGAACAAGGGAATTTGCTAGAACAGTAGATCATTTGCTCTTCTTGAAGTTTTCAGAACTAAACAGCATTCTCTACCAATCCTTTTCTGTGTGTAGTTATTTTTGTTTAAATAAGTCAAGTAAAAATACTGTGTGAGCTAAATGTAAAGGACATTTATTATGTAATTGAAATGTGCAATTATTTTCTGGGAAGTTGAAGGCATTTATTTATTTCAGATCCTTCAAGAAAAGTAGCTCTTGCTACTATTAAAAGCTGCGTATTTCTGAATTCTAAATGATTGCCCTCAGGGCTTCCATCTTCAGATGCAAGAAATCAAAATGCAGAAACTTATTCTGGTAAAAAGGAGAGATAATAAATATGATCTCACTCATTCATTTGCTGCAAAGTATCTTGACTGATCTTAGCATAAATCCTAGTTCTCCGCTCTAGCCTAGGAGTGCTCGTGACACCACTCTGAGTGCTTACTCAAGCATTACAGAGGTTACGTCTGCCCCATTTTGGCAGGCTTATGGGAAGGACCCTTCCACTCGTGCCGAAGCACCGCATGTCACAAGAGGTGTCCCTCAGCTCTGCCCGTCAGAAACTGGGGACTCCCCAAAACTCCCACCCACTCCACCACGGTCACTATGCTGCCGTGCTTATCCTTCCTATTTTTGCCCCTGCTGTCACCATCACGGGGGGCAAGGTACATTTTTGCATGGTGGCATTCTCCTTTGGTGGCCTTGTGGACACCTGGTAAGCGCGCAGCAAATTCAGCGCCATGCTCTCTGCCAGGCTGCCGTTCACCAGGGAAAGCTACCAGTGAGTGCCAAGCGGGGGAGAGCAGGTCCGCTGCTGCTTTGCTCACACGCGAGGTTTGCAAGGCTGCCCCAGGTCTGCTCCAGCACCCATGCCACTCCCACCAGCAGCCCCCGTGACGAGATGCAATACGAAACTTGATTCTAAGTGATTTCCTGCTCGTATTATTTTAATTATGGTAGCACTAGCAAACTACATTCAGGTTTCAAGCCATGGCTGTTGGAGGAATATATTCCCCCCTCTGAATAACTCCCTCTCCTATCCCCCGTCACCCTCCTTACACTCCCGCACTTCTTCCTCATCACTGCTCTCAATGGCTGCAATAAGCAAATGTGGGTCACCTTGTAGATCTACTTGAGATTCAGTTTTTAACCATTTATCAACTCATCACAAAAAATATTAGTGATGGTGGCAGCTGAAAAACAGCCCTTAACATTGCAAAAAAGCAAAGCTTTGATTTCTGTGGATTCCTGCCCTCACCTCTCCTTTCTACAATTTGGTCTGAAAGTAGCAAAGCAGATTTGGGAAGGTTGGAAAGTCTGTGGTGGGGTGCATGGGTGTGCATACAGAAAGTGAAATGGCCATTTCAAGGGCAAAAAGGATACTTGAGCAATTGCTGAGAATTTTAATAAAAATGCCAGTAACCATATTCCACAAGAACACAAAGAGATTGGGAACAGGCTCCTGCCCTATGGTTTGTCCATCATGAGAGGCAGACATAAAAACTTAAAGATTTATGGCTCATAATTTAAACTGCCCGATGCCTCAACCTCCTTCTGGTATTTTATGTTCCAGACTTAAGTTAGTTCCTATTTAATATACCCATCCTATCAGCTCACAATAGTTAATTCAGGAGTCAAATGCTCAGCTACTAGATTTTAATGTTACTATTTGTTGTTTCATGTGCTCTGAGGATTTTTTTAAAATTCTTGATGAAAGGTTCCTCCTATTTTCCTCTTAAATACTTATCTGCATTTAATAAAGTTCCAACAAAGTGTTACTGAAAGAATATATTCTCGACTATTGGTGCTTTGTATTGGTCTTGCATTTCAAGAAGGATGAAGTAGATTTACTTATTCTGTATATAAACAGACTGATTTACGATAGTTTTATACTATTCTTATACAAAACTTGGGACAGTTGACCCCATTAGAGGGATTAAGTGTGAAGCATGGAGGACAAAAGATACTGTACAAACATGTACAGAAAAGAGAAGGTTTAAAAAGACAAAGTAAATTTTTTCTTCTATTAAAAAAAAAACTCCAAACTTTATTTTATTTATTTATTTATTTATTTTACACTCCAGTAGACACTTCTCTGTGTTTAGCCTCTGGTTTATTGTATGCAAAAGCATCAGGAGAAATCACTCTGGAAGAGTACATATGAATTCCTCCCCTAAAATCAAAATCTAAAAATGGAAGCTAGAGAACAAATCATCCTTGCATCTATACTGTGTTATCTTCAGTATACTTACAAATGAGAAAGATCCACACAACAAGTCACAGTTAAATGACTTCCAAAGGGGTGGATAAAATTGTTTTGCCTAGAAAAAAGTTTTCTCACCAACTTTTATGTGAAGTTCAAATGGAACAAAAATGGTCATTTTAAGGTGGTCAGTAACGATAAACTGCTTATTACAGACATTTCAATGACAACACTGGAACATATCAAATACCTAGTTCCAGCAATACATAGGTTAGACTCTCATGTATTATCATGCGGAAGAACATCACTAGAAAATATTCAGTGACATACGGCACTATCTATTGGTAAAATAATATTTTAACAGAGTATTACTGGCAAAATGACCAGTTTGATGGAGGATTTGCTTTTATGACTATGGAGTAATTTGCATGTATATGTCCTTTACTTGCTGTGCATCTATCTCAAATTTCGACTTCACTTTTTGGTATGAATAGGCACTCACACTTCCAGAACTGTAAGAAAAGATAAAATTAAAAGAATCAACAAATACAATGAAAGGCATAGCATGATTCCCTATGAGAATTTAATGTGGTTGGATTTTTTTTTCACTAGTAGCTCTATATTGTACTAATGCAGCTTTCTGTAGGCAATTTTTTGAAAAATTGTCTTCCACATGTGCACCCATTATTCGTCCCAACACTGAATTTACAAGCTTTTCTAGCTGAGAGAAAAAATGTGTGAAACAAAACAGACAGTAGACAACTTTAACCACAAGCTTACTGTAACTGTCACCAGATATATGTGTGACGGATGCACTCCTTCCCCAGCTCAACCTGACTTCTCACATGTGGCCCTATTAAGGTGTTAACTACCACATTATCTGATCCTGGTGGTTGCCTCCCTGATTTCTTCCCTCACTCGGACATTAACCATCAATACCAGTCCTGATGGCTGCATCCTGATGGGGAGATAGGCTAAGTGTGCATACACCAGCCAACAGTCATTTCTGTATTGAAAGAATGACTATAAGTCAATCATCTTATCCCATAAATATGGGGACAGCCCGAGAGCCCGTTGAGCCCTCCTTGCATGGCAGAGGGCTACATGCTGGGATCTCCCCTTGGGCTGGGGAGCCTCTCAAGGATGCTCCTCGGGGTTGAGAAATCCTTGCCACTACAGATCTGTGGTAAGTGACTATAGCGTGCTCTCTCTCTCTCTTTCTGAACTGGCAAGCTCTACTTTGTAACTGTGCACAAATCCCTAGTCGTAAACCATTGACCAGGTCTGGGACTAGGGTTGGATCCAGCTGCACCCAGACTCCTCTCAGAAGGAGTTTGGAAAGCAAGGGGGTCCAATCTGAACCTTGTGACCCAACGGGAGGGTGACCTTGGTAATTCTGTGTATCTTGAACCTCCATGCATTAAACAATAAGTGACCTTGCCATAGAATCTCAAGAAATCATTGTCATTATCAATAAAACCTATTACTACTTCTTTCCCACGAGTGAAGTGTACTGTGTCACTCACCACCACTTGTTCCATGACAATATGGGAATACATATAAGAATACATTATAGTTAAAAATGAACAGTAAAAAAGTCGATATTGCTTAGAATTATATAATTACGAATTATCTCAACTAAACACTCATAAAATGGTATAAGAAATCCTTCTGCAAACTGAACCAATATGCAGTAAATGCAGACATTTAGGATTGGCTTCAAAAACATATTCCTCCTTCAAACCAAAAAACGCTAATGTAGCCACAGCATATAAAGTCTATTGTGAACAGCTTCCTTACAGAAATGTATGCATAGGCATATATGAATATATATGAATGTACAATAACATCCTGGTTGACATCAACACAGAAAGAGTAAGCTGCTCAAAATAAAGGATCAAAACAGTTTAGAAGCCAGCCCATTTCTTTATAACATATACCTTACTCAGAGCAGCACTTACATATGTGAAGGCTGAGAGGAAAAAAAATGCAATACATAAGCACGTCTTCATTACCAGCTGTGCTATTAGGATCACCAACCAAGCTGCCACAGGGTTACAAATTAGAAAGAAATTTTCTTGGAAAAGTTAGCAAGAACAAGTAAGAGCATTATCACAGTGGCTCCACGTCGTGATTAAAAATGACCAAAAATTTCATATTGACCCTTCTAGCAAAAGAGCTGCAGGACATCAGATGAATTTAGGAGGTAGCAAGTTCAAAACGGTGAAAAAAGTTTTGATACACAGTATAGTTAAGCTTTGGGGCATCATCTTCCAAGATGCTGTCTGCAGATGCTCAAAATTTACTTGAATTCAAGAGACAACTGAACAAATGAAAAGAAGCTTCACCAAGGACTAACAAATATGGGAAAAAAAAAGAAAAAGGATTTGGTCTGGAAGTCTCTGAGCCACAAGCTGGAAAAATACATGGAGGAAATATCATTGAATGAAACTTGTAGAGGCTTTCTATATATGTGGTGTCACAGCAAAGGAGATGAAGGCATATTAAAATATGTTGTTGTTAACAGGATTCTGACTCCATTTTCTAACCACTATTCAGTATCAGTCACCATGATGCAAAACTGTCCTGAGTGATCTCAAGTGGTGTTTATATTCCTAAGGTCCATAGACCGATGTGGCTTATGAAACAGTCCAATATAATCTGTTAAGTGTTAAAAAATGGGACCAAAACAATCATACTTAAACAAGGATAGAGAAGATATGGGTCTATAGCCAGGATAACATGACCTTACTTATTCATATATTTAGATTAGTACTGTAAGGAAGTCTTATTTCATAAGCATATTTTGACATTTTAAAGCAGAGATGTGCATTGTCCCTTATATTTTTCAATTCAGTGCAACTGGAAGTGACATTTTCTTAGCTAAGTCAAAAACAAAAGAATAAAAGAAAACTTGCTTTCTTTGGGGGCTTTGATTGTATGGAAGCACTGGAGAGATTGAATACATTAGCAAATCAGACAGCACAATCCATGCTTCATTATATCTCCTCTGTGTTTTCCTGACAGCACAGTCATATGTCTTTAAATCTGCAAACGAGAAAATAAGTAGCTTTGTGAGCAGGGAAACTAAGAATTTTGTCTTTCTAATCCTTAATATATTGTTTATGGGTTTCCCGTCTTAATATTTTTTTTTTTTCTTCAGTGAGACATTCCCACTTTGATTGTGTTTTTTTCTGGTATCTAATAGTTTCACAAAACTGTTTTGAAAGAAACTACAGGATTAAAGAAAGATGAAGGAAGCCAAGAGCCTTCTGCTGTAATGACTCTGAAAATGAACCAAAAGCTATGGGTTTATTCATTTACATCTATATGAACTATTGCAAGATGATAGGTCTAATTTGCCAGGATTAGTAGCACAGTATCATGTCTTAAAACGGAAGACTACCGCAAAGTTGGATACATGTCAATGAGCAAGTAACCCTGTTCTGAGAGTACTACATTTAGGTCCTAGAGGTTTATTATCAAGTTTTATAAATGAAATTTCCTTAATAGTGTGCAATACTTAGATATACTGCATTATTAACAGTTTTATCCTTTTTTTTTTTTTTTTGGACTAAGTTTATTCATTGACCTCAGAATAATTATTGTTGTTGTACTTAAGGTATAAACTATAATTTTACTTCAGAAGATTCAATACAGTTATAGTTTTTGACATATTCATGTTTACACAAATATGAATATTGTAGAATGAGGTCACATGAGTCTTATTATAATAAAATATACACAAATAAAGAACATCGAACAAGGAGCTCCAGGAGAAAGGTCTACTGACGGTTGAGGGCCATTTTTACTAGGCAGTACATTCCACTACTGATCTGTAATTTTACAGTTCCTGCTTTGTGTGCGTTTGGTACAGCAGTACTGCGTTACTAGAGGACTCTTCAAAATTAGCCTTAGAACACTAGATTAGAATTTTATGGATTATTAGGCATAAAAAAGGAACACATTGATTATGGATTTGTATCCATAAGCATGCATAAGCACCAATATCAGTAACTTACATAAGAATTGATATTAATAATCTATAGGTATTGTGTACTTATATAAATGACTATACAATGGATTTACAGTGCTTTAAATGTGTGCATGTGTGGCTAGATGTATAGCTAGGCAGATTTTGCAATTAATAGGAAGATACAAATGTTTATGGGCAGGTGTAAATCTCTTTCGCGTTAAAGTATTTGAGTACTTCAGATCATGATGCTGTTTTATTTCTGTTTTACATTATCTCCTGTCTCAGATTAATAAACTAATAAATAAAAACAGAAATGAAAAATAAGAATAAAGTGTGTGTGTTTGAAAGTTCTGTGATATTTAGGCATGTTGGGAATACTGGGCATTGATTTGATTTCACAACAACACAAGACAAGCTGACAGCAGAGAACTCATTTATCCTTAACACAAAGCACAAAGTAAATATTCGGTCTTGTTGTTTGAATGTTCTGTCTGGGCATACTGTTCACATATTACATCTGACTACATTACTTTGAACAAGCTTAGCTACAAACTACCAACAATCCTTTGTGATTTAAATTCCTCAGTCATTTTTCTCTTTATATCTTCCAGATTTTATGATGTCTCATCTTGAATGAAACGCCTTGGGCTACTGCTGCTCCAACAAAGCTCAGTCTAGAAGGCTGTCTAACCTAATGAAAAAGGTAAAAATCAGAAAGCAGAATCTTGTGGACTGTGTTCTCTCAGGAACTACTTCTTTTGCAGTGTACTACTACTTATGCTCCTCATGTTCTCTGTAATATTTTGGTTCATTTTTCCTCCTACATCTGTACTGGAGAAATACCTTTTTATAAAATTTACCATTTTAGAAATGGCTATGACAATCTCCAAGACCGAAAACAGTGATTACTCAAAAATCATGACTTATGATGTAATAAAATATAAGTATAAAATATAAGTGGAATTTAATGTCATTGTAATGTTTTTGTAGCTCTCATTTGTAGAGAAGAGCTCAGTAAGGAGAAGTCATATAAAGAGAATCCTGATTTTAAATGTGATCCGTTCTTTTCGGTATTTGAGACTATCGGCCAAAATTCTCTCCTGTGCCATATAATGGGGCAAAAATTCTGTTGTGCCACATAATCTCCAATACAGCCTCAAAAACTGAGAACCCATTATGTCTTTCATAGTTTCACTCCTTTATCAGAGGAATAGCAAAGCAGCAAAGAATTAACAGAGAATTTAATACTGCTTGTTCTAGGCACAACAAAATATGCCAACTTGAACCGCATTAATAGCAGCCTTCAGTGTCATTGCTGAGGTGCCTGTTACATATAAATACAGAAAGCAAGAAAAGAAAATGAAAATACAAAAAAACAACAACAACAACAAAATACATGTCGAGACCTGGCATATTAAAGTAATTTGAAACACCTTTATGGAAATATTGTTAATTCTAAACACCAGCCTTCACTGTACTCAGACCTAGCCTTAGTGTTTTTTAGGAAGAAAATACAATAATTTAACATCAGACACTCTGAATTACAGAATGATTGTGAAGTTGGTCTGACTGAAGTAAAGGGAAAGCACCTAGAAAAAGAAGAAGAAAATATATATATATATATATAAAAAAGAGTTCCAAATGAATTCAAGTGATTTATTTTTAGAATATACTTACAGTATATATGCATAGGCTGCTCATTAAAAAATGCATGTCCCAAGGGTCCAGGTCTCCATCTGAAATGTCAACAAATACATCTTCCCACAAATGCCAAGTAACAAATCAAAAATAAATGCTCCGAGGAACCAGTGTTTAGTGAAATTTAAATGACAAAAAGAAATAAAGAAATAGCAGAAGAAGGTTACGAAAGACGCAGGCAAATCCCCATCCTGGTTTTAATATATAAAAGAAAAAAGAAAAATAACAGTATTTGGCAATAAATAAAGGAGTATCAAAGAAGCAAAAAATGTAAACTGATATGGACAATCGGAGATGTTTGTGCCGAACTAATGTAAGGTGTCCAAACTGCAAAATGAAATATGGGTACAGGATGCAAAAGCGCACGTTAAAGGAGCACATTGCAGCATCGAGTTTTAATTGGTAAAGGTCAGCAAACAATTTTTTTTTTTTTTTATGTGCTGCTCTGCCTCTAAGGCGTTAGGATACCCTTTTCTTAGTTATAATTTTTAAGCAATTTAGCCCTGAAATTAAATAAGAGGCTAAAATTATCAGGAAAAAAGGGGCAGTATCAGCTAAGGACTGTCTTGAACTGCCCACCAGCAATGACCCTATAGTCCAGGAGAGAAAGTCTTGAGTCTCTAACATCACTGCACGGAAGAAAGGCTGAAACTGCCCAGAAATTACAATCAGCAATAAGTATCAGCAATCAAACATCAGTTTTGACAGTCAATTTTCAATAAAAATTCTTATCAGCCTAGATATAACACCAATATGAAAGGGTATGCAGTAGAAAGTAAAATGTGAAAGCAAAAAGAATAGAGTAACAGACATAGACTGAATAATTGATGCTAAGAACAATTATAAAGTGCAGCTATTTCAGGATATAATAATAAATGCACCAAATTTATTCACCAAATACTTACTGAGTCAGCAAGAGATGGTTTTATGCTATTTTTAGTTGAGGTTTTGGTAAGTAGAAAGAACAATAAAGAAGAGCTGATTGCAGAAAATAACCTTGAATAGAGTGATCATGAATGAATTCAATTTAAAATAAGATTATTGTAACTATGGATTTCCATTTTGAAAAGACAGACTTTGAGGGAGAAAAGTCATCTGGACTTCACTGATGAATAAGAATGTCGAAGCGGTATTCCTTTTAGTCAAAACAGAAAAAAAAAAAAAAAAAAAAAAAAAGCGGAATTTGTAACCAGAAGAGGAATTAAAGCTTGTATTGTGACCTGTATCTATACAAAAAGGGCCTTTTCTCATTTGCACTGATTTGAGCAACTGTATCACATGCCATTCCCCATGAGTATCTAAGATGTAATTTATGTATTCCTAGAAACATAAAAGTTCTGTGTTTGCAATGCTATTTATTCATTTGTGTTAATTCATTGAAGAATGGCAAGATTTGCTTGCAAAAAACTGAGATCTGTATATCCTACAAATAGACTATTTTCTCTTAATATTAAGAAGTCTGATCTTGGCAGATATGTTGATGAGGCAGGGTGAAAACCCTTGAAAATCATTTAATATTCATCATTAGGCTTATTATTGTGTCCTTGTGTACTCTTGAACTAGTTGTAGTTCAAGATATTCTCATGCCTGGTGACAAAGAAAGATTTTGTTTTTTCCATTTAAATACATGAAAAAGAATTGAAATGCCTGGAAATCATCTCTAAACTACACAGACACTCCCGTGTTCCCGTTGTTACCATGGGACATCTGGACGAACTGCCCATATACCAAAAAATCTCAAAACATCATAACATGTTAAAGATGAACTAAAAACCTTGCTGTAAACAAATGCATAATTAGAAAATGGAACACCAGAAATCAGTAAAAGAAGAGGATGATAAGACCTAAACAAACACATTTGCATTATCAGTCTAGTCGGAACAGTGAAGAAAAATGCTGTCATTTAACTACTTGTTTTATAAGAATCTCAAAATTTTTAAATGTCATTTGTGTCTGCATGACACAAAGGTCTATACATAAGGAAATTGAAGCCCTGGAGAGATGGGCTTCATTACTTGTTTTACTTTGTTTCTTAGGTAAGAGAATTAACTTAGCAAGAATTCAAAAAGTCCAGACTGCCAGGCAATTACTGGGCTGAATTAAAGCTGAACAGAAAGTAGAAGAATGTAATTTACCATTATGTAACATTCAGATACATGGGGAAAAGTTTGATTTCAAACCAATAACAAAGTTACTTAATCTTAAAAAAAAAAAAAAAATTGTGAGGAACCACTGCAAAATTTTTGTCTTTATTGAAGAAGGGTGAGGAAGGGGCAAATACCTGCACAGAGACATGGACAAACTATGTAAGAAAAACTTGATTCAAAATTGAGAAACGTGTTATTGTTGTTTTTTTTTTTTCAAAAAAAGTTAAATTTCCATATAATTCTATTTTAAATTAAATTTTCAAACTCAGGAAAGCTCCATAAAACAGAATTGCTGTTCTCTGGGCAGTTTAAAATTAAGACATAATCAGTCTTATTGTCTTTATATTATACTGACATTACATCAATAAGAGTGAGCCTGTCTTAAGCTAAATATATAGCTGATATATCTTACTTTTACTATGTCCATAACTGTGACTCTATCCCAAAGTCAATTTATTATATTGACAAAATCTCAATGAGAATAACTTTGACTATAACCACTCCCACCGTTATAACCGGAAACTTATACTTGAGCTGACATGCCTTCATGATTAATTGACTTCACTCAAGACCCCAGGACTAAGCAAAAAAATAAAATAAATAAACCAAGATAGGCAAGAAAATAGCACAGATTTTAATATCATAAATGTGTGATGTAGTCTTTAATTTTTTGACTGCAGTTGTATATGCAGGTCTTGTTATATAGTTTACTATAATCTTAAACTATAATTCCAAAATAACAGCCTACTGTCTGTACAGAATCACCAGCTTCAGAATCAAAGGTAATGGCACGGTTCTCTCAGATTTCGTGTCTAATCCAAAGCCCAGTGGTCAGTATTTCATTAACTTTCAAGAGCAGTGTGTCAGACCTTTCTTGCTGTCAACTCTCTAAGGAATAATATTTAATTTCATAACCTACAGCCTGAGTGAGAAGGAAATAGGACAACTCCTGGTATCAAATGAAAATTCTTTGTAATGTTTTCCTGTCCTAATAATGTACATTAATTTATGCATTTGAAATATGCATTTGAAATGGTGTGATTTTGTGCTCTTCCATAAGTGAAATTGGAATATTACTTAATTTACAGCCGGGTTTACCTTGAAAATAATGAGTAGGTTAGCTGTAGGGCTGCATGCAAATGTTATTGTCCATATTTTGTACTATGTCTAGAAAGGCATAAATCAACTGTCTTATACTTAAGGAACAAATATGCAACAGCTTTCCAAAACAACATTGATTTTGTCCCCATTTGATCTTTTCACATTTCTTGCATCTTATACTAATTGAGATATTAGATGTGT
Source organism: Nothocercus julius (assembly GCA_013398735.1). Lineage (NCBI taxonomy): Eukaryota > Metazoa > Chordata > Aves > Tinamiformes > Tinamidae > Nothocercus > Nothocercus julius. The sequence goes on along the minus strand of VZSV01000027.1, from coordinate 5,190,083 downwards.
ATGTCGACATAAATGGTTGTTATTGCAGTGCATTTAGGAGATTTACAAGTTCAGAAAGGCACCATAAACTGTCTGCCTCAACAGTTGAAGCAATGAGGGAAAGTATCTTGAAGAAATGAGGCAGAGTGTGAGGACAGTAGGCAGTTCCAGGAATGAAGAGAAGTGGATTGTGAACTAAAAATGAGAGAATAGGTTTGCATGCACTGTGCTTCTTCTCCCATTTAATGCAAATCGACCAGAGAAGATGGCAAGAAGGACTTTGCTTTCGCTTGGCTGTCAGAGGGACAGGGACTGGTCTGGAAGATACGTGAAACAGCTGCTCATATGATGGTAGCTCACAAATCCCATTAATAGGTTTTAATTGTAGATAGCTCCTAGTGCAAAATAGATTCTATCTCTCCCTCTTCAGGGTTCTTTTGCATGGTTAGTAATCATCAGGGACCTTAAGAGAAGCTTGTTCTTTTTCCTCAGTTCTCCTTGCTAGGAGAAAGGAATGAAAGTGTTCTGAATGATACATGGCAAGGAAAAGGAAGAGGAAGAGGAAGAGGAAGACGAAGATGAAGAGGAAGACGAAGAGGAAAAGGATATGCTTTAGGTGCATTAAGGCAGTGTTATTTATGGCCTCATGGCCCCACCCCTCTTTTATAACCTCCTCAGCTCTGTCCTGCTCATGGGTGAGTTCTGCCAGAGAAAAGGAGACTTTGTCACTGCGGCATCCCTTGGAGCAGATGCAACTGACCCTGGACAAAAACATGGAAACAATTCCTGCTCCTCACTGAGCTCAGGGGCTATAACTGCCCACATGGTGGAAGAAAACCGCCATGGGCATTCTTCCCATCCTCTTGCACCTTCTGACATCTTACACTTAAAGTCTGAACAAAATTTTAAAATGACGCAGTATACCACTGCAGCATCCTAAAATGATGCGTCTTTCATCCTCTCCCAGGATCAGTTCTTTGGAAAAGGACTTTGGGATATCTTTCTTATAAACTGTGTGATAGAAAAATTTCTGCCCTTTCTTGGCAAAAGAAAATATAAAAACCCCTATCATAAATACTACATTCTTCTTTTCAAATGTATAGCTTATAAACCTATATCACACATGGTGAAAACAGATCAAGAAAACAGATTGAGGCTTTTTTAAACCATCAGTTTTGTCCTGCCAGCTGCACTTATTCCCACTGTCATTTACTATGAACATTTAAGTGTTCCAAAAGAAGTGTAAAGAATCAAACATATTCTTGAAAAATAGTATAAGCTGCATGCTAATGAAGCTGCTCTTCCTGAGGGTCTATCTCCTGCTATTTGTCAATGAAGACATTTATTTAAGTTTTCTGTAGTGAATAACGGCTGCTCCTTAGAACATATTGCAAAGCACCAAGAAGAAATAGGAGGATAACAAGTACCAGGCATTGTTACTTTGTGATGAGAAACACTGGTGACTTCCTCCATCAATCACCTGCTCTCCCCACACACATTTCCTGAAAATTATGTCTAATTAATTGTTTCATCATTTAAAAACTTGGATTCCAGCATGCAACAACACAAATATTGCATAGTAGACAGATCATTAAATTAGTACAGATTTTTGTGAAGTGTAAATAATGAAAGAAAGAATCGGGTTTGTGCCATCTTTCCTAGCAACATACATAGTAATTTTAAGAAGCTGAAGCTGACGTCGGACTGATTTCTTAGCAAATATTACCCCTGGCTTCACTGGCAGGTTTCATCATAATATCCGAGACTGAAACACTAACTGACTGCTGTCAAGGCAGGATTAAGCTTTGTTTTTTATACTGCCTATTGCTATGCATCTTTATTCAGGAGATTTTTTTGTTTGTTTTGTTAAGAAATGATTAATTTGTGCAAGTTTTTACAATTCTGCTTTACATTGTCTGAACACATAGCAACAATAACAAAAAAGTATAGAAATTCTCTCTCCTAGTGGCCTAGTTAAGATTTGGATTTTCTTATCTCATAGCAATTATTGTTCAGGGCCATAAAAGCCTTGAAAAATATGTGAGCATATGAAGGTAGGGATAGCCAAGAGGATATATAAATAATTTAGTTTTTATCTCAAATATAAACACCAATATTGTAGTGCACATAGATAAGCACTGCTCCAGTTCCATCAGTGAGTCCTGCTGCCATCTATACAGCTTGATACTCATCATTCATACAATGACCTTCAGCCATTTACTCTGCTATGCTACCAAGACCCCTTAATTGGGTAAAGGACAAGTTTCACAGAATTAGAGAATATTAGTCTTTCCATGAAGCAGCGTTCCACAGGGCTACGTGTGTCCTCAGGGTAACGCATGCCAACATGTTCCCCCCAGGGCACAGCTCCACAGCCCTCCCACAGACTGAACTACTGACGAGTGACGTAGGGCCAATACAACGTCCTTAAAGACCCGACTGGAATCCTCTCTTACTGCTGGGGATGAGACACATTTCTGATCCAAAGTCTCCTCGGCTCAATGTCTGTCTCTCACAAGAATGGTGCTGTTTGAGGACTAAATGTTTGGAAAAGGCAAGTGTTTTGTCTGCTGGTTCAGATGAATAGAAAGGCCTCATCCAAATGTCTTTAAACTCTCCCACAGAAGTTCTGTCCTGACCCTTTCCCTGTAGCTTCCCACAGATGCACGAGCAGGATGGTCTCAGCTCACCTTGGGTGGAGGCAGGACATTTCTGGAACTTAAGAGCATCCCCAGGCCCAAGGCAGGCATGAAAGTCTTCAGGAAATTTTGACACAGATCTCTTGTGGCAGCTGTGCTGCTGAGTCCTGCTGTGCTGCTACAAGAAGAGAAAAATAAAGCCATGTTTGCAGGGATTGGAGGGGGCAGATGAGAAACGACCTTCAGGAGATTGTATTAAGGTGTTTTACTCAGATTAAAAAGGAAAAAAATGGCGCACCAAACCATTTGAAACATATGAAGTATCACAGTCTTTGCAGTTATATCAGGTAGGATAACAGCTATAAGGGCTATTAGCCTCCGTATTACAGATCAACTGAGGAGGGCAGAACCATATTTCAGAACCATATCTCAGTGAGGCAGAAGGAATCATTTTAATCTTCTTTAGGCTATTCACTGGGCTAAACCAAGTGATATAAGCAATCATCCTAGAGTTTAGGGACCAGGTCTGCCCTTACAGAAAAGTAGAGGCACACGATTAAAATACTAGTCCCTTGATTTGTCTGGCTGTTGCTGGAAGTAAATCAAAATTAGGGTGCATTCCCCATGCTGAGGAGCATTGCCTTGAGCAAGACAGAAGAATTACTAGTTTGATCTCATTTAGTTCCATTACAGTTTATTAGGCCTACAATGGGAGCAAAAATATGAAAAAGTCTTTTAGAAAGGTCGTTTGCATATCTTCTTTATGAAGGTAGTGGCAAAGCAACAAAAGAGCCTTTCATGAGATTTTTTTTTTAACTAAAATTGTTTGGAAATGTAAGACTCAGAGATGAGTTAAAAAAGAGACAATGGGGATACATAAAGGTGTTCATATTCCTCTGGTATTTATTTTATGTTTTTAATGAAAAATGGAAGCATTCAAACCAGAATCACTGGATTCAACACATCCAAACTTTAGGCAAATTTAAATCCAAGCTTGGACAAATTCCACTTGTCAGACTTTTCCTGTAAGCATTCCCCTAACTACAAGGGATGGGGGACCAAGACTTCGACACATATCAGCTAAAGTTTCCTGTTGATTGCATAGATTCTGGCTTACAATATTTAACCTGTATGTGTAATCTGCATGAAAAATTACACACAGTGATTTTAATGTCTGTTCACATAGAACTTATCTGCTGGTGTAATACCTTAACAAAAATGTCAGACAAATGCAGAAATCAAAATTACAGTATTAAAAAAAGACATGAGTTATTACATGCTTTGAGAAAGATGCTTTTGTTCTACAGAAATCTAATGATAAGAATATCTTCTCAGTCTGGAGTATTAAAAAGGTGCCTGTGTTTTTCTTTTCCCTCATGCATAACCTTTTTGTGATAGGAACAGTTATTCTGTTTCACAATAAACATTTGGTGCTTCTCTGTCCCACAAGGTCAACTATACTTATGAAAATCAAGCTGCTTTCTGTCTGCCTTATCTCATCACTAAGATTTCCAGACAGAACAGAAATTCCAAAAAGCATCAAAAATATCAGTTAGACTAAAGAGAATTAGAGCTGAATGCTAATTTTTATAGCTCTATTATGTATGCATAAGACAACTATACTTGAGGTTGAAATAAGCAACATATCTTGAAGGACTCTTATTTATTCACTCTTTCCCCAAAAGAAGAAAAGCAACAATTCCATCTAATGAAGTGAGAAGGTGAAGGTAGTTTTACTTCTTGAGTTAGCTAATGAGGCAATATCCTCTTGAATCTTTGAGATAAGCTCTAGGTCAAAAGTAGACAAATTAGCATAACATTTATATTAATATATTTCAGAATCAGATAGAGAAACAACCTGCACTCTGAAACCTGCCTAATCACAGACAGCTAATTTTCAAAGGAGTTTTGGCACTCATTATGGTGATGGATGACAGTACTAAAAACATCAACACTTCCTTGAGCTCTGCCATGCTCTGTAAGCAGTTCTCTTACGTGCTCTATGAATGGTATTTTATGCCTTTCATAATTTATTTAGAAACTCGAAGAAGTAAAGTGAGATTCCCCGGTGAAGATATTTTGGCATGCTGCAACAGTGATTTGGCTATCTTTCAGCATAGATAACCTATCATGGTGTAGTATGACGTTCTGGTACTAGGAAACTGCCACTCTGCTAGTATAAAACTGTTAGTATCCGACCACAATGAAATAAAAAAACATACTCATTTGTGTAAACACACACCCGCGCAAGATGTTCTGTACATGACATACGCACGTCAGCATTTATGGACTTCTTCATGCACAAACACACAAATATGTAGCCGTGTATATAGACAGTAGACACTGTAAGAATATTTATCAACCCATATGCTATTGCATATAAATTATTAAATTATCTGCTTTTCCTTGGAATTAAAGCAAACACAGGAAGCATTGTTAACTACGTGTTAACACTGCAGATGCTATCTAAGAAAAAAGCCAATAAGGCTTAGGGAATGGATGGGTGGAGGAAGCTATTTTTATCCAAGTTTTTTTTTAATACGCCATTTTAAAGAGAAAGGCCACTATAATTGTTTGATCAAGTTTTGAGTAGAGTGGATTAATTAAGCTAATTCAGGCTGGAAATCTGTGTAATATATCAAAAATAATAGTCAAAATAAAATAAAAAATGAATAATAAGAAAAAATAAAAAATAAGAGTCAAAATAATGATCATGGCTACGATAATTCTAGAATAAAATGATTTTATAATCATTAAATTTAGTGCTGCTGGAGAAAAAATATTTTATTTTGAAATATAGTATTAATCAGGAATAAAAATGAAGTGCAGACCTTTGACCTGTCAACAGTGGATATGAATGAAAAAGGTATTCAGGGCCCAACCCTAGGAGTGTCTTACACAGCCTTGAAGGTGATGAGTATAGTTAGCTGTCACTGTCCACAGTGGAGACTGAGTGGTTTTGGAGATATGTGTTTGGACTCCATTTGATTATGGGGAAAAAAAGGAACAAAGTGCACTCCAGCCTGAGGCAGCTCAAACTAACTAAAAAGGCATGCTTCCAAAGATAAGAAAGGTCCGGAGTGCGTAAGGCAATGGTAGGGAGGGTGGGAAGATTGCAATGATCCCTGCGAAGCAAGCTGGCCTACGAGCCGCAGAAGCTGGAGCCCGAGCCACGGGAAAGGAGCTCATCCTATCATCTGACACGAGGGCCGACAACGTGTGGGCAGCTTTGCTCACAGCATCCCCTCTCCCTCCTCCAGCAAAGCCCTCGGGGCTCCATCCTTCCCCCAGGACCTGCAGCTCCCTGGGTGCCAGCAGCGTGTACCACCACAGAACCTGTTACAGGGGCTGCTTCCATCTCACCCCATCTCACATTTCTTTATGACCTCAATGTGATTTCTGCTCAATTTTAGTTCCTCTTGTATCATTCTAAGACCTTCTTTTCTGCTTTTTTGTTTTCTGAACTTGTTCTAGCTATTGCCACCTTTCTGCCTTTGCTGGTTGGGGCTGTGAAAAGACTTATCAGGAGCAGCTGAATAAGCCAGTCCTTATGGTCCTTTAAACATTGTTACAACTGGTGCCAATATTGTTATTTTCTAAAAAAATCTTCACCTATGTCTATCTTCCTAAACATTCACCGCAAACATTTCCAATCTCTCATACCCTCTCAGCTGGCACAAGCTCAAAGGTATGCAGAGAAATTGCAGGTGACACCCCTGGGTGAAGACTTACTGGCACAAGCCCTGCTGCCAGCACAAAGCAAGTAGCTTCAACACACTGAAAATTCACTTGGCATCCAAAGGCTTCTCTTAGTCAACCCACTAATAATCCAGAGAGATTTTTTTTCCCATCAGCCAGAGACCAGCTGTATGCGTTATGTCCTGGGCTCATATTCACATGTTTGGCCGTGTTCTTTCATCTTACAGGAAGCAGGGATCAAAAACAGTTTTGATGAGGCCATGAACTAAGGGGTTCCTCAGTAAAGAGGAAAATTTCCTTAAGGTTGATCCACTGAATATGTGACTACAGTATAGATATTCTCATTTATTTTTAATAAATTTTGATTCAGAATAAAAAAAAAATGATGCTGTAATCTCCCCATCCCCATAAAGCCTTAAAACAAATGAAGCCATAAAAACAGAATATGTGTAATGATACTGGAAAAATACAATAGATCCTTATACTTTCCTTACTGAAAATTTTCTCTGTGGCTGTAGCATGGGAAAATTGCTTTCTGAAAAATTAGTAAATTGCCACTTCTCTTATGCAGCTAGGAGGTTTTTATCAGTTCTCTAGAAAAGTCATAACCATGCCTATCCATTGCACCACTGCTTCTCCTAAACCAATTCAAACCCTTTTTTTCTTTTTCTCTTCCAGGTTATTTCCAACCTTATCTAGCATTTATTGACCAGTGTTGAAAATTTAACTCTTGTTTCCAGCCAGATTATGATAGCAGTTTTGGGCTCACGAAACACCTTAGTGCTTTTCACTATGTGGAGCCTTGCTGCAAAGTCTTCTCGTAGTTCTTTAGGCGCCTTCTCAAAGAGGGCAGTTGTAGGGCAGTTACGTGCCAATGCACCACTTGGCTATAGCTCAGCTGCTGATATATCAGGTCATCAGTGAAACTTTCTTTTACAGCCCCCCCATCTGTGAATCAGTTATCACTGGCATAAGGTGGTTATAATTCAGAAGAAATAGGAAGAGACAAATGGCACAGCCTGGACTCCGCCAAGCCCTTAATAATCATCAGAACCGCCCTTCCCACAGCAAGTAGCTGAGAACCACAATCTGGTTTCATTCCACCAAAGTTTGGGTGCTCACATCAGGTGTCTGAGTTAGGAAATATGTGTGTTGCTCCCCTGTAATCTATGGAGATAGAGACATAGTTCCAGAGACAGTCTGTGTCGCAGCTGCCCACCAGAAGGGAACCGCCACCCATCAAAGAAATGTGGTATGTTCATGCTACGTGCTTCTCCCAGTGCCACAAATGAATAATAGAAAAAAATTAGAGAAATTTTTGTTGTTATCTCACTCCAGACGCACCATGATAGGTATCACTAAAAACATAATCATTTGTATGTGGTATACATTTACATACTCATATTACTATTCATCAATTACTGTTATAGAAAATACATCTTTTATGCCTTTACAGTGTGCTTCATTTTGTATCTTTAGGCATTACAGATTCATGAGCATTATGCAAAACATTATAAGGATAATCGGCACAATGGGGGTTCAGTATTTAATGAAAGTAACTCGTTTTTAATTATAGCATTTAAGATTATCTTATTGTCAAGTGCAATACAGCCTTTCAGTTTGTGATTTGGCATCCATGATTCTGTTTGATTTAGGAAGTATCCCACCACCCTCTCCTTTCACAGTCATGATTAATTCTCAGATTTCCAGATAACTGCGTACAAGTGATATACTTTGTATGGACATAAAAGGAGCTTTCCAAAAGCAGGACTGAATAGCAAACAGGTCAAAGGCATTTTATGATCATCTTAATAGAAAAATATTTTATTACTGTAACACATTGAAAATGAATGAATTCAGAAGTTCAGTTTCAGGCATATCTCTACAAGATGTTTTTAATTCCTAGCATATAGAGTTCCTCTCTTTGCAGCTTCTTCCTCCTAAAAAGCAAATTTCATGAGACTAAAACAGCTCAAATGCTAACTGATTTGGAGCAGACACTTTGGCTGCAGGTGATTATATTTCACACTTTCTTATATTTTCAGTAATTTATATTATCAATTTTTTTCACAGGTAAGGAAAATTATATTGCTATGACTATGGCTTCCTATCTTCTTGCAATAGATAATACTAAACAAAAGAATAAAACCCATAATTAACAAAATTTTGCAGCTTCATATTTGCATACAGATACGCACTATACCTCTGCTATAACAAACAGCAATTGTATGCAAACACATCTATATTTCAAGATAGAAAAAAAATACATAATTGCTTTGTTTAGTGTTTCCATCTTCTGTGTATATTTTAAACCATATTTTCAATTTGCAAAGCTATTTGCCTGGTGCCATTATTACAAACCTATAAAATCCATACTTTGAACAGATGGTGCTTTAAAACACGATTGTAGCTGGGAAGAGATATCAGAAGACATGCATAGGTATACATACGATGACACTCAGAAGATCAGAAAAGCTATGTAAAACAGAGGTCCACCAGTTGGGAAGCCCTTTGCCAGAATGACTGGCAGGTATATCTTCTTCCTAATATCAAATGCCATCTTTGCAGTGCTTGTAAAATAATACCCACTGGGTGTAGCGATAATGATCTCTACTAGTACCTCAGCAGGATCTTTTTTTTTTCCCTGAAAGCTCCGTATTCCCTATGGATGGTCTGTTTCAGCGAGTAAGCGATAAACAATGTGTCATGTTATTTGGCTCTTCTGCATTTTTAGGCGATGTATGTCTGTGTGTGTGTGTGTGTAACTCTTTTTTTCAGAATAAAAACCCATAAAATTAAAATATTTCACTGCCACAGGAACAGTACAAGCACTTATTTAGTAAGTATTTGAAGCTGCTTCTTTACTCATGAAAATAAGCATCACATTTAATAGAGAACTAATATCATATTATTTGATCTGATATACATAAAGAAGCTGACTCCGAGGGCTGAAATTCTTACAACATATTGGCAAAGCTCAAGGAGAGCAAATTTGCAATGAATGATGATAATTTGTGCTGAAAGAAATTAGTGCCTATTTTGATTAGGAATTAGCCTTCTGTTCAAATTTCAGCAGAGTAATGTATTCATTCCTGCTTAGAGCATTAGCTGGGTTTAAAGGGTGAAGGAAAAGCTGGTGGACAAAACGAAAATTAAAAAGCAGAAAAGATTAAAGGGTGATCTTGCTAGTTCCATAATAAGTTTGCTCATAGAGTCCAGACAAAGAAACCCCAACTGGCGCATTACACTTAAATAACATTTATCACGACACCCAACCTTTACCTAGCTAGCGATTCACAGTCTTCATTTTTTAGGAGTACATTATTAGTCTTCCTTGTCTTACACCTAATCACACCAAACTGCATGGCTTTGGAGGCCGGCAAAATCATTGCTGTTTTGTGACTTCCTGAAAAGAAAGCAGCACTTGAGCAAATGCCATATGACTTGTATCTCTGGCACGGTGTGCAGACAGTGTAAGCTCTCCCTTACCAGCATTAATTTGTTACTGCACAAAGCACTTTACTGACAACTTTGCACCATAGGGTAGATGCTTAACTGATGAAAATTGCCATCGGTCTTCTGACTGCAGCAGGCCTTGCCAATACACAAGCAACGAGGATGTGGCATGCAAGCCACAGTTACACACAGGTACTGTAAAGCTGAGCCTTCGCCCCCTTTGTTTTAGCCCTGACCTTGAAGAACAATTCATAGGATTATCTTTAGGCAATTGTCATTTAAACCTACCCAGGGCAGCCTTAATGTTACCAAAATCTTCCACTACACTGCTGCAGTGTCACACTAGCCAGGGCTACAGTTTTTACAGGTTCTGGCCAGGGCAGACATTTCCAGGAAAAAATGGATAGAAAATCAGCTTTCTCTCCCTCTCTCGCTCTCTCTTTCTCTCTCTCACTCTCTCTTTCTCTCTCTCTCTCTCTCTCTATATATAAAAATCTGGCAGAGAACAAATGAATTTTCAGCAATCTCTGCTCAGAGAAAACGAAAGGCAAAGCATTGACGCTGATAAAGTGGAACCTGGAAGGGTCTGCCATTCAAGTGTGCAAGCTCTTTGAGGAGTTAATCTACAAGATAAGCTCAAAAAAATGCCAGTATTTCTGTTGTGGTGCCAGCTGTCAGGGCTCTGACAGTTTACCTCAGCACTGAAGCTTCAGAACAAAGAAACTAGGTCATGAAACAGAAATTTTAAACATATTTCCTACAAAACTTACCTTAAAAGAAGAACATTCGGGTTGCACAGTGAAGCACTGAAAATTCAGAAAAAAAAAAAAAAAAAAAAAAAGACAAATCTAGGGCTGCGTTCAACTTAACTCTCTTTCTTTGTATATATGCACTATTGAACTACTAATTATATGACTGCAGAAATAATTGTATGTAAAGACCATACTTCAGTTGATGGCAAAAAAGAGTGCTTTTATTTAATCCTCAATGATTAATCAAAACAGGAGGTTTAGAATATCTTGCTGAATACAGTGCCTGTCCATCAGTGTTTTTAAATGATTTATGATTAACCTGACAATTAAAATGGCTCTTTTTTTAATTGTCAGGAAAACAATTAAAAATACAAAAAATATTTACAAGTATTCTTAAGGAATTAGGCCAATTATTTGCAAATAATATCTTCTACACAATGATAATAGCCCTATGCCTTTTTTATTTCCCTGCAGATATTGAACATCTACACTAATGACCAATTTTTTCACCTCGATTAATATAATGCAAATTTAGAGTACTGAATGAATCCGGGCTTATGCAGTAAGCAGGCCTTAACCTAAATCCGGTGAAAGCAGATCGTGATCGGATCCAGAATTAATCCAAGGAGGAAACGAGCATCTCAATGTCCAGCCCGTTGAGAGAGCACCTGCACCACAGCAGCCTGGGAGAAGCTGGTGGCCTTTTCAGCCAAGCTGGACGTGGCAGCACTGTGACAAGGGACAAGGTGGGACCTGCCCTTCCTCCACCTCCCTCAGGTCATGTGGAAGACAGCATCACCAAAGCTTATATGTCCCTTTCATCCCCTAGGATCACCACAACCAGAGGTGGGAAGCAGAAGGCACTAGCTGTCCCTTTCGTCCTTAAGAGACGGAACAAGGCCATCTTCTTCTGCGTCCTGCCTCCCAGCCCAACAAGCTGCCGGCTCCTTCACTTTGGCACCTACCTCCCACCCTGCATCTTCAATCCTCACACCCTCAGCTTCACCCACCGCCGGTCGGCTCCACAGACACACAGATGCTCTACTCCATCATTCAGCAGCACTACTACATCTCTCTCTTGCTTTTATTCCCCCTTCAGCCTGGGAAGGGGGAGGATGCAGCAGGGGAGGAGGGAGAACATCCCCCTTTCCACTCCCAGGTACCAAGAGCCATCTCAAGAAGGTCAGGATGCCTCGGTGGCCGCCTCCTTTGGCCCCAGTAGGGATGCATATACTGAAGTTGCCTTTTAGCTACCCATCCTCTAGTTGTTCAGGAACCAGAATCAGAAATTGCTCAGAGCCAAGGGGGTTTTGACAAAGGCTCCCACAAATGGGTCCTCTTTCATCTGCCTTATGCCAGAAACTCTTCAGCATACAGCTCTCAATGCAGCCAAAGAGCTAATAGCTGAGAGAGGGAAGATTTACAAATGATGATGCACTTTAGGGGCATCATCATCCTTAAGGTTTACAAAGGATGAGCTACAAATGATGCTTCATGAGCAGCACTGCTCCTAGTTCCCTTCTCTCTTTCTGCTCTAGATGTCTCAAGGCAGGGGGGGATGAGGGGGGAAATGGAGTAATGAAACACACAGGTCTATCTCCCCTATTACCAAAAATTGATGAAGGCAATGCGTTTGCTTTGCTCCCCTTTCTACCAGCTACAAAATGCAAGCACTCCATAAAATGCTCCTAAGCTTTGCAAAGTTATTTTCTCCTTTTGGAGTAAATAATAGTGCCATCATAAATTAAACCTCGATCTTTAATGAATGGAGCATTTCATAATGAGAGACAAAAATCTTCTATGAGGCTAACTGTCAGAGCTGGGAAAAAATACAAGCTTTTGGGAATCCGTATTTCAGGTCACATTCTTTTCAAATCATGCATTTGTGTGTTGCGTCTACTTAAGAACACCAGTAGCACAAACATATAGTACAATGCACAAGATATAGAGAAATGAGGCAGATTATATCTAATACGTATTTACAAAGCCATTGCTCATAAACTGCTCAGAAAATGAATGTTTCCTAAAGCCATTTTAAGCATACTGAAATATGTTCCTTGACAAACACATCCTTTACAACCTCTTCCTAGTCAGAAATAGTTTTCAGTTTTAAAACAGCATATACTGTCTTTCTAAAGCTGTACAGAAGTCACATATCCTTTTGCATAAAGTACTTGCTTAGAGAAGGTAATTGAGGATGGAAAATACATTATTTTTCTATTCTATCCATGGCAGCAATTAAAAACAGCAATTAATTGTGTCAAGGTGTAAAATGCTGATTTTAATTACACTGCCAGAGTAACATAAGAGGTTCACATGCAGCGACTACACCCTTGATTGGATGAGGATATTAGAGCGGGAAAGACAGAAATCTCTCCCTAGAGCAATATTCTCCACCTTGTTTATGCTGATGTACTTCACAAATAACCTCACTAACTTATTTCACTATCCTCCACGGTAGCAGGCTTTTGGAGCTAAAACCAAAAGTTTTTTTTCCCTCCCTTATATGGAAGTGTTATTATTTCACACTATTTTTAAATACTACCAGAGAATTATGAGCTGCACACACAGTAGCAGATTTTACTGCTTGTTTTGTAATTTAAAATCAGTTATGAAAGTAACAAAAATAATTCTAAAAGAATGAAAAAGTTTTTTCAACAGCACTTACTTACAATATTACTCGGGGCTCAGGAAGTCCAGAGCTTTTACTACCCTACTACTACGTTGCTATCACCCTACAGCACACTTGGAAAACAAAACACCAAAAAGCACATTTTTTTTTCTTAATTATGCTTGTACCTCTACCATCATTGAAATAACTTACCCTAAGGCAAAACAGAGAGAAACAGCAAATTCTATCCTGAAAAGTTCATAAAACACACATGATCCATATATCTAAGCTTCTATTCCCATTCTACCTTCAGGGAGAGAGGAATATTATTGAAATGATTCATTTCATTTTACTGTCTAGTGCCTTTGAATAGGCTAGATAGGGAAGGGAATATCATTGAACTCTTGAAGCCAGGGTCTCTAATCCAGTGCTAGAGGACCTGGAAGCATACCTAGATACTGTAGAATATTAATATATTCAGATTTATATTAGACATTCCAAGTCAAAGAGGGCTTTTTCACAGTAATGCAAATCCTAGCTTAAATGGCTTCGTTGAAACAAGTTTGCCCACAGTTGCTGACCTTTTTTTGTTTAACTGTCGTAAATACAGAGATCACTTTAATCCCTCTTGTTTTTATTCAGACACCTGCGCATGTGCATATTCATAAAGATCTCTGGTACCCCGTCATGCATCCTCCAGCTTGTTTTTACTAAAGGTCTTGGGGAAGGTCTTCTTCTTACCACCCTTCTTGCTTCTTCAGAATAGTTAATTAAAATACTTCCACAGAGATGCACAACACAGACCCACTAACTAGTGTCACTCATGGTGCGAAAGGAGCCAGTGTGGGGGGCAGCGGGTTATCACAACCCCTCTTTTCATGGCAGCCCTTGTTCTTGCTGCGATTCAACAGAACTGCTGAGGCATCAATTGGTGTGTGGTTTCTAAAAGCTTTTATAATTTATGTTTAAAATGCCAGCTTCAACCACAAAGCACAGCAGCCCCATAATCTACAATATAAAATTTGGGGCTCGGTTTCCATTTACCTAAACTTCTTCCATAATAAAAATGTGTCTACTGAAGACATCTGTTACAACTCAGTAACGTCTAATTTTAATGGCAAATAACAGAGTTCAGCTCCATAAGATTAGAGGTTATGGTCTAGGCCTTCTAGCTGGCTTGGCACCCCTGTTGAAATGCACTGCCAGGCAACTTAATAAATGCATTAGAAAATCCCAATGACTTGATGTTTCCCTCCTCCTCAGCCTCAAAATAAAGCAATTCCATCTTCTCTTAATGCTTTGCTCCATTGCATTGTTGAGCCTATGGCAGTGTCTCTTTGATGGGACTGACAATAATATTATTTCTTTTCACTAAAAATACAGGCTAAATGAGAAGAAAGCCAGAGTTAATTATATGGTGGAAACATACGCTCTGCTGGAGAGGAGGTAGAGCAAAAAATTCAATCCTTTTCAGGCCAGGCCTGCTCATGCTCCTAGATTTAAAAAGTTGACTTCGTCAGCTGAAGGCTTGAGACTGAGGTTTTCTCAGATCACTCTACCGAATATAGCCTTCCATCATGTGTAAACCACAAAACGGTAGACCACTGTTGCAGAGGAGGCTTTTGAAAGACAAATACCACATCATCACTATTTGTAACAGTCAACCCCCCTGTGAGTTTTAACCTCTAAATCATATTTCTGCATTCCTTTTTAATCTAAAACTCTACTAAAATTTATGGTTCTCCTGGGTAATGCATACTTTAGTGGAATACTCAGTTTTTGAAATGCTTGTGAAAATCAGCACTAGGAAAAGAATGCTGCCACTTCATGCAACCTCTAACGAAAGCAACCCATTCAGCAAATCTCTGAATAGAGCTGCTTACTGGGACATGCATGAATAAAGCTGCAGCAAGGCATTCACCAGCGATTGAAATGCTGCTGAGTAAGTCTCTCTAAAGGAAGCCTATAGAAACAGGGTAGATGATAGATTGATTCTGATGGCACAATCCGTCCCTTTTGAAAGCTGGCTATCAGAAATATTATAAGCATGGGAAGAAAAAGGATCTGCCACACTACAGACTTGCTACAGCTCTAAATGGCCTTCTGGGATTCCCATGAGAAAGGAAAGCACAGGTTCAGTCACAGTTCTGCCTTTTTTTTTTATTTTTCCCCTCCTCTGAGCCCTCCTGTCCGTCAGGGCACGCACCCTTAGTCTTGAGAAGGGTGACAATCCTTCTCAGTTCAGCAGCTTGTACTGTTTCTCCTTCTTTTCCAGGGACCAGAACTCACTGACTCCACTCTTTACTGTCATAGATCAGCAGGCCTGATTTCAGTTCATTACCTTAACCCCACAGGCACTTTCAAGCACAACACTACTCTATATCGAGAACACAGATTTACAGGGAAAGCCTCTCAGGGGACCTCATTTAGATATATATCTACTGCTGGGCCACTGAAGCCTTTTGCATGAAGCCAGGATAAGAGCAAACAAATTGATCGTTTGCTCTATTTTGGTTCAAGAATAAATGAATACACATCCAACAGGCATTTTTCATTGCTAAGTCCCTTGTGTTGCTGAACGAGGCCCAACTTGTGTGTACATCCTTCCTAGGGGGTAGGACTTGCCAGGCTACACAGCCTAACTGTGAGAGTTGCACCAGTAATCAATCCTACTCTCTTCATTTGGCCTATTTATTAGTAACACAATTGCTAGGAAACTCAAGAAAACACATTCAGCACTTATAACATGGGTATAACAGTGTTCAAGAACTCTGTGCATCCGAAATAATATAGTGTTTAACTATTCTTCAAGCAAAGCATCTGCAGCAGTTGAGACATGTAGGCCGGTCCAACAGTCTATTTAAAAGAAAAGAAAATCTTCCTGCATTCAAAGTACTTCAGAACAGATCTGTACTACTAACAAAAGAGTGGGCAAAGAGAGGAGAGGGTTCTGATTGTGTCGGTTTTTCAATCTTGAAATACATATTACTGTTGGAAAGACAGCTGTTTTGAGAAACAGCTGTGCGAGTCCCTCACACTCGGCATCATAGTGCTCAGCTTCTGCCAGACTTTGGATCTCTGCATAACCAAAGAGAAGTCTTATTCAAGAATGAAGTTAGCAATTCTCTCCACAGGGACTGAATACACTGTATCAATAGGTCCTTCTCCAAGAAAATGAAGGAAATAAAATTGAATCTCTGCAACCAATTGACTGGAAGAACAAAGTGTTGCATTGATAGAAAGATGAGAACAAATTTACATTATATCACTTTGATACTGAAAAATAAATAGAAGAAACAATATTAACAATAGCATTTTACAAGCACGTTAAACCTGAAGACGTTAAGGGGCCTCAATTCACATGTAGTTTGCACACAACAGTTTTTATCCAGGAAAATAAGTTACAAAAAGGTACTATTTCTAGTGCTTTTCCATGTGCAGATAGTGCCTACAGAATAGATTAATCAAATTAGCTATTAATATAGCCTGGAGATAGGGAGATGGCAATCCAGGAATGGTGAGAGGACCCTGGAATAACATCAAAGATCATCTCCCCAGCTATCATCAGGCTTTTCTCAGTTATCACTCACAACTAGATTTGTAATATACTATGGTCCTGGTTCTTTACTTTATCACTTCTGGTGCAGTCATCTACAGCTATACAAATCAAGTCAAAATTTGGTGCTGGACATCTTTACTTCATTTTGACAGTGCTTTATGAATTATTCTAGTGTTTGGAAGTGAGAAACCAGATTCTGGGAAAAAAATAAAAAGAGCGAAAAACACTGGACAAGCTAATTGTATCTTTCACTCAGCTCTGAGTAATCTCATGGAAATATCTTGCCCCTCTCCAGGCCCAGCCTTTTGCTCCTTGGTCTCCAGCACCCCTTACTCTATGCCAAAGCTGCTGATCAGCTGTGTGACACAAAGGAGGCATGACAGAGGCATTGCCTGGGGGGAAGAGACAGCTGTACCAGCCTTACCAGCATTTCAGGGACTTCATGGGGAGAGTTTCAGGCTTGCAACTGAGACCATTTAATGCTTACTTCTGTGATGAGAAATCTCATCCTTACCCTCCCTTGTGCAGATTCTGCCACTGCCCTAATCTCCAGGTAAGTTTTCATTAAGCATGTAAAATAAAATTCACATCTTCTCCCCCAGGTATTTCCCTACATTCTTTCTATGAGCTGCTATTGTTTAGCAGGAGCTCATCTGAGAAGCACACCATGCTCAAGAAAATCAGGAGAAGTGCAGGACTGACAGAGGAGAGCTGGAAGGGAGGGAGGAGAAAAGCCCTTTTGAGAGACGGCAAGCAATTACAAGAGGCAAAACAATTTCATGAAAGCACATCCTCCAGGGCATGGGGAAAGATCTTCAGACTTAGCCGAATAGTCAGGAGGAGAGTAGACAAGACCTACCTGCTATTCACTCTTACAAGCATGTAGCTGGGGTGCGGAAGTAGAGAAAAATACAAGTGGGAGAAGCTCTGGTGCTCTCTCTATCCCCTTAACAGTAAGGTAGAACAGCTGCAAATAGAATTTATCCAACGGACTAGAGGATCTAATCCTCACTCCCCAGCAAGGGAGCCTGAGGGGACATTGTAATCGCAATCACAGCTCATTCTCTCTTCTGTCCAGGGGTTAAACATCTACTCACTTGCTCTTGTTTAGGACACGTTGCAAAGCAACAGGCTGTCTGGAGGATTATTTTTGTTCACCGTGGCTTTTCTGAATAGACAAATATTAAGTCATCCTGCAGGTCTTTATCTTCTCTCAGTGCTGTAACAAGCACTGCTTTCACTTCCCTCTGTTGTTCTGGACACACCTGCAGAGCTCTTTAGGAAAAGATTGGTCATCATGCAGCAAATCTTTCCTCTCCTCTCACAGCTCTACTTATGATATACTTATTAATCAATTATCAGAAAGATTAAAGGTCATCTTTTTAAAATAAATGACTTACAGCCGCAGCAAATCATGAGTTTGGGATTTATTGGCAAAGGCTGTAAATTGTCAGTCATGGTATTGCACAAATAAATCAGATAGTTACTGCAAATTGATAAAAAGATTCGAATATTTTAGGAAAAAAAAATGTTGCTCCAACCTATTTTTCTCTCTTCTTGGACAAAATGATTGCTCTGTAGTCCAAGTGAATGATTATTTGTGAGTCCAAGGCCATAGTTATTGCTTTAAGTTGCTTCACACACACACACACGCTTTGAGGGTTGTTCAACACAATTTGCTTTCACATGAGCACTGCTCCCTGTCTGAAAAGACTGAATGGTACAATAGTTGCCTGAGATGTTGTGAATAATATTTCAATGATAAAATCAGCATTATATTTATATATGGAATAAACCTACAGTTAATATATATTTTTTTCAAGTTTCACAGTTAAAATAAGAGATCAAGGAGATATCTTTCCTACACTGAAAGAGAAACAATTAAGGCTCCCATTATACCTGTAAACATATTAATAAATGGGGTGAGGAGAGGAAAGGGAATTAACGCAATGTTTCAATTACAAAAAATTTGGGCTGGCACTGAAGGCATTTGGTGCTGATACTATAAAGAATTTTCATTTTTAGTGAAAATAATTATAGAAGTACAAGAAATTAGAAATTAAAAATGGACTGAGCATATTTAATGTACTCATTCTCGTTGTATCTGCACCATCTGCATGTCTCAAACACATTCCCCAGGGTCACAGCTAGTAGACACATTAGTTGAATTTACACTGTCAATTCAAATTACTCTCATTTCAGAGTCTTGTTCTTTTGACTATCCTTACTGCATGCCGGAGGGATCCCTTCTGGAGAGGAAGAGGTACGTTGCTCTCACTAGCTAAAATCCAGGCATGGCTCCGTGGTTAGATCAGCTCAGGCGCTGCTCAGATGGGCATTATAGATGTGTCTGAACCAGGTTTTGCTCCTGCTACAGAGCACTGTCCTGCAATGCTAACAGGCCTTGCATCCTCACAAATCTTTATGGCATGTTCTGCTGCAGGCAAGACCTTAGGTGTTATGTTGTCAAAATACAAATGCAGAAGGTATACTGTAAAGAAATACCAATTATTAAAGTACCTGAAAATAGGTAAAACATCTCAGACCAGAGCAGGCTACACAGGGCTGGGAGGCTCATGCCTCAGACTGTGTCAGATCAGGGAGTGTGGGGAGGGAAGGAGGAGTTCACAACTGCAAGAGTCTTCATGGCCACCTACAGAGGGATAGACCAGCTCGGTTTGGTACTGAGAATTTTAGACTAACAACTCCAAAACTGAAAGCAACCTACTTGAAAGCCCATCATGAAAACTGAACATGGATATATGAAAAGTATGGAATGGCTAAGTTTTGTGCACAGAGTATACAGTACCAGTATACCAAAGGGGTCGATGGATGAGATGGTACCCGAGACAATCCTGCTTCTGCTACTCGGGGCAATACTGTGAGTGAACTGACAGAGGGTTCTTCTGAACTCCTCCTATACTCCCTTTTGTACAATGAACAAGACATTGAGAATGACACCTAACCATAGCAACTACTTTGTCAGATGTGGAGGGACAGAGATGAGGTCTTTAGATGTGACTCCGTATTGCTAATTTTCCTTCACTGGAAAAAAATCTGCATGCCCAAATTTACATTTACAGCTATAGAACTGTGAGACACTGTGACCCTGACTCCTACCAGACAGCAACTAATTAGTGTGCAAAAAGGTAATGGAGGTTTTCAAGATGTTAAATTCATGACAGCATGACACCAGACTGGTGATAAAGCCTCATCTCTCTGCACCTTTTTGACCAACATCCTAATTCTAGCAGAAGCCTTATGTATTCGTTTACATCCCACCTCCTTTACCTCATATACCCTCTGTCAACTTGGTAACAGAACTAGTGCGCCTGCCTGGGGTTAAATCTGGAGCAAGAGGGGGCCTCTCATGCAGGCCATGGTGCAGAGTCTATGGATGCTCCTTTGCTGTGGTCTTCCGCAGAGCTCAGGAATAAGGACCTGAAGCAGCTCCAGAGGATACTCTGCCTTTCGGGGTGTTCCACACAGACAGCCCAAGAAACTCAGTGTGGACACCAGAAAGGGTGACCAGCTCAGCAGGGTGTCCTCACTTGACCATCTATGCAAAGTCTCTGTGATAGGGACACATCTATTCTGCCACTTTCAAAAGGAGATTATTGTCCTGGGTCTTCAACAACAAGGGCTTTATCCTCCCAATTTTAATGTGTCACTGTTTACTGGTCAGCATGTATGTGATTGCAGTCACGAGTTTAATGGCTTGCTGATATTGCCACAGGTAACCCTGCTGTCAGGAAAACTTTTGTCCCCTCAGGACACAGGCAAATCTCAGTATCATCAGAACATTTTCTGGAGCTTCTAGGACAATGTAGGGGAGTATGCTGTCGTTTCTAAGAGCAGCAAGAAAAGAGGCATCTCTTTAAAAGGAGGATGAAATACAGAAGTTCATCAATGCTAGATGACAGGGCAGTCAAAGAACAGAAAGGATCTTGAATCAAGAGACAGCTGTATATAAGAAGACGGAACAAGGGAGTTACCAGGAGTTGATTGCTGGTGATGGACTGCAAATATGAAGGAGCACCTTCCATATGGAACTTAATACACCACAGAGGAGCTTCTCCTGGTTTTGCAGGAGCTCTCTTGTAAACCTGCAAATTGCACCTACGTGCTTGGTATGCACAGGAGGCCCTTGTGCTGGTGTGCTGCACCCCTGCGTCCTCAGCGATGTGTCCTGGGAAGAACTTCTGGCTTCATTTCTTTGAAAGGGATCAACTTTGCACACACTATGCTAACTCTGTGAACCAAACTGACACCTGGGAAGGGAGGATGATCTCTACTTCATGTCAGAATGGTTCTAGAGGTACTACAAAGAAAATGCTAATGCAGTCAGGCCACTTCTGTTACATATACATAATGGCTAGCAGAATTGTTTTTACTATCATGAAGCAGCAGCTCTGGCAATGTAGACAGCAGACCTGATTAGCAAGTCTGATTCACACTGATCCCTCATTAAAGTCTTATCCCTTTGCTTTTACAGTATCACAATGGCTTCTAAAATATCCACTTTGCCAACATGAATACGTCTGAAAAGAAGTTATTGTTAGGTCGCCTCTGTGTTGGAGTTCCTAGTCTCTTGATACGGGAATGGCCCCAGTAGCTAGCTATGGGTTGTCGCTCACAAAGCAGACCAGTGTGAGGATAAATGCTTATTGGCAAAGACTTAACTGGCACCTGGCAACTCCTGAAAGAAGGAGCAGAAAGATAACTGAAATGTCACTTTTTCCCTTCTGAGCTTACACAAAAGCACACTTCAGGCAAACTGGAGAATCTGGGCCAGAAAGTTGAAGCAGATGATCATCTTACACTCAGAAGAGGAGCATCCTGGGTGTTCTGTGTCACAGGTTACTGCTCGGCCTCAGCCACTCCTCTTTTCAGGAAGTATCACTTTCAGAGATGTGCGATAGAGAACCTGGTGCTGGTTTCTCTGTAAATACGTTGATGAAATGCCACCTGTCAGACTTGCTTATTATGCAACAATTCGAAACTGTTAAGGTAGGGTCTAGAAATGCTATGTACTTGTTAACATACTCAAAAAAAACCCCAAAGTAATAGGATTATCTATTGAAAAGAATACACCAATCTGGTTAGGAACTGATCTCACAAACACTAATAATGTGAATATCGATGGCCATAATGATGGTCAGTCAATATTTACTGGTCTTAAAAGATCAATAATACACAGTAATTACATTTAGGAATTGTTTAGGTGATTGCTTGAGGTGGACCAAATCACATGGCTCTGATATGCTAGATCCTTACCTGGTGCAAATCATTTTTATCACATTGACTCAAAAAATATGTCATTATTTGGAGTTAGGGTGATGCTTTTATGAGATCCACTCTCCTGCAAATGCTTGCAAATACCAAGCAGTCTCCTTAAGGCTACTGAATTAAAGTGAAGCAAGGCTGATATTATCAACCTCTGGAAGTCTCATCCCTCCTATAAGCAGGACTGGTGATCTGGGGTATTTTTCTAACTGTATGCTGAATATCTTTTAAAAGTTTGTCAAAAGTTTCACACTTTCTAAAATGGGCTCTAAAACATTAAAAATCTGTATAAATGTTTTAAAAATTTTACAGAGACAAATAAAAAGAAAATCTCTGCGTGTTCATCCATTCTTGCTCTGAAATTCCCTGCAGGCACACTGCTTCATATAAAGTATTTTCCCAGTGTCACAGAATATCTTTTTAATGGCAAAAAGCTGTATTGTTATTCTTAACTCTTAGACCAATATTTGCTTTAGTTATATCATAATGAAACCTTTTCTATAGAAATCAGCTGGAGGAAAAGTCCCAGCAGAACTGTAACAAACAGAATCTGCTACCAAGCATGTTAATTTTAAAAGACCCTGGTTATTTCTTCTGCTAAATCTGGTATGGTCCTTACAATACACTTTCAAGCAGCACCAAGCAGAGCAGTTGAACTTTGCTTTTCAAATATCTTTTTTTTTTCTTTTCTTTTTCCTGTTTTGCCCTGAGGTCTCTGAACTTTGGCGAGTGCATGAAAGCTCTCAGAATCCCCACTATTTTCTTTCTCTTTCTTCTGGTGCTGGCCATCTTCTGGCCGCCACTAAAATGTCAGACTGTTGTAAGCCGGCTGTAGGTGTGCCACCATCTCTTGACAGCCAGACCCAAAGAGCCAAGGATACATGATTCCTATTGGACTCCCTTTAGGGTGTCCAACCATCTTTCAGATGCCCAGTAATAGAACAGGTAGTATGTTGATACTTAAAAAGAGACTTCATTAACTTATGCCTCTGAACAGTTTAGTAATATAAAAGTAGTAAGCAAAAACTTAATGTACTAGATTGCTTATATTGCTAAAGCAACTCAAACTTACTTTATCAATAAATCCCACTGACAGATCAAGCCTGAAAGGGGCATGTCTGGATGTATATTTCAGAATTTAGAGATTCAAATCTTCTATAGTTATGACACTTAGTTTTGATCATCTGAATGAGATATTTGCATGTCCTAGTGAGATACTCCTGAGTAGTCAAATAATGAGTCTGAAAAACAGAAGCAGAGAATTGAATGCTGTGGTTACTGAAGTCAATAAACAAATTCCCACCTGGCATATTGCGTAATCACAAAATAATAGAATAATTGGAGTTGGAAGGGAACTCTGTAGATCATCTGGTCCAATCCCACCGCTCAAAGCAGAGACACACAGAGCAGGTTGCCCAGGACTCTCTCTAATCAGGTGTCGCATATCTCTGAGGCTGGAGACTCCACAGCCTCTCTGGGTAGCTTGTTCCAGTGTTCAGTCAACACCACAGCGAAATATTTTGTGTTCATGTAGAGTTTCCTGTGTTTCAGTTTGTGCCACTGCCTCTCTGAGAAGAGTCTGACTTCATCCTATTTAAAATCTCCCACCACGTATTTACACACATTGATAAGATCCCCCTCTGAGTCTTCTCTTCTGCAGGTTGAACGGGCCCAGCTGTCTCAGCCTTTCCCCATATGAGAACTGCTTCAGTCACTTAATTATCTTTGTGTCCCATTGCTCGACCTGTTCCAATGTCTGTCCATGTCTGTCATGGGAGCTCAAAACTGGACCCAGCACTGCAGACGTGTATTCACCGGGGTGGAGTAGAGAGGAAGGATTCCATCCTGGGAGGGAGGGAGGAAGGTGATAATGTGTGTGAAGAAACAAATGATAAAACCAAGTTACCAAAGGTACTCTTCATGTGGTTTCAAAACCACTAGGTAGGGACCCAAAATAGTCATATTCCTTTGTCAAGCAAACGTATATCCTATCATTTTAAAACAAGTTCCAGGACAAACTTAATTTATTCCACCATCACCCAAAAAAAAAGGCTGTCAGTTCAAAGAAAAATATTTTCCTTTCTTTTGTACTATGTGTTTTTAATACTGCATTAAGTTATTAAAAAAAAGGCATCCTTCTCTTCTTGGTGGCATTGCCACCACTGAGTTAGTATGTAAATTACTGCAATCTGGTTAGCTCCTTGTGTCTCTTTTCTTAACAAAAGGAGTCTGCAAGTGCTAATCAAAATGTTGCAATTTACATATTAATGAAGTTTTCATAATGGTATTTGCTTCATATGCAATGTGCATGGTATGGAGACTTTCCACTCTTCTTTTGAGCAACCACCACATTTTGATTTCATGAAGTAGCTGAAATGTAATTGAAAACAAATTTTAAGTGCTTCTTAATATATATCTTTCTATATATCAATATGTATCTATATGTCTGTGTTTTCACTCTGATACACTCCAGTGTCTGAAGCTTGAATATAGCTTCTCTTGTGCCTGTGGACTGTTATTATTAACAAACATTCCCTTGAACATGTTTGTTGCAATCATTCTGCCAAACGCTAAAGGCACATTTTTCTGCTGAGACTGCTGAGCGCAAATAAGTAGTTAATCATTTTCCAGTTTAAAAAAAGAGGTTGAGAGAAAGAGAGAGAAAATTTAAAAAATACCACAGACCTCTTCTATGAAATCTAAAAAAAAAAGCAAGCAAACAAACAAACAAAAAAAACCCTTAGCTGGATAAATGTGATGTTAAAAGAGACAAATAGAGAAGCACATTCAGACTACATTTTCTATTTTGCTCTTACTTTAAAACATGACAACCACACACAGTGTGCTCCGTATTAGGAGTTCAAAGGTTTTTAATTAAAAGATCTGTGACCATATCTATTTGTGAATGTAGATAAGTAGACTTTCCTATATTGATTTCCACTTTTAGTTGAATAGCCAAATGTGAGGAACATTATGTCTCTTAAAATCTTTATTTAAAGATAGGAAGTGTTAGGAAATTCATCACAATATGTGGCAAATAGCTCCAGTGATAAATTGCCATGTATGTTCAAAATGAATCTCCAATTGGCTTTTGTCTAGCTTCCATTCATATGGTCTTGTTTAGCCCTTTCCTGTTAGACTGAAGTGCTCTCTATCAAATCTTTGTTCCTCACTAAAACACTGATATGAGCTCAGCTGCCTAACAATTCTTTAGCATTTTTTTTATTCTTACTTGAACCTTTTCCAGTGTTCACATATGTGCTTCAAGAGTGGGCTCTAAGCCTGAGTATCGCAAAAGTATTTACTCTGGGTGATAAAAATTCCTTACTCCTAACCAGTCTCCCAGGTTTATTCTCTAAGCAACTTCACTAGCCTTTTTGGCCATAATGTTCCACAGGGAGCTTGTTTTCAATGAGATAACCAATATATTTTCTGATTTCATAGCTCTGTAAGACGTGTTTTTTTCCTTGGTTGTTTTGTTTTTATTATTATTTTTTTTATGTTCTAGGTACTTCAAGGTAAAAGCAGCTTTACCCCAGCCTCCTTCCCTGAATTATTTTTGCTGCTCCTTCCCATGTCTGTTTTATGCCCACGGCTATTGTGGCATAACTATGTGTGAGTTGTGGTGACGTGAATTGAGGAAATGCTGCTGATTATTTAAACAATTCAGATCAACCAGTCAATTCAGACTGACTTTTTTTTGTTAGGATGAGATTTAATATAGGATTACTTCCATACTGAATGCAAAATTGGAACCCATACTGAATGCAACGTTGGAACTCCTACAATGTATACATTGACAATCTTATAAAATATTTAAATTTTATAGCATAAAAAATCAAACTTGTGTCTGAGAATTATGACTTATAAGATGATCACACATTTACCTCTATTTTAACGAAACAGTTGCAGCATAATTGATAGATATTCAAGTTACTTAACTGTCTTCCTATTGATTATTTATGAGTTAGTGCTTTATCTGAGAACACCAAACCAGGAGCTAAACAGTTATTTATCTCCTAACTTTCAGGAATCAAAAAAAAAAAAAAAAGAAGAGGAATTAATATTTTCATAAAGAATTTCCCTTTTTTTTTTTTTTTTTTTTTTTTTTTTTTTCTCCATTTACTCACTCAGTCCTCGCTAAGGAAGCTGTAATTTAGGCCCTAATCCAAATCCAACAGAGTAAACATTAGCTAGGCTCTAATGGAATATTTGCTTTGCATGGAACATGTTTTTTATTGCTGAAAGAAAGACCTAGTGATGGATATATCTGAAGCTTCTTAACAAATACTTGAAAAGCAGATTGAGGACAAGTAGGAGTTATAGAACGATATTAAGAAAAAGGATAATTTTCAGGAAAACACTTCAGAATAAGATTGATTCATCTATACAGAATATTCCCAGAGGAGCTGATAAGTGATTCACTGCTTGGAGTATTTAGAACTAGTGCTAGAGAATAAACATCTTTTCTTTTTTTAGTTTAAAGCGTCTGAAACTGAAGTAATGTTCCTTTTTTAAACTGACATATGATCAATATTTCTAATTTACTGTAATACCTAGTTTTTCCAAAAAATGATTTATTTATTTCAGCAACTGTTGTAATCATATTCTCAATAAGCAGCTCAGAATTAATTCAGAAAGGGCACAAAATAATCATTAAAATGTATTATAGAGAAATATACTCCATGTAAGTGTATTTTTTTAACCAGAAAACCCAGCCCATACAGAAATGTAGGGGACCTCCATTTAGAACAAAGTCACGCAATGATTTAGAGAGCTTGCATGCTCTTCGCTCCTGTCCAGTTCTTCTCAGTATTTTATTCCCTGAAGGGAGAAGCAGCAAAGAGTCGTCTCTATATGATGCCAGTCATCATGTCTAGTAGTGCTGAGCAGAGGAAAGAAGGAAAATTTCTTGTGTAACTATTCTTCTTGCCAAAACATTTTATGACCCATCCAGAGACAGACCGATGAACTTCTTATGAAAAACACCAACTGACTGAGAGCTACCTGGCACAACCCACGTACTTTGGAGGCCAAAAAGATGCGCTCTGAGGGGGGTTTACCTGAAGCACAGGAATTGCAAAAGACATAGTTTAAGTGTGTTCATAAGCTGCATTCAAAACAAGACTTGCAAGCTGACCATCTTGATCTAACTGAATGCCAGAATCTAAAGCAAGTACATTCCAGCACATATATTACACAGAGTGTGTGATAACAGATAAAGAAGCTTTGAAACCATTTCTCCATAAAATGAGGCAATCTTGCTGTAGTACTGCGTCATTTCTATGAGGAATTTTGGCAAGACATTAAAGCAGTACCCATCCTCATTTTATGGTCAACCTGTATATCTTTAAATTTGCCTCTACAAACCTACTTTCATCAAATGGCTAAAGATTAGGTTTTAGTGAGGTCGATGCTCTATCGTGTAAGGAGACAAACTTCTATCAGCAGGTGAAGAAAAGAAAGTGCATTCTGTATCATTCTGAGGTAACAGAAACATTACAAAAACAAAGTAGTGCTTTGGAACTGGTGTTTTATGTGGTGTTTGTGGCGTGTTGTATCAATGTGGTGTTTTATACCATTATTTGGGTATATAACAACTGGTACACTTCTGATCCATGCTCAATAACTCTCTCCCAAGCAGCTCTCGTGCAATTTAGGAATTAGGTCCTTCCAGAGCCATTATCAGTGCACACACAATAAGTGCTGGTGTGAGGAATAAGGCATATTGCAAGTGGAAATTAAGATTGTTCTTTGACACTTGGCCTCTTTGCCCAAGAGCCTTTCTTGTTTGCTTTCAGTTTACTAGTGCAGGTATAATTATAGTGCTAAGAATGAGAAGGGGGATGAATATACTGGCTTATTTTCCTAAGCCTCAGCTAACTCATGCATTAATTAATTAATTAGTTTATTTATTTATTTATTTATAGGCTTCATGCACCTTCTGAGCCAATGAGGTGTTTTTTCCTACCTGCGTTGTAGCTTTGAACCTGACATTCATTCTTCATACATTTGGTGGCTTTTTGACAAAATACATCCCAACTGTAACAAAGGCTTACACAAATGCTATAAAAGAAAGCATTATCCTTCTCAAGTAGGAAATTTGCTCTGATTCCACAACAATGGTGGAAGTATTAATCTCAAAACAGAAAAGCTCAGTTTTGAGATGAACCATTAACCTTTCTCAATCGTTATTTATTCCAGTAGGGATAGCACATATTCAAGACCCTGGAAAACAAATGACAAATTCTCTTTTGGGTAAGAGTGACAGGGAAACCTCATATATGCCACAGTATAGTGGAAAAAAAAAAAAAAAAATACAAAGAGCGTTTCGGAGAGAATTCTCAATCAAGCATTCCTAGAGAGATCAAATTCACGTATTCATCCTCTCTCTGTTATTTCTCATCCCAGATCAAATGTCCCAGCAGAATTCTTTGTACAGATGCTTAAAAAGACATTACAGACAGAATGATATCGAGCATGACAAAACTACCTTGCAGATTTTCTATTTTCGTGCAGATCTGCACTGCCTTCTGCCTCTCAGAAAACTCCAGCAGAGTTCCTTCTATAACATCAGTTACCTATCAGATTTGATCTACTTAGAACAGATTTAGCAAAGGAGTGGAAGCAGAGCAGCAAAAGGTTTAAAAGCATTCCCTGGGAAATATACTCCATGGGACATTGGCATGAAATTACAGGGGAGGAAGGAAATGGGGGAGAAGTGTGTTTCTAGGAAGGTGTTGCAACTGTGAGATGCCTGGATGAGGTATGGGAGGAAACAATAAAGAACAGCTAGCCAGCTAAATAAAGAACAGCTAGCCAGCTGTTACCCAAGAAAGGACCAAATAATTCAAGGGTTCTATTTTTGAGTATTATAAAGATTAAAAGGTGTTTGGTAAAGAAGTGGCAGAGAGGGCAGGGAAGAGAATAATAGTGGGCTATAGTGGGGAACCTAAATCTGGAGGAGCCTGGCTGGTGAAAGCAGAGGCCCTCTACACGAGCTAAAGAATCTCCAATCTTAGTGATTACCGGATTACACTGTGCAGAGCCGCTCTGTAAAGAGCTGCAAGGGAAGATAGCATAAACCTGGACCACCACTGCGGATGAGTTTTATTGCCATGAAAACTTTTTTGTCTACTACATTTGAAAACATATCTAAATGTCAAACCCATCCCTGTAAGTTCAAAGTTGCAAATAAAATATTTCTCACTTCCATTTTCTTTCTTTCTTTTAACATGAAGAAAAATATTTTAAAATAGGTACTATGGCATCAGAATAAGTCCTAGACTACTTTCAGCATTTTTACTAATGGCGAAAGGCAATACCACACTTAAATACAATTAAGTTTGGAGTCCAGCCAGAAGCCTTTTCTACACTGTAATTTCTTTTCCTTTTAGAGAAAGGTGCTTTTAGTAACAACATTCCAACAATGGTCAAGGACAAGTGGAAGAAAACATGTCATTGCCTCACACTTAGAACAAATAGCAGATGCCATTGTTCTAGAGTGACTAGGATACCGCATAGACATAGATGTGGATGGCAATGATCAGCTACTAATAGCCAATCTTCCCTGTAAATCAGCAGACCTACTCACATTTTCACATTTTTAAAATCAGCATATCTTGTTTAAGAGTAACGAGGAAATACGAAACAAAAATTCAGTGGAGAAAATGGGATACTTGGGATTTATGGTAAGAAGTTAATGAAAGACAACCTACCTGGAACCCTGAATGCACAAATTCACTTCAAAGCATTTGTCAAGCCCCCAGTTTCATCCAGGAAATGCAGTTTTTGACTTCACTCTACATTTCAAATGTATGAGCAAGCAGAAAAGTGGTTTGGGTCCACATGTCTGGAGACCAGCTACTGGCCAAAAAAATCACTTTCTCCTTCTAACACTTCCCAAGTAAACAACAACAACAAGAACAAAATATTTACTTCAAGTCACCTCACACCAGCTGTTAAAGAAATTTCTTCCTTTTCTGTGGTATTTGTGTTGAAAAGAATTGCCAAGGTGTCCAGACTGTTGAATCGCAGGGAAGGTAAGATTTAACCTTGGCAGAAGGCCATGTGATTGACATTTCCATTGCCACAGTTTGTCCAAGTCATTTCAAGAGCCAACTGGATTTCATTTTGCCTTATCTCTAAGTTATCATTCTTACGAGAATCGTCTCATTCTGGCGGGATCTTGATTTAAGGCTTTAAAACTCAGCTGGGCTCAAACTGATTTTGCAAGGTCACAAACACTGCAGCTTTGTTCCATAATGCAGAATTAGAAGATTGAGTGCCAGTCCTTTCAAGGTCCTAGCAACAGTTAGATGTGCCTCACAGTCTCATTCTCAATTAGGGCAATTTTTAAGGCTGTCAGCAGCTCACAATTTTATCTCCTGGTTCTCCCATCCAATATTTCTTCCATGTGAACAATCTTGACAACATTTTATTCCCTACTATAGGCAGGCAGCTTGGGTAGTCTCCTTTTGCGTTATATTTAGATGAGTATAATGTTTTCAAAAAGTAAAAAGTAAAGTATATGAGTTTTCTTCCAATCAACTAAAATTTCCCTCTGCAAAAAAAAAAAAAAAATGTCTGCTACTGTAATGGACTCACTTAACCACAGGGACAAATAAGGTGTAATGCCTTCTTGCACCATGTGGAACCTATGAAGGATCTGTCCTGCAAATTTATTATCATATTTGAATTAATTGACTTTTTTTAATTAGCTGAAAATAATTAATTATTGACAAATATATTGCTGTTTTTTACTTTAAGCCATCCCCAAACAGATATGAAGCACTAAACTGTAAGCAATTGCAGGGCATAGCTTTAATAGCTATGAAAACACTACGGTTTAGCTACTACTCAGGTTTACCACTTAATCTACCACTTTGGCTAGTCATATTTTTGTCATTTGATTAAAAGACCGTGACTACCCCCAAATCCTAGGCAAGAGGTCATCATAAATGTGCCACTAGACCCTGAGATGCAAAGTCCTGCTGCGCATACAGTTCAGAATTGATGCAGAGTGTATGCCCATGAGCAGTAAATGTGACACGGTGCTGCAGCATGCCCTCCTTGTAGGTTGGTCTGTGTAAGTCACAGCAATTGTACAGAGCGGGCCCTGTAAGGCTGAGGAGCCCTGGGCAAATGAAAAGCATCACAATTACATAGTATGACCATCTTCTATGTCAGAAATCTGAGACAGAAAGCTGGGAGCCTTTTATCTAATGCAGATTTTTTTTTTTTTTTTTTTTTTTTTTTTTTTTTTGTTCATTTTGAATTGCAAATGTCGGTTAGTAAGAACTACCTGGATGCCAACATGCAGCTCTGCATATGTGAAGTATGTTATGTAATGCCATTCACTGGAAAAGAAAGCTCAGCAAGCTCTAACTTTTGCAAATAATAGCAGCTCTCAAGTATTTTAAAGTAGCTTAGTTTATCCCCATCTTAGCCACTGCTATTTTTTTTTTTGTTAAATGTCTCCTCCGTAAATCCTGCAACTAAGTAATTGCTAAGTAAAATGTTTCTTAAGAACAAAAAAACCCAAACAAATAAAACAAACAAGCAAACAGAAAACTTGTGCAGATGTTTCATTAATAACATTGTAGAACCCTGAAGGAACAATGTAACTCTATATAATCTAGCATAGCAAGAGGATTGCTTTTGACCAAAGCAGCCAACAAGCTAACAGAGTTTTATTTTAACAAGGGCTGCCAAACGGCACCATAATTACTATTACTTATTATTTGCATAGCACTAGTATCAACAATAGAAAGTTACAAATCCTTCCCCACAGAGTTTTGACCCCAGACCAACCACACACTTGAGCAACTGTACAACTCCAAGTAAACCTGCTGAACTCAAAACACAACCCATGTGCTTCAAGTTAAACAATGTGTTTAACAACTTTTCTGGGTCAGGACCTTAAAGACTATGAATCCCTTTTTGGAAAAAGACTTAGTAATGTTCAGCAATGTTCAGCTTTATCTAATGAAGAGCACAAAAGCTTCATTTATATTTTTCCTTCAGCTTTTTCCAGCATGAGTATTTTCCATTAGTTAGAAAATTGCTTCCTCCTGAAGAGTGCCCCACAAACATACATGTCAGGGATTGCTGCTGGATCATAAATATAACCATCCACAATATAACCACACAGAGACAGTCCTGTTATTTATTATATATCATGAAGAACATCTTCTTCCCATCATTTTGAATTATCCATGCTTTCTACATTCAGCAGGGCACTAGCTTTGTTTGAAAAGGTCATGAAATCAAATATGGTGAACTATCTGAAGTCTGGCCAGTAGCTTGTATACAAAACAATAGCATTTCAATTTCAATATCCCTATGGAGACGCCTCTGTAGCCTGCTCGTCTTTTCCAGTGCCATTACATGCAGTTAGAAATTCAAGGACCATTAAACAATAAAATCCCTTTTTGTCACTTGTGTCTTGAATTTTCTATTGCTTTTAGTTTCTATTCTTCATTTTTTTCTTCTTATGCACACAGCAACGCACTTTAGCCTACTTGAGACAGCCTCAGGAACTGAGCAGAGGCAGGGAAACCAAAGCCATCTTTGCTATTATGAAGTTTCCTGAAGATATAAGTGTTGCAAACTTCTTGCAAAAAAAAAAAAAAAAAAAAAAAAAAAAAGGTAAAAAAAATAGTAATTTCAGTGTTATAAAAAAATGCGTCAGGTGACATTTTCATCCCTTGGGACCAGCATCATAGCAGCTTCTGAATCTATTGTAAACGATTCCTTAAAATTTGCCTTGTTTACAGATATGCTACTAGTATGAAACTGTGATACAGTGCTAAGCATTAAGGCTTGCCAGTCACATCAAAAAGATGTAGACAATGCTACTGAAATTTGAAAATGCAATTAAGTGGAGACAACCTGCTGGCATTACAGGAGAATACAACTGGTTGAATACTGGAAGCATTTTCAGACACTTCAGAGATATTCTGTACTTGGTCTTTGATTAGGTAGTTATGGTCAAGTCCCTTTTCTGCTCAGTGTATCCCCATCTATAATTCACACATAACTAAAACACAGATCATAGAATGCTTAAGGTTGGAAGGGACCTCTAGAGATCATCTAGTCCAACCCCCCTGCACACGCAGGGTCACCTACAGCAGGTGGCTC
>VZSV01000027.1:5071523-5156175 GCA_013398735.1 Nothocercus julius | reverse complement strand
CATCAGCAAACTTGCTGAGGGAGCCCC
This sequence comes from Nothocercus julius, assembly GCA_013398735.1. Classification (NCBI taxonomy): domain Eukaryota; kingdom Metazoa; phylum Chordata; class Aves; order Tinamiformes; family Tinamidae; genus Nothocercus; species Nothocercus julius. The sequence continues at coordinate 5,156,148 of VZSV01000027.1, read as the reverse complement.
CCATCCCTTCATCCAGGTCGTTAATGAATAAATTGAACAGGATACTTACACAGTTTTATAAGGGGCTTGACTGACACTAGAAATAACCTGAGAAGGTGAGATGCGGTGACTAACTAAGTCGTGAAGCATTTGTAAGGCAGCTATTCATCATCATTAAAAGCCCTTTTTCATCTTCAGTGAGACATAAACTAAAGAAAGCAGACCTTAATGTGTGTAAGTAGCTGGAGCAAGAAGCAGCTGTGCTACGGACATGGGACAGGGAAAGCAAACAGAGTGGTGAGCTGCTTGGGTAAGTTGCTGCTCACTATAGCCCTCTGCACCAAGCCAGGCTCTAGCCTCACAGATCGCTCTTGCTAGTGTAGTCACTGGCTGACACACGACCCAGCATTTCCAGAATTACTTCAGTATTTGGCCTTCATGTTCCTGACACGTTACTTCCTCAGTCATATACCCCAATGCTCTATGCAAAACACCCATAATTAAAGAAAAAGAGAGTACACTATCACGTTGAATGAACAAATGCTAAGATAATAACTTGGCAGCAGTCTGTCAATTTTTTTTTTTTTTTTTTCAGCCATTACAATGAATAGATGAACTTCTAACCACAACACTAATCTTGCAATAGTCCCTAGACCCTAAGATGATTGGGTAATTCCATAATTGAGAAGATTCCACAGTTGCTGGAAGAAGAGAAATGGGTCATAATGATGACTACCCCCAAAATCTTTCCCAACTGTGGGTTATTTTGACATATTTGTTTGGACACTTCTGTTCAGCTGGTTTCAGTCTGTAAGCACACTCCTTCATAAGCAGATTTTGCCTGGTATGTTCTAGAAACTATTTGAAAATATGAAATCAACAGACAAAAAGTAGCAATGTATTCAGTGAAAATTAACTGACTCACAAGCCTGAGTCCCACTTGCAAAAGTGATGTACAATATATCAGAGCCAGAAGAGTGAAGAATCTGCTGACACAGAGGGTAAAGTCGTGACAGCACTGAGGTCCAGCTCACCCTCTCTCTCCAGCACAGCCAAAACAGTGCAATTACCAAATTTCATTACAGGAGTAGTGGATGAATTGGTGGAAATAGGCTCAGTCTCCAGATGAAAACATAAGATTAGCTTTGCCTCATTCACCCAAAGAACCCTGTTATGAAATTAATCATTGTCAATGGTAAAAACACTATAAAATGCATTAACAAATAAATCGATGTCAGTTCTTTCTATACTAGATGCAGAAAACATCACAGAGTAAAAAGTGAAAAAACTTCACAATCGAATTAAACCATACCAGAATCTCATAAATTCATGTTACTTGTTTCTAAAGAAATTAAGTACCACAGCATGCTCCATCAATGACCCTACACATTTTTGCTAATATTTTTCCATAATTGATGTCAAAGACCTATCTCAGACTAATGACATTATATTTGCAACTTTGAGTGCTCTCATCAAGGAACTTGAAAAATAATTTCCCAAAGACTTCATCTGCTTCTCTCTTCACTTTATTGAACTCTTACAGCTATGCATTGTCTGGCTACATAATTACATGGCTATGTAAAACCTTTCTCTTTCCTTAAGATGCTAGAAATTTTCCTTTATAGTCATGTCTACAGTCATGAAGACCATGGCCCTAAATCATTTAAGAATGTAAACTTGTTCTTAACTTCAGGAAGAGGACTGGTCTTTTTGAAACTAGTGGAAACATCTATAATTTCTATTCAGACATGTGCTTTGTAAGTCAGGGTCCATATTTTCCCTTGGACTTTATGACAGAGCCTGTGGTGGATGAACAGATGGACAGATTAGTGGATGGAAGGAAGGAAAGAAGACTTGCTTGTTGCCTAGGCTTATAGATCGGGTTCTGCACAGACGCAGAACATGTATGTGGTCTGTCCACTCACAAACATGGCCAAGTCCTTTTTTTCTCAGATATCTCAAGCTATTCCACATTTTACAGGTTCCTACAACATTCCTGCTAATGATTTCAGGTAGGTGGAAGCCTATGCTGCTGTTGGCTTCCACGTTGATGTGAGAAGGGGAAAATTTTGTAAAATTCACACAGAGTCACAGAGATTTAATACCCCATTCTCTTGACTTTTTTTTTTTTTTTTTATCCCTCCCTATCTAAAACCAGATTTTGGCACTCTTGTCAGAACAAGAAGGAAAAGGGAAGGAGCTGACAATCAAAAATCCCTTTAATTCCATCAGTGCTACCAATTCGATTTGCACCAGACTTAGCACATCTCTGTCTCTGCTTCTCGATCTGTAAAATGGAGCTAACTTCTTACCAGGCAGTACAGAACTCTGTGTTAAATACGATGTAAGTGCTGATAATTTGCTTCATTAGGAAATACAATCTTTGCCCTGAGCAGCTTGCCATCTCCCACCTCTTCTTGAAAGCTGTGGTTTTATTAGACTTTTTCAGTTCCCCAGTCTCCCTTTTAAGTAGATTGCTTTCCAGTTCTATTCTTCATTTACTGTAAATACAGCAGGAGAACCCTTTGCTACTTGAAATACCCTTTACAATTCAGTGTTCAGTACTGGTAATTACTTTCTTGACTTTTTTATGCTTATTTTGAGAGATTTCCCTACTCACTCTTCACTCCATTTTGTATACATTTTTAAAGAAGCCTTCTGTTTATAATTATTTTTACATTGACACTTAAACAAACTTACATCTGTTGCCTTTTTTTCCCCTTAGACTGAACCAGGATGGATTTTAATTCCATCACCAACTGTTTCTAAAACACTTCCTAGAGTCTCTGCTAGACTCCCTTTGCATAATAAAATCTTGACCAATAAAGTACTAACAAAAACCTGTTAGGGCATTTCATATTTCCTCAAAGGCAGCATTCCTGCAGTCTACAATGTTCACTTTGCTTCCACAAGGCCCCAAGAATATTTTGAATTAATGATATTGTAATGTCCTGGGTGTTTCTCTGCTTCCGTCCTATTAATCATACTTGGTATATTTTCTAGGACTTGGTCCAAAATAGCCTCTAACCATCTGAATGCTTCAATAAGCCGTGGAAGAAAGCAATCCTGAAATACCTCTCAAAATGTGTTCCTCCTCTTCATTTTTGTATTGAGTCGCATCCAAATCAACATCTGAGTAATTAAAACTCTGCCAGGATCAAATATCCTGCCTTGTTATAGGATTCTCCGATGTATAAAAACATTTGCTGATTCTGTGTTATTTTATTTTAACTACCCTAGAGATGTAAACTCTCTCTATAGCATCCTAGAATCAACTTACCATTTTATGGCTCTAATTTCTATACAGATTTCTGTGTCAGCCGTAATATTTCTTTTCACAAATCAACATTCTGCCTAACCAGCTCTCTTATCCACTGCTTTAATTTACTTAACCCTTTCGCAGACTCTGCGTTCTTCCTATTGTAAGCAATTTCTGTGTAAAATTATAAAAATATATGTATATTATTTTAAAAACTTCCAATATATAAGAAGCATACAAAACAAATATATAGGCTCAGAAAAACTATTGGCAAGATGCATACAGACAGAAGAAAAGAACTTAAATCATTGCTTCAAAGCCTAATTTAATGACCATGCTAAAGCTTGCCTAGCATTCCTAGTGGAGAAACAGGGTTTTGTAGTCACAGCCTCATGTCTCTCCCTTGCTGTCAGCAGAAACGCTGTCGGAAGGGGTGGAGAGCACTTTACCCTTTCAAGTGGAAAACGGCCTTGATGGAGCAGAGAGACAGATCAGAAAACAGGCGGATTAGATTTTTGCTCCCAGAATCTTTGAGAAAAAAAGGGAGGTGCAGCTTTCGAGGCAGAAGCAATGCAGCAGCTAGGGAGTACAGGGCAAGGAGAGACAGTGGCAGGAAAAAGAGCCGAGCCTAGTCACCGAATTCAGGAAGGACCTAGGGACCGTCTCAGGTTGCTCAGGACCGTGTTAGGGGCGGGACCGCAGGGGAGTTACCTGGCTAGACAGGATGAAAAGCATGCACAAAATCAAAGGTCTTTGTGCAGGATTCAACAGAAAATGAGACAAACAAATTTCAGAGGTCATGGGGGAAAAAAATAGCTGGAAATATGAACTTGGTGATCCCTGAGTATATTCACGTTTTTTATCTATATTAAACCCTTTCCTTTTTTTTTTTTTCTTCACCTATTATCAGCAAATGAGAAAAAAATATATTGCCTTTCATTGTTAAAGATAAAAAAACAAATCTACATTTCTAAAATATGTTCAGTTGGTATCTCCCGTGTCATGCTCATTTCAGGAATCACAACAAACTGCAGCAGGGTCATCCTCCTAATTCCTCTTGACTCCCTAACTGACTTTATCACTACTTTCCCTAACATTTGGCCTGCACTAACAAATCATTTTCCAATTAGATTTATGCTTATCCTTATACGGTTATCCAAAAACAAATCAGTTATCTCTGTTCTATCAGAACTTCTGCAGTGCTCATGTTATCTGATGCCATAATCTCCTTCCTTTCTTCTGTGTCATACATTCTTTTTCTCTCACCTATCTACTAATGTCAAGGAAAACCTCAGCCACTTGGACAATGAAATTTGTAGCACCATTCTTCTAAATAGTGTCTTCTCTAAATCCTGTGATTGCCAAGGACTTGGAAGCAAAGCTCCACTGGAGTTCTGAATTTCAGAAAGATCATGCAAATCAGCATTCAGATGGCTCAAAGAGATAGCACCACATCAGCTTTTAAAACTCTACATTTTCTACATGGGAGGAAACCTTAGAAATACATGAGGGAAATCTTAGCACTGAGAACCCACTGCCTGGGAATTCCCATCGTGGGAATGATGAACATTTGGGTTACAGTTGCATTAATCTGTCAAGGCTTAAGCAAGAGTACAGCATATATGGGACCAGATTTGGCATTGTGGCCCTTGAAGAAACAGCTTTGTCCAACTGCATTCTCCTGTGTTCTCCAGCTTTCTTGTGCTGCTCTACGCAGGGTACAGCTGAGCTACCTAGGTCCGCCCGTCCTTGGAGATGCCAGAGCAGCACCACCACAAGGCGAGTAGACCCAGAGATCTGTCCTCTTGCTCCTTTGAGCCATAATGTCATCACAGGGCCCCAGCAAAACCCATCTGGCGTCCCTACATTGGCCCAAACTCTTCTCCAAGTGTAGCGCGCGCAGCGGAGTTTAGCGGCAGAGGCAGCCCTTTACCCTCCTGGCCCAGCACTTGATCATCCATCTGTGTTGTACCACTTCTCCTCCATGACAAATTTTCACTTCATTTTGATATTAAAACCAAACTCTTCACTTTTGTCTTAAACATAAATATCTTCCATGAAGATTAGTTTACTTCTTTCAGAAAACTAATAAATAAATGGCAGATTAAAATTTGCCTTTAGTCCATCCAAGTCAAATTAAAGAAATCAGCCAGGTAGTTAGGAAAATCCTAGGTGGTGAGGAAGAAGTGTTAGGTCTCCTTCACTTTAACACTGCCCCTTGCTCGTGTGCTGCTTGTGTGTGGTCCTGACCATGGAGCTCTCAGTGTGCAAATCCCCTGCAAAGAGTGTCAATTGTCCAAGTTATTCTTTTGCATATGAAGGCAAATTATCCACTTCAGGTCGATGAATGCTTATAATGACACATTTTTACTGTCCTTGAAACTGTCAGCTGCTTATTGACTTTAATTCAATATACACACTGGGGTAAATGATAGGGGAGAGAGGGGGGTTAGCTGGTTTTAAAATCATTAAAATAGTCATGTATTTATTTAAATGATAATATTCAGGCTACCTAACATATTGAGTTAAATATATACTGTCATTTGTAAGTACAACAGTACAACTTTTTTTTTTTTTTTTTTTTTTTCCTTAAAAAAGAATAATGTTTACTTCATGTAATTTTCTGGAGGTTTTTATGAACTTTATTTTAAACTAACAGTACTTCTCCCTTCCACTCTCATGGTTTTTTTTTTCCTAGAGAGGAAAAGTGAAAACAGAGAATGCAAGGATGAAAAAAAAAAAAAAAAAAAAAGAAAGAAAACAAAAGTCACACTGATTAAACATTAATTTGCTTAGAAAAAAGGCTTTATCTCTTTCCATCCTAGAATATATAAATTTAAATACATCTTTTACCTTGATTTTTTAGAATCTAACAGGTCATGAAAAAGACCATTTTTAACATTTTTTTTTAAATACAGACACTGGGAAAAAATATTTCACACATTATGGCCTCCCTAATTGTTACAGCTGTATTGTAGAAGAGGGCGAAAGCTGTGTGTCTATCTTTGCTGACAGAAGAAAGGAAAGGAGTGAAAGAGGAAGAAAGCCAGCTGGATTACACAGTGGCTTATACAGTGCTATAATTTGAAAGCCTTGTTATTTCAGCAAAGCTTATTTTATTTAATTCTCAATTTTCCTAGGACAGGACATCTCGGTCCAGAAAGGTGGCACAGAGACAGGAGGTCTCCACTCATTTCCAACACTCTGAGCAATGAGGCTTTGCAAAACCATTTCTGAGATGATTAATGGCTGATTTGACTCTGAGAGGTAATTACAGGTTTTGACAAGAAGTTTGAGACTTTGGGGATGAAAGAGACTGTGAAGGTTTCACTGAGGAAGCCAACCCCTGACAGGCACAAAATGCTCATCACAGAAATTCTGAAAAAGCACAGAGATCTGTAAAATAAGCTAAGCCCAGAAGAACATACTTTTATTAACCCCACTACTGCTGATGGCAGATGCATCATCTTTTTTGTTTGGGGACTAATATAGTTTGTAACCTCAGCGACTGCAGTCTTTTTAAGATGCTGTGGTTGGTTTGCAAATGAACTCCCTCCCACCTTTCTTCCAGCATTTTTCTTGTGAGAGATGGGATGGAGGGAGTGGAGGGAAGGAATTTCAGATAAATACAGTCATGAAGAATAAATTATGACTGATCAGAAATTTCTTCCCATAATGCAGCTATAGTTCCTGCTATAATTTTTTATTGTTTGGGTTTCAGCAGTGTTATGAATAAAGAAAACATCAAAGCAGCATATGCACTCCTGAATCTCAGAATATGTGTTTTGAGGTAAAGTCTGAGAACTGGAACAAAGTCTAATTAAAAGGGCTTCCTCCAAGGGAAAGGTCCTTAAAGACGGCCGGTCTGCTGGCAGGAGATCTCAATGTCAGCGAGTGCATGAGGCTATTCAAAAGCAGGAACCTCCACCTGTGTCATGCTTCAGTCAGGGTTAACAATCAGGATTGTCCAAATCAAAAATACACTGACCAGACTCATACTGCAAAATCTCCAACTTTGCAGTTCCTTCTGGTGTGGAGAGTTAATAGTTTGCATTGCACAGCACACAGCAGAGTCCAAATGGTGATTTCAGAACAGAACCTTTCCCCAAAGAAAGATTTTTTTTTTCCACTGAGTAAGAGCATTGAAATGGAATCATGCTCTAGGAAAAGGCCATAAAAGACATACCGTTGTGTCTAAATGTATTTACTATTCATACAGTCCTTTATACATCTTGCCACTGTTCAGATACATACCTAGTTTCAATAGTACCTTCTGGCTCCTTTGTGCCTTTTTTCTCAACATAAAACCTGTAAACCTGCCTGCTTTGGCCAATTAATTTGTTCTGTATTTCTGGACTGCAATAAAGGGAACCCACCCCTCCTTCTCAGTTTGATTTAATAAAGTAAGGATATATGAGGCACACAGGAATCACAAAAGTCAGAGTGGAACAAGAGGCACGAGCCAAATTCTTCAGTTGCAATAAGTCAGTGACAATCCAAGAGGGAAGCTGCAATTTATGCTAGCTGTGATTCCATAAAAGCTGTTCAGTCAGAAAACTAAATGACATTATTAGGTTACTTGTCACCAACATTCCCAAAACTGTATCTTAACAAACCATTTGTGGGCATCTCTGAAAAAAACAGCATATGCCCACATTAGCTTTTATTAGATCACTCGTATTATTTCATATTAATTATGAACAAATGTCCCAGCACAGCAGGAGTTTATCAAGAAAGGCGAGGAATTCAAGAGGATACACTCCTGACAAGAGTCAGCATGGGGCTGTTTTACCTCCCTTCAAAGTCCTATTTTGAAGTTTGGAGTAAAATTTAAATCAGAAGTTTGGCCTGGTCTTCAGTCCAGGAATAAATCCCACTTGCAAAACCCTAATGAAAAGAGCCGAGGTGAGTAGCAGAGCTGCTCCCAGTGCTCCGTCTCTAGAGCAATTTTGTTGCTCTAGAGACAACTGACTCCTTACTGTTACTATGCATATACATATATTCCTCTGCATTAAAATATATATATATATATATATATGATTTGGGTTATTGTGTTTAGGCTATGTGTGCTATTTAAGCCATGATGCATTTCATTATATTCACATAACTTCAATGTAGGCAGTTCTCCCTGAGTTAGGCACGTTAGTGTTGCATTGCCTTGATCAGCGGTGAGGCAGAGCGAGATGATCGAGAGAGCAGTTCAGAGCTCCAAGTGACCCAAGTTCTCCTCCTTGAGTGGTTCCTGTCTCCCTGAGTCCATACACACTACAAAGGGAGCCAAAAGCGTTGGCTATAATAAAATAAACTCTTCGAAATGAGCCTCACCTCATATGCCTCACCTAGGATCCTCAAGGAAGTGCCTGAAACTAGGTGAGTGTATTTGGGCCTATACATTTCTACCTGGTGTGGTTCCTGAATATTTACACTGGCATATTTGTTTAATGATCTGGCCTTATACAAAATACAAGATGAATAGGAGTAGATGATACCTAAATATTCTGTGACTCCACCTCCAATGTTTAATGTCACCTTTACTGCACAGTGAAAGCAGCAGGTACTGGGAAACTCATGCTTGGTTCATGCAGGAATTCCTGCATTCCTGAGGATGGAAAGGTCAGGTCATGCACTGCAGAGGAGAGTAAGAGAAAATGACACCAAACATGAAGCCTCAACGCTACAGTCAGTTAAGGTGAGTGAATACAGAAAAAAAATCTGCAGGGAAAAATGTTTGAAATCTTAGAGAAAGTTACTGAAACCTCCATCTGCATTACCTTTCCACCAATATATTCACTGAAAGTAACTTCAAAGCTGTAGGCATGAGAACTGGCAGAAACTCACCTTTACTGCTGCACATAAAACGCTGATGCAAGAATCACTCATTTTTTTCATGCCGACTGGGCACAAAAGTATCATGGGATTCAGAAGGCCAATTGTAGCTAATCAAGGATTGGCTAAAAAGTGTCTCATTTATTTCAAAAGAATGAGAGCATATAGCTCAATTTTCAAATGAGCCCTGTCAAGACATAAAATAAAAAACTCAGAGAGACATCTGTCAAATAAAATTTTAATAACATATGAATCAGAATAAGTTGTTGCCTATTGTTTGAATATTCCAATAGTAGAAAGGAGGTTAAATTCAAATAAATTATTCATTGAGAATATTTGCTCATGTCTAGTATCTCTCTGTATAATTTAAACAAAAACAAAGGTGCACCACAGAATAAAATAAAGATTTTTAAATACTTCATTGAATCTGGGTGATGCAATTCTCCATCTCATTCCAAAATAATTATTAAACACTTCAGAAATAAATACTAATGCATAAAAAATATATTAAATTGGCAGACAGCAAATACATTATTTATTGCTTCAGGTTATTGATGAGCTTTCATACCACCTTGTCATTCTGTTTTGCTCTGTCACTCATGAGCTATAAGATCATCAGTAATTCATAATAAATAATGTATCCATAGTCAGTCCTTCAGGTAGCTACCCTTATTTATCTAGATATATGTACATGCATATGCACTTTTCCACCACAAGAAATGGTCAGCATATTAAACAATGCTGATTTGCAGATTCACAGGCAGAGAATAGGAAGATAAAATAAAATAAAAAGGTAAGATTTTTGGCAATGTATTTTTTCCCTTCTTAGAATGAATTTCTAGATCAATATATACATACAGAAGGTTATAATAGGATCAATTCAAACCATTTTATGTGTTAAATCTCGATTTTAGTTCCTCTCATATCTACTGTAAATCAAAATCACAATGAAATAGTATTTTAACTGTTTTAATATAAGCAAAAGGAACAAAATTAATTACTTCAACTAATTATGGATAACTTCAGGGCAGTGAATTGTTTTAAGTTTATGGAAAATATTTGAGAAAGGACTGAATGGAAAATAAATTCCAAAGGTAAGTTATTCTTACAGAAATGACAACAGCACAAAGTATACTAAATAGCTGCTTCTGAATATCAGCAACAAAGGACTGATTACAATACAGTAACATCATTTATAATAATAAGTAAATATCTAGTAAGTTTTTGTCCCATAGTACAAAAGTTTCTGAATATTTGTGCTGAAATGCTGATGCAAAGTGATCACTGACAAAAATTGCCTTTGTTTCAACCTGCATCATATTTCAAAGTTCTATACAAAGCAGCTATTAGCACTTTCTTCAACTAATGAAGTAAAAATTGTGTTGGTTCATGTCAGCTGTGTAATAGCATGGCTAACATATTAATATGAATGATGAGTTATACTTTCAAAAAGCAGCAGGAAGAGGCTTTTCCTATACACACTTCATCTTTGGAGAAATGAATTTCTGGGGCCAGTTTTGCTAATATTGGATGCAGTGTTTTGGATTACATATTTTTCTGTTGTTTTATCCACCTTGTTTTGTATTTTCCTATGCACAACCATCTGTTATAAGTGACTCAGAAGAAAATATGGGTATATTAGCTGCCTAAGCTAGATAGATCATTGAAATGTATAAGCAGGAAGAACATAAACCAGTGGTGTATTTTGATTTAAAAGATTGTACAACAGTGCAAACAAAATATTTCTATAGGGTTACACAATATTAACTCGATTGTATAAGACTCTGATGATAATTTATGTAGAATATTATAGGGGTACTGTACATATGTCTAACCATGTGTTTTCAGGAAACACAGCTTCAAACTGGAGCAGAAGGAAAGAGGGTTTTGTAAGAGAATGAGGACTGAAAGGGCCAGCATGTTCAGTTTAAAGAAAAGCTGACTTTTCATGCAAGTAGATACATATATTTTGCATATTTTCCATGCATGTGTGCATTATGTGAAGACAGGGATAAATGTTCAGAAGAAAAGCTATGTACACTAAAAAGCAGTTTAGTCTTTGGCAAAAGAAGAGAGAGGAATAAAATGTAGCTAGGAATAAACTTGTTCAAAAAATGAGCAGATTTCTAGAGGAATGAAGTTTTAGAGCAATTTTCTAGGAGAAATACTCAGCACAAGGACCCTAGCTGAAGAGGGAATTTGACAAATCGATGAGTAACACCAGACAGAAGGCAATGGTGCTTGATGACCCCAAAGACCTTTCCTATGTTCTTATAGACTACAGCATGATTTTTTTCCCCAGCAAGGTAAGCGCAGTTGCATGCAGAACTGCAAGGCAGTCTCAGCTCCTTCCCACCTTCAGGAGACGGGGGAAAAGGAGCCGCGGAAGCTTGTGACACCTCTTTTGCCACTGCTTCAGCAATATGATGTGGCAGACGGGTGTAGGAGCAAGGCCCTCCTTATCCCCTGAATATAAAAGCAGATAGCAGAGCCTGTTCACTCTGCCCAGGCTCCAGCCCAAGGGGTCGTGCAGCAAAAGTAGACGCTCTTCATACGCGGCCGTTCCTGTAATGTGGACACTCAATGACGGCCCGTACCAGACATCACGCAAGCAGAAGGAGAGAGAAATGTTTAAAAGAAGTGTCTAGTATGAAAAAGAAAAGAAAACAAACAAGACCCCCAACCCGCCGACTCTCAGCTGCTTTCACAGCGCTCAGCTTTCTGGGACCATATGGCTAATGCCTTGTCTTAGCAGGGCACAAAGGGCTATGCTTTTTCGTTTTTTATTCTTTCTGCATAAAGCCTGTCTCTACAACAAAAAGGTAGAGGCTTCTCCCCAAGAGGTAACTTAGGCACATACTGCTTTCTCTTATTAAAGGAACCCAAGGTGCTTACAGAAACAACAGTGACTCACGCCAGCTGAAATCAATAGGTATAGTAGTAGAATATGTGGAAATAAATAAAGAGCTAGCATGCCAAAAATCATCAGTGCTTCCCACTGACTTCAAAGACAAGTGCTAGGAAAATGTCCAAATTAATTCTGTGTGTGTTATTAAAGTTCTCCGTCACGCGAGGCAGAAGCATCCTGAGGCCCCAGTGCTGCAATGAGTCGGCAAGAACCAGAGCGCGTCCATCCCACCGTATGGGGCTGAGGCCTTTGCATGACTGCTACTTACGGCTCAGGACCCGTTGTATGCCAGAAATCAGTAACCAAGCTCTGCCTTAGCAGAGTGCTGAAACCCAGTCTCTAACTTGGGGCTCATTTGACAGAGTGTGTGTAAAACAACTAATTACAGTAGCAAGCCACTTAGGAGTCTATGACCTTTTATTTTTAAGAGTAAGATGAACGAGTTCAATTCCTCAAACAATCTCATTCGCCTCCTTTTCAAATCTGACATCTGCTGCCATATCCCAATTTTTACTCTAGAAAGCTGCAGCCTGGAATTGTCTCAAACGTGTAGATTTTTTCACATTGTGCTGAGACGGCAAGAGCCTTACCTAACCAACTGCATATATCCATCACCTGCCCAGCAGCACTGGCAATTTGTTTACAGTCAACTGCAAGGAGATATATAAACTTCCCCAGATGAGGCAGTTGTTGAATTTACACAGACAAGTGACAAACGAGCTCAGAATGAGCACATATACAAGAATAGCCTACAGTATGCCATTATATCATGACATAAATATATGACAACTAGCTCCAACCAATGCCCATGGCAAATGTTCCCATGTGCTACTGCCATTAGAGTAATTTCTTATGTTGCAGGGTTTTTTCTTCCTCTCTCATTCTAAAGTAATAATGAATAAAATGGTACCCATTAGAACGAGTAGACTGTAATGTCCTGCATGAGTTTCAGGGCAACAGTCTGATAACTGCACATTTCCCTACAGTAAGCTAATGCACCTCATTTCTTGTGGAGCAGTTACCGAATGCCAGTAATACATAGCACCAGAAATATACACAAACAGATACAGATCCCATAGTAAGTCATAAAAAGAAATAAACCATAATGTCCCTACATCTAGCAGTATACCTAGACTCAAACAAAAACAGACAGACAGAATAACCTACCATATATATCTGTAGATTAATACAAAGCAAAGCTTGCAGTATATGTGAAGAGCAGCCTTTCGTAAAATGAATGGACTCTGTGTAAGTGTTCACATGGGATGGGAGCTTCATCCTGTCTAGCTGCACTTCCAGTTTTTTCAAAGCTTGAAAATCACTCCTCTGCAGAGAAACAAAACCAAAAACCCCTGTGCACGAGTGAAATCCCCTGGAAGTCCTCAAAATGAAACCCATGCTGCAGGAGGTGTTGCATAGATCTTGGGTTAATCCTCTGCAAGTGAAAGAGTAGCTTTGAAAATGAGGAAAAGGTGGCATCAACTAGGGCAACTTCCCCAATTTCTGCATCCTTCTAAAGGAGACGGGAGAGACCAATTCCTGCTTTGAGGCTCTGATACACTTAACATGTAATTTTTCAGTTTTAGAAAGGTTACCTTTCGTAGTCAGTGAAACCTCCCATCTGACATACTCATACTCATGCAATACGAGGATTACAATATTTACAATAGGGAGATTACAGTTTTTCAGCTTGAAGCCTTCCCCGTCATTTACTATTCATACCACGGCACTATCGCACTGCAAAGTTACAGTCTAGTAGAAGACCCAAGATAAACCAGTGCACCTCTGTTCAGAACAAATATTTGCAAACTCCTTTGCAAGAGAGAGCTGAAGCAGGAGTCACTGTTCAAATGCAGGCCAGTTAGTGCTAGTTAAAGTCTACCCAAGAGACTGATGAGATTCCTTTTTTTTAAGATGAATCCAAACATCACATCATGAAGAGAAGGAAGCAAGAAAACATCTAGACAGTTCTACAAAACCATGAGTGGTAAAAAAGGGAGAGCTGTAAATTGGGTATTATCTGGAAATGGGCTGGAACTGTAATCAAGGATACTGAATCATAGATTTGATTCTTAATGTGTTCAGAAGACTGAGACTTTGTCCCTATTTTTTTTTTTACAAGGGAGAATGCAGCAAGGAAATAGCTTGGAATTGCCTCTGTCAATTGTTTCTGTCTCTAATGGATATAATCCACAGGATGCCAATTTTGGTTAACCACTTGGTTCAAAAAAGTTAAGTGCTTTCTTCTCTGTCAATAAAAATGTGATTTATTTTGAAAACTCACACAACTATTTACTAAAGGCAGAGGAATTACAGACCTGAAGTTGCAAATCAAGACCCTCATCCTAAATACCTTCTCTATGCTGGACAATTCACCAGGTGGTCCTTGGTCTTCCTACTCTGATACTGCAGAAACATGGTCATGGAAAGTGGCTGGGAAGGAGCCACAGCACATTCTGGACACATTCTTATTCAGAATAACAGGAGGACTAGGATTTCATACGAAGACCCAAGGGGTGTTCCCAACCACTCAGTACAGATGTGACTGCAACTATTGACACCAAAGTTGTGCATTCAGTGCAAATGCTACTTTTTATTTAGTATTATTATTTTATAATAATGTATAAAATAAATACATATTTATTTTACTGAGTTTCATTACACCCTTATGCAAGTCAGTGTATGAAGCAATTTTGCCTTCAAGAATGAAATAATTTACATTTGACTTCACATAGCCCAGAAAAGCTGCCCCAGTTGTCGAGCGTATCCAGAGAAATTGAGGCACCTCAACACACTAGACACCCTAGAGTATGGCCTCAAGCTGCCTTTCTGCAGATCTTCCCTTAGTCCCACATGGTGTTTGCTGTACTTCTGAAGCTGTCTCAGGTACCTAAGGGCTTTAAATGATCTCGACTCCTTGTCTCTAGGCAGCTGAATCCCACCTATAGTGTTTTCCCTGTTAGGTTTTTTATGTTGAGGCTGCAAAGAAGCCAATAGTCTGTTTCTCTGCCACCCTGGGATATGTTCTCTAGGAAAAGAATTGTTGCTCTGGCTTAACAACCCTTCTGTGTAAAAAGCAGCATAAAGAGGTCATATCAGAACTGAAAATTGGGCCAAAGAGAGTGTATTTTCCTCTGGATGCACAGTTATAATTGCTGTTATGTTTAGGGAATTGGGCTTGATCACTGAATGGAAAACACTTTGCAGTTAAGAGGGTTGAAAGCATAACTAGATTTGAATAATTGATGTTAATTTCCATTTGCAGCGTAGACTATCACAATGCTGAATCCAAATGTCATGCACTGTTCTAGTCCATTCCCTCATTTCTTGTTGCCGTAAATTGCAAGGTAATGCTAACTGGAGGGTCTTGTACAAAATTGCTATATGGATCACATCCCATTATACTTCTGATATCAGGAAGAATACACTTTTGCATTATCGCTTGTGAAGCAAGTTCTTTCCTTATTTGGCTATACAATTAACTTGAGTGAAACTGAATGTAATGCCTTGAAAACAATACTAAATTAAATGGTAATGCACTAATCCATCAATTACAATGGGGCAACTAATGGCTTGAAATAGCTTTGTACAAGAGTTTCTAGTTGGATTAATAATATAATTAATGTTATGTACTCATCATTAAAGTAGGAAATAAAATATTGTTTTAGTTAATCTCTCTTTGTCATTGATGGGAAAGTGTAATGCAACCAAAATGAATATTCATTGCAGTTTCTTGTAATGTAATGCCTAAGTATGCAAGTATCGATTCAAAAAGAAAAAAATAATCAGGATTTGCCAGCTATTACAACATAGTTGTTACTGACATTTCTGCAGGTTTCAGAAACAGTGAACATGCTTTTAATACCCTTATTTGTTCTAAAGGCAGTAACAGACACTTTAGCTTTTTACAGGTCATAGAGAGATATCTGGCTAATACTACGAGCTGGTAGCCTCAGTATTCAACTGGTTCACACTTGTTTTAGAGACACTATCATAAAAACAGAAAAATGTAAAAAGTTAGATGCAAATTATCTGGCCAGGTATAGCAAAAGGGAGCAGAACAGTCGACACTTGGAAAAGTCAAGGCAAGATGAATCCTGTCCTGACTGTTGTAACAGATGCAGTTGATCAGCTAATGAATTTCCTACTGACATCAAGCTAATATCAATAACGGTGTGAATCTGAAGGCATGTGCATACGTGTAGTGTCCCTGTATGACATGTGTGCAAAGGACAAGGCAGAAGCTGTTAACCTTCCTGATCTCTTCCATTAGATCCTGGATCTGAAGTATCTCCCTGAGTCAGGAGAAGAGAGGAAGGCCAAGGGAAAAGAGTTGAGGTGAGCTCCACCTCCCAGCACCCCTGTGAGATAGATGTGCCCCTACACCTCCAAGGTGGGCAGCTCAGCATATCTGGCACTGGTTCACCAGTTATGCAACACTTGCTGCTAACCTAAGGCAGTGTTATACAAACGGACCCAAAGATCTGATTTTACGTGGCTTGTGGGAACTTTGCCCAAAGAAAGCTGGTTAGCATATGACACAAGCTACAGACTGAAAGATATAGAAAATAGTGAATAATATGTGCATAGACATCATCATCATGCTATGTTTACAGCAGCCTTTGAAGCAGGTATAAAAAAATAACTCCTTTGCAGTAACAATTGCTCAGAGGGTCCCAAGGAGCAATGACTAGCTCCTCTATGCCTTTGGGCCGATGAGCTAGAAAGGAAAGGTATTGTCCTAGTTCCTCCTCCTTTCTAATTTCTGTCTCTCAAGTTTTGTCTTGCCCACTGGCTGCATACCCACAATTGCTTCTGAGCTGTGGAAAAGCAAGGAAATGGCAATTCTGCTTTACTTCCTAATGCTCTCCCCTGACTCCAGCAAAGCACCCCGTGGGCAAAGTATACTCAAAGAGAGTGGTAGCACAGAGTACAGGGGTCACTTACAGAGCAAAAAGCTATCCTGTATTATTTACAATAAGTATTAGATCACATTTTGGCCATGGAGACACAAAGAAGCATCATGAGATCATTAAAGCTCTAAAGTGCATGTGAAACAGAAGGGTGTCTTTTTAAGAGGTTATCAAAGGATCCCACATGTGTATCAAGCCAGCTCTAACTGAAGCAAAAAGACACATGCTTGTTAATATTAATGGAAACTACAGAGCGAGTAGAAAGGCATTCAATTTGACCTGTCTCTGAAAATAGGAGAATACACATTTCAGCAATACTGAGATTTTAACGTGTGGTTTAAGGGAATCTATACATTTCCAATGGGAAGCATAGCTCATTAGACATGATGTCTAGTAATTTGCAAACATTTAGCATCCACCTGGGTAGGTTTTTGCTCTTTGTTACTTAAGTGGGAAGGCAGGCAAGGATAATCTTCTATTCTTACTATATTGATTTGATTCTAGTAAGGGAGATGGAAGAAAACAGCACAGGATACCTGAAAACCCAGGGGGGTGAGCCAGGCAAAAGGTCAAAATAGCTATACGGGGCAGGTTTACCTTGCACCTTGTGCATTCTGTGCTTTCACTGAAAAGTGAGTAGAAAGCAATTATAGAAAAGTACCTTTCAAACTGGCAGTATTTTGTATTTCCTTGGTGCTTGCAGAAGAACTATAAAAGTGCAGAAAGCGTAAAATCAAGGCTTTGTGAGATGGCTTGAATAAGGTAAAATTAAGAGCTTATCTTACCCAATTAAGGTTTTATCTTGTGTTATGGCCACGCCTAAGTATTTCAAAAGATAAATTGAAGATGATGATCCTGGATAGTTTGCGGCTACATGTCTGTGCCTCTCGAGAAGAGGCAAAACTCTGCATGAGAAAGAAGGGGCTTGGGGGAAGCAGCAGAGAAAAGGGAGTGTAATGAAACCAAAGGTGGGTGAGAGGTGCAAGGGAAATAATAGAGAGAGTGTGAGAGAGAGGAAGAGAGAGAAAACCATTTTGGAGCTGGGTTTTGCAGGGGAGATTGCTTGGTGGGGGGTTGCTGTTGCTCTTTGGTGACTGCCTGCAATTATCCAAGGTGTCTTAACATCTGGAACAGATTCTAATTATTAAGGGAGTGAATAACTAGGAAAAAACATCATTAAATTATTAATGGATAAGTTTTAAAGCAGGAAAACAATAGCTCAAAGAGAAATCTGTTCAAGTGCAGAACAGTGTCCTCCTTGGAAAACACAGCTCCTCTCCGCACTGTTTGGGATAGCCGGATAGAGTGAGCAGGAATGTGAAGCTGGGAACAATCCTACACAATCACCCTTTGCTGTAATTTATTGACTGCTGTCATCACATGTGGCACTGCACAAACACAGCCCTAGGGTGTTTATCCTCTAAATCAGACACAGATAATAGAATTCAGACACAAAATACCAAGGGAGAGCCCGAACCAGATGGAGATAATCCATTTTCTATCACACGTGGATAGGACTTCCTCTTGGGCTGATTACTTCTTGCTAGAAGAGCGCTTTACTCAAGGATTTAATTGAAAAGTGGCCATCACTTCTACCAAGATAACGAGCTCTCTTGCAGGAGGTGCAGAGAAAGTGCACAAACTGTACACTGAGATGAGGCAGCACCACTCAGAGACATCGTATGGCAACACAGAGTTTGGCTGGGGTTCTGCACGCAGCACAGCCACTTTGTCGTGCCCCCCTGAGTAATTACTACACTACAAAAGGGCTCTTCTGCGTCTGCTGAACACGGGAAGCAGGCCACGCTGACCTGCCACCTTGTTCAGGGCCAGCTTTTATTTCTGTGCCTCGCATTGCTTTGCTGCATTTTACCCAAGAGGAAAGAATAAAACCGGGCAATACTGGCAGGCTCTTTTGTCTGCTTTGGCTATTAGACTCACAGGTCTGACTGTGACTGTGTGCAGGAGGAGGATGCCACAGTCTGGCAAACACTGAATAGGTCCAGAGTACAAATTTTAGCAAACTTGCTGACACACCTTTAAAATCATCATGATCAGTCAGCTGCACCATCCAGAGCACCAAGACCGTGCAGAGACTGCTGTACAGACACACAGACTCACGGGGAATGTGTAAAGGGCTGAAAGTCCCAGTGACTCACATGAGAATATTTCCCATAAAACGATCACTCTCAGCCCTGATCCCAAAATGAATGTGTGAAACATTTCCATACAAGAGTTTGAGATAGAAAATTCATACATCTACTGAATATCCCAAATCACATAATCCATAAAGCAATGGTCTTAAAGCGTTCTCCTTCCCATATTCACCTGCATGCCAATTAATCTCTCCAAGTTCTGGAGGGCATGAATTATCATTCTACCTTATCATCCCTCTCCACAAATAACATCCCCTCTGCTTCCAACATAACAGTTTATGTCTCATGGTTTGAGACTCAGCTGACTAAATTCAACTTAAATTTCACTTTAAAATCTGCTGTTTCTATTTTGAATCCAAAAGCATCGACAAAAAGATTATTTCTTTTGTAACTCTACTAAAAGACTTAGTAAAAGATACTGTCTCTGCCTAGAAACATATTGGATGGAAAATTATGCTGCTGAAAAATTTCTAGAGGGAAATTTCAAATTCACCATCATCCTTCATATTTACCCCGATGAAAAACAAAACAAACACTATTTCAAATGTAAACATTTCCACTTGCTGAATTGAGCCCAAGTGTTCAGTTGTATTTCTCACATGAAGGAATCCCAGCTTCTGTATCATAAAATACCATATGCTCTGATCAATTCAGCTTTTTTTCCAAATTACACCTTTCCTGATATACAGCGACCACTCTTCCTGTGCAAGTGCATAGTACTCCATGAGATTCACATGGTTATACATGCAGCTATTACATTTAAAAGTGGAATTCACCAACACAAAATGTTTTTATTTCCTTCAATAATTACTGCAAAATGGATTCCTTGAATCCTCATTCACATTTTGTCTATTTTGCTCTGCATTCACTTTCAATGGAATGAATGGGACTACTTGAACTCTAATGCAAGTATAGTGGAATCAGGCCACAGCATGAATAAAGTAAACACATTATTTTGTTGCCACCCTTTCTGTTCTTAAAAGCTCTATTTAAAATAGCCATCAGACAAAGAAGATGATGAAAAGACGCAAAATGAGGCCATGAATAACAACACGATTCAGATTAAGAATTCTAACCTAAAATGGCCTTCAGAATTAATAGGCCATTCAAAGAAAAAAGAAAACCCTCAATAAAAACAACAATTTATGTGAAATCCTCCCTTTCTGCCTTCAATTTAGGAAGAGCTTTTTTTTCCTTGGTTGCTGTCTTGCATGTATTTCTGTGCTTCAGTCCACATTCAGGAAGAAAGAAAACCTATTGCACATACAAACATGTACAAAACGAGTCAGAAATACTGTCCAAGTTATGGAAGACCAAAACATAAATAATAAAGCTGCGTAATGCCGTTTGATTACTTGCTTGATAATATCTAAATTAACATAATATTTGGAAATTACAGATTTATTATGGAAGTCACCGGAAGCAACTGTGTGTGTATATTTGCATGACGAAAGTGTTCCAGTAGATACAAAATATAATGTTAAAACTAATATTTAGATATAGAAGTCATTTTCAATGCACTGTCTAGCTTTCTAATACTGTTTATTTGTGAAGTCTGTAAAATGACACTGTAGTGCTTTGGAAAATTAGAGAATTTGTTGTAGGGCAGCAAAGATGCACACTCCATGCTGTCACTTCACTGAAAAAAATGTGTGCAATATTATAATAATCTCTCAAAAGTTCTTCTCAGATATATGAATGACTATTTGCCCACTGTAAAGACTCTTGAACAATTGCATACCAAATGTATTTTTAAATAATCTGTTATGTTTTATGCTGCTGATGTTTGTTATTTTCCTTTCCGAAAATCTATTCCACAAAAAAATGCCTCTTCAGCCTCTGTGCTAATAGCTATTTAGTTAAAGTAGTACTGAATCCTGTCTCAAATATGAGTGATATTTTTTTCTGGTAACTGTGCTAGCATGACTTTCTTGAAGTTCTTCGTTTTCCTAAACATTTTATATTTGAATCAGATAAATAGTCTGCGTATGGAAATCTATTACAAAAAGAATGGGGACATTCTCAGAAAGCAAAATATGAGATTCAGTTTTTCACCATGCTGAACTCTGTTTAAAAGCACATGTGTGAATATCTGAAAAGACATTTTTTCAGCTGGGAAAAAGGAAAGAGGAATAAGAATCCAGGCTGAATCTGTGAACAAAACTTTTGTCCAAAGTACTCAAAAATACCAGAAGGCCCCAAAACAACTTGACAAAGGAATTTGTTCACACTGAATCAAGAAGCAATCAAGTGATAAAAGGTGCTCAGAAATCAAATAAGTGCTCATTCAAGTGCTACAAGAAGAGACACCTGAGGAAAAAAAAAATTACAAATGTGGTACAAAACAGAAGCCTGCAAAAGCTTGCACGTGCTGCTGCAAACGGACCATGCCAAGGCACTATCCCGCCCTTACATATAAGAGAGAGCTGCAACAGTGTTTGACTCTGCAAGAATTTACAAGTGTACAATGACCATGAAGTCAGTGTATGAACGAGATTTACCATTAGAAATAAGAAAATAAAACTCAAAATATTCTCAAAGGAGAAAATATCCTTTCGTAAGTTAAGAACATGGCAAGACCTTGGTCTGCTAAAATTGTGCAAGGTGGGAAAAAGTCATTGGAGACATTGCACATGGCATAGAAAAGGTCTTAACAAACTATAGAGAGAACGCCAAGAATTGCCAGTGCTCATGTCAGTTGGCAAGTTCTCCCCCTTCTTGGGGCACTAAGAAACATAGAGCAAAGATAGGATCAACAGACTCACCACCTTCCATAGTCACTATAAATATAAATATATATAAATATATATATGTATAAATATATATAAAATATAAATATATATGAGGGAGAAGACACTTGTCTTATTTAAGCCCACCAATAAAACACAGATATATAAAGTTGTTCACTACTTACAAACATAAATAGCCCAGGGCAAATAATGAATACTGAGTTTTCTACAGCTTCAGTGTCAGGAATGCCCTAGCTAGTGCAGAGGATGAGCCCTTGCAGAACATTCTGAATTTTGCTGCAGGGGGTAGGCTGAATGATCTGTAAGACATCAGAGATAAAGATGTTTAAAAGGAAAACGGAGGGCCAGTAGGGACTAGAATACACCCATGCACACACATGCAAAGGAAGACTTTGTATATCTTGAATATATGACAATATTTTACAGCAAAAAATGATCCATAAAATGGAGGTTTTTATTAGAAAAAAAAATGATTATTTTTACATCAGTTGTAAGATACTATTTCCACTTTTTTCAGATAGTCTTACTACATGATATATCAGTTCAATAGCTATTTTTGCTACCCAGTATCCCTAAAAGGGTGGGTATTACTATGCAATTTTGAGCAAATTACATGTTTTGTCATAATCTGCTGAAAATCTAAATAGAAAACACTGAAAAACGCTTTAAAAGCAGACCTTGATCCATATTTAGCACCACAAGATTATAATTCGGAACCAGCGAAATATAGGTTGTGAGCTGGCAAGATTTGATTTAACCAAACTCAGAAAATACGCCTTTCTGTGAAAGGCATCATAGGTTTCCAGATGTACAACGACATAGACAAGGCTAAACAAAACACTCGGTATGATCTGAAGGTGCGGAAACTTTCACTGATTTCCAAAAAAGACACTAAATAGTCCTTCCTGTGAACAGAGAGACACCTCGTGTCCCCCCCAGCCAGTGCTATTCAGGAGGTCCACCGACTGTTGTTCTGGTCACACAGACACTCTCAAAAAAAGGAGGTATCATTTGTCAAAAGGCCAGAGAGTGAGGAAGAATGAGGGCAAGGCACCGGCCACCCTGTCAGACACCACGGACTGTGACTCCTCAGGACATGGAGACAGCAGGAGAAACAGCACTGACGGAGTCCAAAGAGGACGTACGCGTCTGTGAAGCCTGGTGCTTTGGAGACTTCGTGAACATTATTAGCTAAGGGGAGGGAACGTGCCTGTGAAATTCCACCATTCCTCGTGCTGTTACTACATTGTGCTCGTCTGCAGAAGGAAGGTGTGGGAACCCAAACCTTTAGACAGCCTTTGCAGGGGACAGCCGGACTGCTCCAGCTGTTGAGCTGTCCAGAGCGTTACCTCCCACAACAGTGAGTAGCCAGACTCTGCATAAAACAAAAATCTGTCCCATCCCTCGTTTTGAGAGATTATTGGCCGTACGTGACATTAGTGAATGGCCGGGGCACCTCCAGGGCCAGCTTAGCAGGTCAAAAGCACCTTGCTCTTCGCCAGGGAAGGACCGGGCCCGCTCTTCCTGGTCCAGGCAGCCAGCCCACTCTGCACCAGGTTTGCCTGCTACTCTTTAGTCCTTTAAAAAAAAAAAAAAAGATACGTGGGTGTGTGGAGGGAGGAACCACAGGGCTGGTTCCCCCGACCAAGGTAGCGGCAGTACCAAGGGGAGCGTGGAAGGCGGGAATCACCCTCCCCTGGTAGCAACGAGGTATGAATTTGCCTCAGCCACGCTTTGTGGAGCCAGAGCCAGAAATCAGTCTCTGCTCAGCACTAACCGCAGAGGCAGAGCATTTCTGACACGCTGACTGTGCACGGTGAATGGAGGAGAGATAGCAAGCGGCTTTGCTGTGCCATCCACTTATCCTCAGCTCCTGGAAACTGATAAAAATTGTGTTGCCCACTTTGCTTTGTGGAGAAAGGTCTCATTCCTCTGACCAATGCCAATCTGTGCACTCATATTTTTTTTCCAGTAATAGAAGCAGCAAATAGTAATTATTAGCCAGTTATTAAGCGTGCTTGCGAACTGAATCACATCTACTCAGCAACAAAATCTTTGTCCCTGCTATGTGGCAGGCAGACATTGTGCCGTAACGGGAATGAACTGAGTGTCAAGTAATACGGTATTCTTGTTACGGCTTCAGAACAGATGTCATTTTGTCATAGCTGCTGACATAATTTTGAAGATAAGAAGATTTTGAGATTTATTCCACAAGGTATTAAAGCTAAACACAGACTGGATTAAAGCTTTAAAATTAAACATAAGCTAGATACAGCCTTGCAACATTGGATTATATCATATATATCCTCCTAACATTTAGAAAAATATACTATTTTTAATTTATTGTAGCTGTGTTACTAATGCTGCTTCAGTTTTTATTTTACCTTCTCATATATTATTAACTACTATTTTCATAGAATAATGAAGTAGCCAGAAAACCTGACCCAAGACTGCTGTTCCAGAAAAAAAAAAAAAAAAAAGAACTACTGAGGCTTGGTTTCCTTGGATTAAGGTCTATCGACTCTAACGTCTAGGATGATGCAAACTCTGGTGCAGGCTTTTCCCTGAGAGTGGGACTTTTAAATGAACATCTCCTGTGGGGGTTCTCTGGTGTATTGTACAAGCCCAGGCTACAGGATTTATTTCAGCTGAGGTTATTACAGAGTTTCTCTCCACTCAGCCATGTGTTTTCAAATAGCCTTGCAGGTTTAATAACTGACAAAACAATGCAATTCATTCAATTTTAATTGATTAGCCAAATGGTTTTCAATCTATTTGGTGTGAGGAAAAAGACACGTATCCATATCTGAAGAGAGAATTACCACTTAAACCTTGTGTACAATATTGCCTAAAACAATATCTATTAACCTTTAGCCTATTTTTACAATACAATTCCAAATTAAAATGTGTTTACAATTTTACAATTAAAAAGGGAAATACAGATGATTAAGCGACTGGAGCATCTATGGTATGAGGAAAGACTAAGCAAGCTGGGCCTGCTTAGCCTAGAGAAGAGAAGATTGAGAGAAGATCTGATCAACATATACAGGTAGCTGAGGGGTGATGGGGCCAAACTCTTCTCAGTGGTGGCCAGTGACAGGACAAGGGGCAATGGGCACAAGTTGAAACACAGGCAGTTCCACCTCCATGTGAGGCAGAACTTCTTTCCTGTGAGGGTGCCAGAGCCCTGGCACAGGCTGCCCAGAGAGGCTGTGCAGGCTCCTTCTCTGGAGATCTTCCCAACCCGCCTGGCTGCCACCCTGTGCCCCGGGCTCTGGGTGTCCCTGCTGGAGCAGGGGGGTTGGACTGGATGATCTCTAGAGGTCCCTTCCAACCCCAACCATTCTGGGATGGTGTGATTCTATGAGTACAGTCTACATCACAATTAAAGCTGCACTAGGAATTTCTTTAGAGATCACCAGGTTAATCTGAAGCTACCCAGTTTGGGTATGAATGTCACTACAGACCAAGAAGTATGAAGTTTAGTACACAGTACAGATAAAGATAAGAAAGGAGAGCCCATATTGATCTCTGGTATACCCTACCCAACCTGTAGATTCTCCAGTTTAAAGGCTAGGTATGTCTTTATATCCATGTAAGCTGATGTCACTTTGTTGACTTCAATGTAGACTATACACATTTCTGTATCCAGTTTTATTTGTGATATATATTAGTATAAATTTGTTGAAGACAAACCATCTGAAGAAAAGAGAAAGGCACTCACTTCACAGAAATGAGTCCTACCCATAAAAGCCTAACCTGTTATTTAGAAATGCTCTAATCTGTGATTTTGGGTCCAAGAAAATCTTTTAATGAATAAATAACCTTAGTAAAGGCCTCTCATTCAGTCTATATACTTTAGATTATAGCTGCATATAGAAAACCAAATTATACTTTCTTATAAACTTTATATGAAACCAGCAACAATCAGAAATTGTTTTCTGTAGAAAACAAATTTTCACGCCTACAGATACTGCAGCAAATTTCAAATACATCAAACCATATCACAGCTGAACGTTTTGAAACCAAATCAAGGTCTTGCAAAGCTAAAAGGGCTACTCCTAAGGCTTGGGATAGTGACCGAGAGTGGTCTTATGGGATCTTTCAAGCCTTTTATTAGTATCCACTCAAAATTCTCCTACTTATAGTATCACTATTGAAACAAAAAAAACCTATATATATACTGCAATAGTGATACTTATAGTATCACTATATCATTACTTACTATATGAAAAATACTAGTATATAGAACCAAAAAAACAGAACTTATAGAACCAAAAAAACAAATGCTAGTAAGTCTGTATCACTTTTAATACATTTTACATGACTTTCAAGGATAAACTTCACATGAACACTCTTCCAATGGCCTGAACTGATAAAGAGCGGTTCATAACACTCACAGTGAATAGACTTAGCCCTTTGAGAGACGAAATGATTTTTCTGCCTCTTGTTAGACATTTTACCAGCCTCTCCATGATCCTCTGACCACACAGCTGTTCATTGCTCATGTTGACTTCCGTAGTGGAAAGTTCATTCTTCCCACTGCTTTGTGTCAGCACCTAAAGTTCACTGCTACTGCAGTTCAAACATTTTTTTGCAAGTAACATGCAACTACCCGTCTCGCACGCAAATACAGGTTTTGGAAAAATGTCAGACTAGCCAAATAAGGCTGGCACTGTACAGGCTAAAGAAGTGGTAGCAAGCATTGAATTGTTTGTGGCTTCCACCACAAGAGCAGCATACACTGTATCTACTGCATGCTCGTTACACGTACAAGAATTTTCTAAAACACTGTTTGGAAGTTGGGGAGGAAGAAGCACAGAAAGACAGAGGACAACTAGCTGCATATGTCATCAAATACTTCTCCTGGGAAAGAGAGAACTCCACCATTTCATAGAGGAGCAGTCTTATATTTCAAAACTGAAAGCAGTCCGATCTAAGTTTAGACACACAAAATGGGATATTCTGTTCAGCCTCTATCTTGGTTCCTGATCTGCAGTCTTTAGGGGTGCACAGTTAATTTCTGCAGGTATGACTGAGTATCCTGGAGTTTTTTACTTAACATTTAAAATGATTTGCAGCGGGTTCCTGAACCCAGGCATACCACCTGGAGTCAGCTATTTAATCTCAGGAAGGACTAAACCTGCCTCCTGAACTGTCAACCTATCCTGTGACTTCACTGATTGATGGGAATTTAGCACCGCGCCGTATTTTCAGAGATAAAGCTTACCTCACTGAATATGATAGTTCACTTACGACATTTTGCTGAGGCTTATGCAAAGAATCTCTTACTAACTCTCAAAAGAAGACATATACATATAGCAAAAACATGCTTGAGGACCAATGTGAAGTCAACTTCATTAAGCTCTATTTAACCTAATGAAAAAAAACACTAGCTAGAGTTAGTCCAACAGAGGATATAAGTCACTTTTCTTCTGAGGTACACTGAAATTTCCAAAGCGTGGAGGGGCCAGAAGTTTCTTGTTTTGCCTTTTCTTTTCATCCTTTCCCCCTGAAATATGTGCCTTAACTGCATTCTAGATACACTCCTACTCCAGGGCTTCCCTTGCTTTAAGAAAAGCAATGCTTGCTCTCAAGTGTGTGTCCATGTCTGTGCATGGAAGATTCAAATATTTAGTACTCTGGTACCCCATAGCTTGTTAGGCTTCCTATATCAATGTATTTCGGATACAACACCTTGTATATCTTTTTTACTAATGAAATATTAAGTGTAGAGTTTTTTAAGCTTGAAAGGCATTGACTTTCTTTTATGGACTTTGAGAGACTAGGGGAGAGGAGGCAAATACAGCATTTCTGTGAAATGCAAAATGAAAGAAGTTATGTTATCCTCAGTGCTATTCATTCCTACAAGTAACTATCATCCCTTCCAGGTTCAACACACAAGCAAAGCCTTGTGTCCTGAATTTTAATTCAGGTATTTGTTTCTCTCTATTGATTTTCTGCTATTGAATTTTCAGAAACATATGAATTAGAGAAGCTTGTAGCTATCATTTTACACTCAGTCAGATAAATGGTTAAAGGACAAACCATGACACAGTGAAAAACCTTGCAATCCTAAGAAATGGTTGCAAGCTAAAATGGGTTTGCCCCTCTTTTGATTCTGTCCAGCACAGAATGACTGAAAATGAGAATCTGTTATCGTCCTAGGTTTTATTTACTCTGCTTTGGTCAGAAAATTACTTTTCTGTTCAGAAAAACAGATAAAGCTCTGAAAATCAAAGCTCTACAAACTTGTTACACTGTGCAGCACACAGGGCCACTATAAATAGCCGCTTAGGATATTAAAAGTGTTTACAAGTATAAAAAGAACCAATCAGAGTGTTAAGATCTAACACAAATCAAAATGTTTGTGCTGACCTCATCGCTACGCTGCTTTGCAGCTCTAGCAGGACAACTGTCAGCTTTCTTCACTGCGTGTAGCTCCCTGCGTGGATACTCATGTATGGCAGAAAGGAAACTGTGGCCTGGGGTGCTCTGGCTCCTGGGTTGCTCCTTCCCCTTTGCTCACCCTGAGCGTAGCCGTGTTCAGTCAGAACAATTTCCAGGTCCTCGAGGTGGGCAGGCAGGGATGAAAAAGACCACAGAGACCTGCAACAGGATGCAAAAATACACCTGAGAAGAAGCAGCAGAATGCAAACTCTT
Organism: Nothocercus julius; assembly: GCA_013398735.1. NCBI lineage: Eukaryota > Metazoa > Chordata > Aves > Tinamiformes > Tinamidae > Nothocercus > Nothocercus julius. The sequence goes on along the minus strand of VZSV01000027.1, from coordinate 5,127,694 downwards.
CCTAAAGATCCACTTTCATGGAGGTTTTTATGCCTAAGAAAGCTAAGAAAAGTTTTTGGGCATAGAGCAAAGATGACCCTCTTTGCAATGATGCAAGGGGCAGGATGTCGGCTTTATCCAGCAGTTTTCTCATGTAAAATGCAAATGTTCTAGGCTCTGTTTCAGAAAAGCTTTGTTTTAGAGGGTCACAATCATTTTTCCTTTACCTTGAAGGAAGAGAAGGGGCAGACCCACCTTTCATCCATCATTTACTTGAGTCTTGTCAAAGGAACAATGGAACGTATGGCCTCAAATGGCTGGCTTTTTTTTTTTTTTTTGCATTGTTATTCATTCATTTTTGAGGGTTTCCCCTTTATTAAGAAAATATTATCTCCTAATTTTATCACTAAACAAGAATCCTTTAAGGATTCTTTCTTTGGAATCATGAATTTTTCTCACATTGTCAGACTTACTGTCAAACACCAGTTTCTGACAGACTGAAACGCCACAAAAATCTCTAGGGGCAAAATTCTCCTTGATAGGATTTATCAAAGCAAGTTGAAGGCTATTCCCTTGAACTTCTCACAGAGGCGCGTCCCGGGGAACAGAAGATCCAGAAGATCCATCTCAGGGGTAGGAGTGATGCTACTGAGCATAGCACTGTTGCCTCCTAGGTAAGCAGTGACTTCCAGAATAACCTGGCCCAGAAACTTCATGCAACCATACTCATGCCCGCAGGCTGCTCTGCATGAATCTTACCTACTGGTACACCTAGCTCTTCTTTTTTACCACAAGGATTAAGCCAAGTAACTCTACTGACAGAATAGAGAAAGAAACTTTTTTTCCTAGAAAGTGACGTGGTATTTAAAAAATACTCTTTTAGACCCAACTTCTGAGATCAAATGTTTCTGTATATTTCAAAATTCAAAAATTTCCACTATCCATACAATAAAACCTATGTATTTTCATCTTTTGCCTTTGTTTACCTACAAATACATTCACACAGAGTGCATGGCTATGCAATACACTGCGCAGTATATTCATTTTCCCCTCTCCTCCCTATTGCGTTGTAACAGACGGAATACAGGTGGCCTCATAAGAGCAAGCATAAAAATGACAATCATTTTTTTATTGTAAAATAATCCACACTGTCAGATGTACCACCATCTGTGTTATTCAGCACTATTGCTCTGTGCCTGCTGCCACGAGCACGGGCCCATTGTCGGAGAAATTACAAGAGGAGATGCTTGGCTTAATGAGAGAGCTTGAAAGCGGTCCCAGAGTCGACTACGACACAAACCCCAAAGCTGGACTTATGCATGTATTCAAATGGTGTCTCCCCCTGCTATACAACTGCGGGCAGCCATCTCTGCTGCTTCCTTGTCAGTGACCAATGTGTTAATGTAACTCCCAAGTCCAGAAAAAGTTTTGTTTAGCTGTGCGAAGAGAACTAAAGATCCCAGTGACTCAAGCTTGCTGAAAACATTCACCTCTGCAGCTGTCATTGCTGTGGTATTCCAGGAAAAAAGTTCTTAGCGGAGAGACTGTGCATGAATCAGGCATCAGACCTGTAAGCCAACTTCTACAGAGTTGCCAGAATCTGATTATTATCGGGTGAATCTCCTCTTTCACAATTTGTGGCATATTATCTTCCCATTTTCCGTTACCATATTGCTTTAAAATCATGCCCTAATGAATGCTGGTCAACATTAACATAAAAATGAACATGCTTTTTGCAGAATAAAAAAATAAGAGAACATTAAGATCTTTTATGCTTGTAGTAGGGTCTTTGTCTTATTCTCTTTCCCCTCGCAGCCTGAAGTGCTAATGAGGAATGCTTTCTGATATGAAGAAAACTGTGGTTTATTCACTTTATTCTATGCAGTTGAGAATTAGAGGCTATGAAAGCCACAATGAAATTAAAATATTGGAAAGCTAAAGCAAATTTCCATCATCGTAACATTTTAGCTAGTTAAAAGAAAAAAAAGCGAATAATTAACTTCAAGAGAAAGTACAGGTTAGTCCCCATGTCTTGTCAGCTTTTGGCTTCTTTCTACATATGCATTCACGGTTCAAACTGCCATCTACCGAATCACAAATAAAACCTGCCAGATGGACTAAAGATTGGAGGTAATGATTACAGATTAAACATGGACTAGATAGGCTCCCAGTTGTCCCATTTTACCCCTGGAGGACCTGACAAAACATAGAAGGGTTTTCTATAAAAATACTGCCTCCGAATTTTTAAATATATTTTTCATAGACATGACATTTTGACATGCCTTTATCAGTGAAATCATAGTGAAGAAGAGCTAAACAGTTCAGAATGGCTTAGCAGTCAAGCTACCTACTATGTTTCCTCCACAGTTTTGTATAATTTTCATACTGCTTCCAAAAAAGCCTGTCCTTTCCAACATACTCCCTGCCTGTAACAAATCTTTTCCCCATTCCTCTCATCCACGTCTGAATTCTTGAACAATTTGAAGCTGGTTGATACCTGTTAGTCACCACCAGCAGGTTTGCTAATGCAATATTTTTACATTTTAATAATAATATAATAATAAGGTGATAATATAATAATGAAATATAATATTCACTTTTTCATTGGTCTGAAAGAGTTTATAATTGAAAGCTTGAAGATTGAAAGATTGCAGTTTGTCCTACACCAAAGTTATGTCTTTCAAAGCTGACTTCTTTCTTTCACTGTCCCCTCCAGCTCTAACATGTGTCAACAGAATAAGGCGGTGTAGCTAGACAGACGTCCATGTAATAGTCACTCTTAAAAGATGTCAGATTTTAATCTTACAATCATGACATTCATTTCACTGACCTTTTTGCTTTTCAGAACAGCTGAGGCTTTCATTCACTCAGGCTACTATTAAAAAACATTCACATATATGCTAGAATCATGGTAATACATCAACATCTCTTAGAAGTATCAAAAGATGAAGAAATAAATATCCAGAGAGCTCAATAAACCCTATAAACCATGTCTGAAATGATAAAAATGTACTCCCACAGTGGATTGTAACCTTGAAGGAAGGATAAGCCAAAAACACAAAGAAACATAAAAAGATCATTCCAATTCTAAAAATAGTCTAAATAGATATAAAATATCCATGGTATTACCTAAACATTTATATTTGATGGTTTTGTCTTTCACAATCTCTCCTTCCTTTTAGTGCTAGGAATTAGATAGAAAGAAACAAAGATGAGACAAAAGAAACAAATAATATGAGAAGAAAGATGAAGAAAGATAAAAGCAAAAAGCAGAAGACTAAACTGTACTCTTTTTGATTTAGAATTACACAAAACCCATCAAATTTAAATGGGATGAAAAGCTTTGTTAAAGTTTTCTGAAAAAGAAAGGTAATTTTGGTTTCAAAAAATGTTGGCATTCACTAAACGTAGTGAATGTAAAATCATGAAGCCAGTGTCTTTCACTGATACATTAAAAGGACATCCTTGGCTTTAGGAGCTCCAGGATATAATTCCTTTAACTTATATGTTGTTGTACTTTATCTATTCCATTTTCTTTTATTTGTTTTAAAAATGGCTCTTCATCTGTACTCCCACTGGAAAAAAAAGCTTATGCATATAGTTGCACTTTCACATTCTTAAAAAGAAATTTAGTGATTTTAATTGAAGTGCTGGTAAATCTGGAATATATTTTAAATAAATTTAGCTTTAAGAAAGACAAAAAAAAGCTAATGAGAACTTCACCGAGCATGAAAATTAACTGTGGTATGTTAATTGAGGTTGAATTTCAAATGGAAAATGGACTCTCATAGAGCTTCAGTTACAAAGATGGTACATTCAGTTCAGCATAATAATAGTGTTCATTCTACCACAAGCTGAAAATTTTATTGAACTCAAAAGTCAAGAATTATCCGGAAATACAGGCATCACACCACACAGTGTCTACCGAGTACAGGTCTTTCCCACACACTGGTCAGAGGAGTGTATTGCGCCATTTAGAGAGGGTCTGTAAATAACTTTTGGTTGGAAACATGCTATTATAAATGTATTCAAATTTAGATCAAATTTGTGTCAGGACTGCCTCTACCAGCAGTTCTTTTTCAGAACTAGATTGACAGTTTGACTGAGTCCATAATTTTCACAGTTTGAGCTTCATGATATGTCATGCAACAGTGACTGGCGCAGCCTATTGGGGAAGTCCAGGATTCCCTAAATGCCCCAAACTTCATTCTACAATTTGCCACACATATTTTGATCAATTGGCACAGTGTCCAAGTCACAAATCATTCTTTTCACTCACAGGCAGGGAGATATTCCTGATCAACAGTAAAAGGATAAAGTTCAGATTTGGGGTTTATGTCCTTGTCTTTGTGCCACTAGCATTTTTTCTTGATTCTTTGTACATATATACATAGCTTATTGCATTGATAATGCAGACAAAAACTAGAAAATGTTTAGATGCTGAGTGAAAATTCCTTCTCAAACCTCTGCTATTATTAAATCAAAGAGCTGTTAAGCATCCCCATCTCCACTGAGATAACTAAGAAAACAGGGTAGTTGGTACCTGGCAGAGCTGTCAATCTAAATGGTTTGTAAAAGCTCAGTAGCATCTCTTCTAAATCAGAACAACTTGTATTGAACATGATTTTTATATGTAAAAAGGATTTACCAGGCTCATAATAAATATAAAAACAGTGGACTATAATGAAGATTGGCAAGAAAAGTAAGGAGGAAGAGCAGAGCATAATGAAAAGGCAAATAGAGAGTCTGAAATGCATAAAAGACTGAGGAGAGCAAAAAGAGAAAAATAAATCTAGTTTCTTGTGAAAATCTCCCCTTCCAGTGCCCCCTTCTACCAGTTACAATGTAGTAATACAGCACCCCCAAACTTTCCTTCTAGAACCTCTCTTTGAAAGTTGCTCCTAGAATTTTATTAATCATTGAAAAGTGAACATTATCTGGTGAGTGATTCAGTTACCACCCTTACAACAGTTGTTTTGTTTGTTTTTTACTCTGCTCAGTTATGGATGCATCTTTACAACACTGCTACTAGAATGCTACTAGAGCTGTGCGGTAGGCAAAGGGGATGGAGAATGCCAACACTCCCTCTTTTAGTTATTTTCCACCTGAGTTATTGTTTAATATCTGGTTTTGTTCATCAGGGAGTGCTCCATTTTGGACTGAAAACTCGTGAAGTCAGAGGTATTGTGTACTGCCGAAGTTATTATTCTTACTTTTTTTCATCTCTGCTTTGCTTACTGCATATCAATGCAACTCTGATCGTAAAACTCCTAGGTCGTACATTGGCCGCAAACCTGTTTCAGGATTTCTACTTTATTTCTACTACGATAGTCTCCTGTGCCTGTTTATTTAATGTGGCACTTCACCCTTTTTTGCTGGGACAGGTTAAGGGCGCTCCCTTTCCATTACATAGCCAAAGCACACGACTCTTCTTCCATCATTAACTACCCGCGGAGGAAGCGGACGGGCGCAGTGAGGGACGTGCCAGAGCACAGAGCAGCGCTGCTGGCGCGGGCACCCAGCGGGGCGGCCGTACCGGGGGCAGCGTCCTGCTGCGGAGCAGCCCCGGCCCTTCGAGGGGACGCGCAGACGCTGCGGTTTGGCAGGAGCGGCTGTGCAACCATCATTCAGATGAGACATCTCCAGCCAAACAGAGCGCTAGAAACTACATAGCTGTGAAATAAGTATATGGTCATGGGTCATTAACTCTGCAGTATCTCTGTCCTCTGTCTGATGGGGGAAATAACATTTGACTGCAATTTTAAAGAATGTTTGTGGTCAGGGAAAGGTTGTATTTTGTATTTGCCAGATCATTTTTTTTGTTTGTTTTCTGTATGAAAAATTGTGTAGCATATTCCTGGCTCAGTGACTACTCAAGCAAAGCTCATATGTTTTTCTTTGTGGGCAAATGATATCATGCACGTATGCTTTTCCCGGGTTAAGCTGAGAGAAAGGGGAGCCAGTCCCCTTTCTGCAGGCTGATCTGGGTATTGCTGACCGTGTCTTTTGTCCAAGCACTACATTTGCCAACAAAGCTGTTCCTAGAGCTTTAGTGAAACACAGACGCTCACGCCCTTCTCCTGACTACAGGACTTCTGCAGATAGCCCTAACTTTGCCGGGTGAAACATTTCTCCTTTTTCAGATATGTCTAACATGGTGGAGCCTTGTCCATCATGATCTCACTTTTAAGTACTATGCAGCCAAATGTGTGTTTTGGAGGCTTAAAATTTTCATGCAAAGCACTTGGCAAGAGACAGAGAAATGTCTCTTAATGACTTGATTACTTCAGACCCACAGTGTGGATACCATTCTGTATCATCCTAATTTATTGGCATTTTCACGCTTATGATAAGTTAGACTTCATTGGTTAGTGAAAATAAGGGGGGGGGGNAAGAGCTACAGCTCAATGATTGAAATTTAAAGTTTCTATCTGCTCTTTCTCAACAAGTGAACAGATGAAACCCCTTAAATTTCGCCTGCTACACAAGTTTGCACTAAGTTCCCAGTTCTTATGGAGACTCTTTCAGCTATTAAAAAACTTCCATTTTTATTGGGGATAATGAGTCACACAAGCATTTCCAACTCCCTTATCTCCCCTGTCTCTCCAAAGAAGAAAAGCTCCTTCAGCTCTAGAGGAAGGGCAGTATTGCTACAGAATTTCAGTGTGGTAAAATTTCCCCAAAGCATCTCATCAGTATGTCAATGAAACACAAAACTTCACCTTATTATTAATCCAAAATAATAATCAGTGTGACCATTTTTAATGTCTCCAGCAACACTGAACCAGAACTTCGCTCACCATCCATTCCTGTCAATCACTAGGGCAAAGCTATGCCTGAAAGCAGAACTGATTCTGCTCAGCATGGAAGCTGGAAAATTCAGCTGCAAGGCATTTAGTGTTAATATGCTACCAGAAATGACATTAAGACAGTGAAAAGTTCTGACAAACATAAGCAAATAAATTTAAAGCTGTGAAAAAATAAGTTCATACACATACTTACAGTGGGGTAATGGACTGAGTATTGTGTGACTTCCTAGAAATGGAGGGAAAGCTGCTTTGCCTTTAAAGGTCAGCATTACACACAGGTGCTTTACAGTAATGCCCTGACAGCAAACAAATAAAAAGAAATCTTCTGAAAGTCTTGGTTCAGCCAAGACTTGCAGCCTGTCAGATCCCTGTTCACTCCCTAATATGTGTATTTTTGAAAACAAAATTACCAGGATAAAGGATTGGATCCTACGCAGGTCTTCAGCCCTGTTTCCTCGTTCCTGTGCTCAGTGCACACCACTCTCGTTCAGCCCAAAATGCTGAATAATTGTTTCCACCTGGCGTTAGTGACATCTTGTATCCTGTTCTCTGGTAAGAGGAGCACAGCCCAGACCATAGGTTTTCCCCTGCAAGCCAGCCTCTTACTTTCTGTATGGAAAAAGTTACATAAAACCCTGCCCTCCAAGCAAAGAGGCAGAAAAGGAGACAAGGAATTGGCAGAAATGACCATCCTTGTGGTGCAGTATTTGCTGCAAGGGTCTTGGCCTGCTGTAGAGGGGAGCTGTCATGAGGCAGCAGGGCTGGGGCCATGGAGGTGCACAAGGCACACTGTCCTGGTGAGAAATTGACTCAGTGTACACAGAAATATTCTTTAATGGTGGTGCTTAAGATCCTCAAGGACGCATGATCTGCAAACTAGAATCCGTAACACGTCTCCTCCTAGGAGTTCAAAGAGTGCCCAAAACATTGTGGAGCTCCCTCAAGTTCACTCCTCTTCTTGATCACCATCGTCAGGATATCTCTACCACGAGCTACTGAGCTAACAAAAGTGTGAGCATTTTTATGTTCAACTTTTATGGATAAATAAGTAAATAAATAGAGTCCTCAATCTCATTTTGTGCAATATATCAAATTGGAGTCCAAATAACATTTTCATGGCTGAGTTATGAAGCTTCAGAGGCAGAAGTCATAATAGAAATGATGACCGGGCCATTATTCCGCTAATGATAAAGTCCTTTCAACCACCTAAAATAAGACTGTGGCATAACATAAAACACCAAACGGCCCCAGCAGACGGAAAGATCCAGTGAACAGAAATCAGTACAACCCTATCATCAGACTCAATTGCACACTCTAGGGTAAATATTTGAAATGATATGAAGGGGTTTCAGCCACATGATGCCTAGTGACATTAATGGGACCCCACACAGCTAAATCCCCCCCGTACAGCTATCGCCCCTCTACAGCGGTGGTAATTTAGCTACGGGATGTGACCATGCCTGACCTCTGCTGCACCAGTTCATACCTACTCTATTAACCTCAGACCAGAAACCAGGTATTGTCAGCATACCTAGGTTTAGATTAACGATACACAAGTGTTGTACCACTGCACCTCACTGAGATTAGAAATGTTAAAAATATTCATCTAGTTAACTAAGCAAAGATGTTCTGAGGCTGTAACTGTAATCAGCCCTATTTATGGCACATGAGTTCATGAATGGTGTTGTTAGTCATGGCTTATACGGCTTTTTAGACAATCAAATGACATGGTAGCTCACGCCCACTTAAAAATCATCTAGGAAAGCAGAAAATGTTTTTTTTCTCCAAAAATAAAGAAAATAATGTACACCTTTTTCTTATTTTATTTTATGAAGCTATTCCTCAGACATTATTTTTCCAGCAAGAATTGCCTATTGAGTTTTATCGGGTATGGATTTGGCACACATTACACAGACTTTAAAAGACATCTTTAACTTTGATCTTACTTTGTGTTATCTTCTGTGATTTATTAAGGGTATCACACTTTTGCAGAACAGATAAAATCCTATATTTTAATATTTCCAAGTCAGTTTCTTTTTAAATAACCTTTTAAGATTAAAGATTTAATATTAAATTCTATTTTAGCTCCATAACAGTGAATAGGCTATAAAAATATGCCTGGGTCAATACAGAAAGGCCTTAATCCTAGAATGTAAAGGCAACATAAACAGTTTTCAAGTATTCACTAAAGATGAAATTAATTTGTTTCTCTACTCACTAAATAAAAAAGCATCAAAATGCCAGGATGTAACAGTTAGAACTATCACCTGTAATCCCTGGTAATGCACAGAAGCTGAAGTTCAGCTGAAATGCGGTAGAGGATTTGTCTATTGAGGCTGCTTTGTTATCCACAGCAGCGAACTAAAACAAGTGGGGAAGTTGTCCACAGTGTCACCAATCTAATGGTTTAAAATAATTTAGGAGAGGTAATTTTTCCTGAGCTAGGCAATAATGCTATAAGCCCCAGTAGCTCAATCCTCAGGTGATCCCATGAAGATTGTGTGAACTGAAGAGACAGTGATCCCATGGGATTTCTAGATAGAGGAAACCTGGACCTAGGCAAGACCAAAATAAAATCAGGGGCAAAGAATGGTAGAGAAGTTCCTTGTTTGTTCTGCTTGCATAACTTGATGAGGTTAATACACAACACTTATTAATCTTGTCGAGCATACCTGACAAGATTTATACCATCGGGTATAAATCTGAGGGATTCTGAATAAGTTTAGCAGCAAGAGATTGCTTGTCATTTAGTTATGCATCCAACTCAAAAGGATTATTTTAATACTGATATCAATAATACTTTGTCTGCACAGGATGAGTGTTTGCCGAACTGTGACTGCAGCTGAAGAGTACATCCTCTTCCCTAATGCCAGCACCATGCCCTGTTTCCGTTTAATGAAAACCATGATTTAAATGCTTGCTGTAAATGTAATTTGAGGTTCTGTTATGAAGGCTTAAGGGGTGAAGAGGAGGACTTGTGCGTGTTGCTTGGATCCAAAAGGAGATCTGCTTGATCAGAATTACTCTTCCAGTAAATGTTTTTCCATCAGTTTTTATGTCATGAACATAGCAAATTATTGAGATTGATTTACACAGCAATGGTAGTACTATCCAGTTATCAAACTTGTAACAGCAACACAAGGATTACTGTGTAGAGTGAAAGATAGAAAACATGAGCTTTCTGCCCAGAGCAAAAAATACGAAAGCAATATTCACTGTGCACTTATGATGCTCAGAACTCTTTATATGACACATAAATAATAAATTAAAAACGACAACAAAAGACAGCGACATATAGTGACAATATCAATAACAAAATGTGATCCACATAGAAAAAGACATCAAAGCCATAAAAAACATGAAAATAATGAAGGAACAGAGAAGCAGAATATCTGTGAAGGTATAATAAATATCGTGGTATCACTAATTAATGTCTGTACATCTTTGTATCTATAATAAATGTCTGTTCAGCACCTATTTAGTGCTGAACACTATTTTTGAAAATTTTAAGACTGATTCAGGAAAGAATTTTGGGGAGTTGGCTGTGCTCTTGTGAGTGCCACTTCCCACGGCAGATATTGTGTCAATGTGTTTTGCAGATATGCTTATGACAAACTGTGACCTTTCGTGGAAAACATTTTAAATTCTCTGCTAAAGGGGGTAATGAGTGTCAGTAGTTCTGTAAACATTTTAACAGTTTTACTGAAGACTTTTTTTCTGAAAATTTACAGTGAAATCATCTATGTTTTAGTTTAGACAAAGCATTAATTTTTAAATTCAAGTAAAGGTCAGCTGCCATAGCCAAATGCAGCTGTAATGAAAACATGTTCTTCTGAAGAGTGAAATACTTCTTTCAGTATTCCACATCAAATGCCTCTTTAAATTAGCTGTATTAAAATTATAAGCAAAAAATACCCAGTAACCCTTCAACTGTCACGTATGATAAAGAGACATGTAAATTAGAGGACTGAGACTGCAAAACAGCACCAAGAAGAATTATAACTAATGTTGTGATGGTTTAAGAAGTAGCAGAAGCGACACTGACATGGATAACGTACAGATATTCTAAAATAATATATTTATAGAATTTTACCCGATGAATTTTAGAACAAATTTTTTTTTTAGAACAAAAGAGTAAAATATTACAAAGAATAAGGAGGATTTTTCCTTAAGATACCATAGTATTTGCATTGCCCTAGGAGCGTAAGTATAGAGTCTGCTTTAATTCACACTTACTTTTGATGACCTCTTCATGAACTGCTCTCGCCTAGTGAGTTTGGTGAGCTTTCTCAAGTGAGAACTTGACCCAGATTATTTCTGAAAGCGATTCAAATTTAACAATATTAAGACCTCATTTCCTAGACCTTAATGAAAATAAACTTGAAAAATATTTAAAAAATTATACTGTGCATCGCACAGCTCTATGTAGTAGTGATAAAATTATGTCTCATAATTGCCTTGTTCACTTGAGCTTCTAACAAAGTAGACCTCAAAATTTCTATGAATTAAGCTTTTATCTTCAAATTTGGAATCTAACCAAACAGATTTTGAAAGCTAGCTGTCACATTACTTTTTGTCAGAAATGTAGCCACTGCACTTTTACGGAGATGTGCTATTAGAACTATCTGCCTCTTTGTTGTCCTTTCACATTACTATAGATTATGGTTCTGTTCAGTTTTAAGGGCAACTCAAAAGACAATGATACTGATCCAAGCAGGCATTCACATCATTAGAGTTTGGAAATTTTAAGCAGACTTGGAAACTGAAGGAAAACTATGCTTTAAGGCCTCCAACCAAGATCAAGATTTTGATCATATTTGTATTTTTACAAAGGCAGATGGGTTTGGTTGAAATTCTAGACTTTCTTACGCCAGCAATTTTAAGCTTCACTGTCTAAATGAATCCACAGCTAGATAGAAAACAGAATTCTTCCTCCGTTTGTTTTGATTCCCTATCAGGGCCAAAAATTTTCAAAAATTTTCCATAGACAGGATTACAAAAATAAAGATAGTAATTTAGAGAATGTTGAAACCCTTCAGATCAACATTTTACATTTTTCTATGTTAACATATAATGACAAAACAGAATTGAGAGATTGAGACATGCAAAATGAGCCATTTTGGCATTTTCCAGGAGGAAATTGCCTGAGAAGAAATACAGCTCGGTGAGACTTTTAACTCTGAGCAAACTAATGTTTCTGTTGGCTTTTTTTAGAATACTAATTCGTATTATTCTAAGAGGAATGAAGACAATGTGAGCAACACAGAAAAAATCAAGCCTTTTTTAAAGCACCTACCTGAGATGCCAAAGCAGAAATGTTCTGCAGGGCAAAAAGAAAGCTTACCTCAATAGTGAAAATAGATAAATAAATAAATAAATAAAGCAGAAAAAAAAAAAAAAGGATATTTTATATATGTAACTGAAACTGAGGATACAATGAATCACATCACAGAAAGGGCTATTTCCTCTCCCACATGAGGAGCGAGCAAGTACATGGTCCTAGCTCAGCTATAGATGACCACATGTAGGGCCAGGGCAGTAACAAAACCTGGGCAGATAACACAATTCTACCTGTAAAGGATTCACATCATCCCACTAATTAAAAGAAGAGAAAGGTATATGTCATCCATGTATCTATATGCCCAGTTTTTGCAATGTTGTGGGCTAAGCACAGCAGCTGGAATGAATAATTCTTTTAGACAAGTTTGCCTTCTTTCAATTTTTCTTTCTCCTGAAGGACAACGTAAGATATAACTTTCTAATTTAATTAAATGTGACACGTTGCTATAAGCTACATACTTGCAAGTACAGTATTTATGCCAAGTATGAGCAATACTGAAGTAATTATGGTTTATGTTTTACACAGGGCATGTCACTCAGTAGACAAGTTTCCTGAGAAGACTGAAAGAAAGAAATGCCAAAAAAAGAAAAGGAAATTATGAGCCAGAGGGTTTAAAGCTCCCATCTGAATAAAGTGTAACTGGAAAGTCTCTTAATGACAGAGGAGAAAGATATGATAATCATCATCACAAAAAACAAGAGGTTAGAGTTTAAGGTCAGACTGCCAAACCAGGCAATGTGCTGCCCTTGCCAGGAGGCAGTTACTGCAAGGCTTGCTAGGAGAAGTACTTTTTTCCAAAACCCTGCACTGGAGCCTTTGGGGGATGACTTCCTTTTAATGATCCACGCAGTATATGAAAAGAAACATTGGTAGGTGGGTGCAGAGGGGTAATGTTTATTAGGTGGTGTGCACAACTGTATTCGTATGATAGGCTCCATCTTAAAAATGTTAAGAGATTTCATGCTCTTGTGTAAACATCACTGGCAAAAGCCATGGGAGGGACCATGTCAGGCAAAAAAAATCATTAAGATATTTTTGTACTGGATGCACTTTGCAAAACAATTAAATGCAAACTATATATATTTGCTTCCTCTGAATGGGTATTCAGTTTAGACTGGTTGATTTAATGCTCTATAAACTCTACTGTGTTTACAATTATATTGGCATTAAAGTATCATGTCACTGTAAGATACTTTAATATCAATATAACCATTGTATACTATTGTAAATGCCTTTCCTCTTTCTGTGTGTGATTCAGCTATCCATATGGTAACTTTGCTATACTGAAATACTTGGGGGGATTGCACTTCTGTAATTACAGTGGTACTTAAAACTGCACAACAACCATGTGAAGGGGCTGCAGTCTATTTAAATGTAGTAGAGCTGTTCTGGGGCTGAATCCTAGGCATCTGTATGATTTAGACATATCTGAAAATTATTTCTTTTACTTTCCCTCTTGGGGCCTTGTGTGAAAAGGTGCACGCTCAGGACCCCGGACCATTCAGGCACACACACAGAAAGGAATGAAAGCAATATGCGGCACACTATAACATAAATCAAAGCAGCAGGCTAACAGAATTGCAAGAGGGGCTGAGTTGCCTCAGTGAACTGCATTAAACTAACATGTGAGGGAGCCTATTTTCCCATCCTGCTCGAGTTCTTGTATTACCGTTAGTGCCTATAAGAGCATGGATAGGTCCTGCTTTTTGTTACAGCAGTGTCAGAGGATTATTACAGGCACAGCTGAGCCCTCCTTGGGCCTGGGTAAGATCTGCTCCTCCTTGGCACCCTGGTTTCTGTGATCCTGCTTGGTACCTTCACCTTCTTCCCACATGCCATGTCCTGTGGCCCTCTTACTGCTCTGTATGTCATAAAATCAACTTTCTGGGTACAGGGTATTTTATTTCTCAGAGTTTCTACTTATAATCTTACAGACACGTCCTGTTTCTGTCTTCTGCACCATGCCCCCCTGTGTTTTGTTCTTCTTCTCAACTTTACTTTTGGAGAGAGGACATACTCCCTTTTCCTCAAATGCTCATTTCCAATTCCTCACAATTTTTCTCCGCGCTGTCTTGGACCTTCAGATGGTTTCAGATACCACCTTTGCAAACAGGCTAAGATGGCTCTAGTTCAGGCTCACCTTGGGTCAAGGGTTTAACTCAGGGTCCATCCCCCAAGGATAAGTTATTATAGGAATGAAGTTCATTAGTTGCTGTCCAGCCATTTAATCGTCCGAACCATGAAAGCAAGTTCACCACTACAGGGTATCTTGAACTATTGGTGTTCTGTTTCCCCAGCCATTTCTCCAGGTAGTACTGAGATAACTGTTCAGTTTTCCCTTTCTAGCCTTAGAAGCCTTAGATTAAGGTTTGGGTGGAAAATCCTGACTTAAGTATCAACCTCCGCTTCCAAAGCAGAGTGTCAGAAGCCACTGCTGGGGAAAAAGTTGCACCTTGAGCCTTCAGGGGCTTCCTGATGAGACTTGCTGTCAGAAGAGCTGCTGCTGAGGACTGGGATTTCACTGGCACTTTACACCAAATACTCTGGGACCAAATATTAGTGCTTCTGGATTTATCACATATAATTGCAAAAAAATGTTTTTTTTTCTTTTCTTTTTCCACATGTCTGCCATAGATCCTGTTAAACCAAGCACAATGCAGGCAAACAGCGTACACAGGGCGCTGCACACTGCTCCATGCTGGGTCCTGGACTCTTTAGCTCCATCAGAAAGGCAGCAATTACGGGAAGTAGACTAGAGGTAACTTTAACACTACTTTTAATTGGGAGCTGTGAGTTCTGACAGATCTCTCATACATATGCAGAATGACTTAAGGATAAAAAAAGTTGCACTATGATATGAATGAAACTCTCTTTTTACCACAGTCATACAGTTTACAAGGGGAATGACCCTTTAAAAGGAGTAGATATATTACATAGATCACAAATGTGATCTACCAGATCGATCACATTTGTGATTTTACAGGTGCTGAAACAATGGCATCCATATTTCCCTCCATATTTCCCTCTCTCTGCCGGAAACAGCTTCTATGAGATATTTCAGGTTTGCACCTGTTTTGTTTTTATTGGCAGCATCTCACTGGGAGCTCGTAAAACTTCTTGGGACCACCAATACATTCATTGTTTTCAGCTGATGAATGTCCAGCATATAGCAGGCATGCTTCTTAATTCCTAAAAGCATGACCTTACGTACTGATTTATTTGATATTATCCTATTTCTATTATGCCAGTCCTCAAGGTCACCAGCTCCTCCTGCACACTGACGACTGCTCACAGCTTTTGTGTTCGGCGTATTTCATCAGCGGACTCCTGCCTTTGTGCCAAGTGCTTTCATGAAAATATTAAATAAAATTGCCCCAAAACTGAGCCTTGAAGAGTTCCATTGGCAGCTCAAAATAACATTAGGCCTTACATCTTTCATACTAATTATGTTATTTGCATTACGGCTGCCCAGCTAGGCTCAGCTTTCCTGCACACCGCCCACACACAGAGTAAGGGGCAGCCCTTGCCCAGACGAGCCAGCGACCTAAACTGGCAAGACAAACGGCCACAGGTTGGCAGCAGCGTTCGGAGCCTGGTGCCGGACAAGCGCGTGGGCACCCGAGGAACTGCACCAGCCCTGCTGGCTCCAATTCTGGCATCTTCGCCATAAGGCCATTTTCCCTCTCTTCAGCGTTACCCCGCTACAAAGAGGGAGGCAGCGTCACACGGCGGGCAGCGCCGCCGGCTGCACCCTGCTCCCTGAGGCACCGCGGGAACGCCAGCAGGGCCTGGCTTCACGCACCACGCAGAACACGGCAACATTTTGCTTACCAGCTTTGCTCTCCTTGTTGTCACTCGTCTTTGGCACACAGACCTGGATTCTCAGATGGCTTGAACACGCAGGTGCTGTTTTCCCGTTTCACTTATCCTGTCACTGAGCTAAAAAAAGGCTTCAGACATTCCTTTTATTTAAAAAAAAAAAAATCTCCATACGTTTCCATCATTTTTCGCTCTCCTAAAATTTGACAGGCCATAATCTAGATGTCATTCTGGCAGCTGTAATAATGAAGACTATCTGAGAATTCAACATTCTTTGAAATTTAGATCTCTGATCTTTGGAGATTAAGGAAAAAAAAAAAATCCCGCTGTAACATATTCAACCACAGAAAGGATGATCTACGGTCAGTAGAAAATTGAATTTTTCAAGCAGCTGTTAATTGATAGTGCTACTTTGCTATTAAATCAATTATAATGCCTCAAAAAGTATCAAGAGTTTTCCTCTTGATATTCCTAACAGATCAGATGATGGTTGCTATATAAAACTTCCCTGGATCTGTTGTACAATGTTCTTAGCCACTTAGTTTTTTTTTCAACATTACTTTCAGAATTTCTGGATTTTTTAAACCATTTTTCTCTGATACAAAATAAGTAACATAACAATAATTTGGATCAAATAAGAACTGTTTGTTTCTGATTGGTAAGAGATCACAGCTAGAAAATATTTAAGGAAAGTACCCCTCTTTTTCTCTCAGTTTTCCTTTGCTTCTTTCTACAAGCCTAAAGCCACATTAGAATTAATTTCTTTAAAATCTGATGACTCCATTTGCTAGGAACTTAATAAATATATCACCAATAACTTATTAATAAATGACATTTCTAATTGGCTGGACTAGCCTCTTCCATAGCTTGTCCTCAGCAAGCAGTGTCAAAGGACTAATCTTGGTACATATATGTTTTCCTGGCATTTGGAAGCTACACTCCCACAGCCTGAGCATGAAGCCGAAGGGTAGTGACAGCGTGCAGGCACCCAAGAAAGCAAGTCTGCAAGCACTGAGCAGGAAAATAATCCACGGGAATCCTAGTTTTTGTTTTCCTTCTTTTATAACCTAGATTCATTACACTTCGGTGGTCTGGTTAACTAACTAACTAAAAGCTCCCCAAAAGCTATTGAGAAATCATCTCAGCTATGATCACAGAGCCAAAGTGACAGAAGCAGTGCTGCGACTTACGACTTACATAGAAATGTTCATACCCAGAGTGCTTGACAGACGTTAAATTAATCCCGCTGTATCTTAATTGCAATTGTCACAGGGATTGGGGATGTGCTGAGGCGTAGCTGCCGCAAGAGCCGCGCGGCTGCAGCTCCTGCCCGCCGCTGGAAATTCACAGCTAAGCCTCCATTTGACATTTCAGTCAGCGCGAAGGGGCTTTCAAGGGCATTTTGCTACATTTTAAAACCCGGCTTGCAAGCATCCCGGGGTGTATCTTGCTGGCACCACTTTATTAAGCTCAGCCCTACGAACATGAACATAACTGAAACTTCTCATATGAAAGTTTTACAATGAATACCATGATGGTCAAAAGTGGCAGTTTTCATAGGAAATGTCACCAGTCATTTGTTTTTCTAAAGCTTTCATACACAGTAAACTAGGAACACAACAGCATTTACTCACTCTCCTTTCAGCAAAAGCAAACCCAATTATTTTGCAAGCATAATTTCCAAAAAAAAAAAAAAAAAAAAAAATCCCTTTGTTCTTTTCAACTCTGCATCTTTGTTCCAGGACATGTATCACATCCAACAAACTCCTTTCCAAACTCCTGTGCATTCAATCGGCTCTTCGCAGATCAGAATGCAAGGCCAGGAGGACCACGGATTTGGAGAACTGACATCCTGCTTTTTTTCATGCCCTGAGAGTGATATTCTGGAAACGACAACTTTTGCATACACACAAATACGCAAGCACCCCCCCACAGAGCATTATATCTAACTTTATGTTACTGCCCTACGTAACTACTTCTTTGGAGCACAATCCTTCCTGTTCCTAGAATGTCAGTAGGTGGAACCGTGAGCCCTCTCCTTATATTTATAGAATGTTCTGAACGTGGAATGGAGGAAGACATTAGAAGACTTCAGAAAGTGAACATTAGCACTGTGCTGATCTCTCTTTGTGGTTTTGATAAACTTCTGGAATCACTAGAAGAATCTAAGTTTTACCTTGCATGCTGCCCAGGTGAAAAAAGCAAACCAAAAACCCCAATCATCCCACGGGTACGTGATGAGGATGGCTGCACGAAAGGCTGCTACAGTGAAAACACCTGCCTAGTGCATAGGCAGCACAGTGTGTTTAGTAGTGCAGCCTTTAGACTCCCTGCCTCTGCTAATTGGGCAAAAGGAGTTCTCAGGGATTAGGTTTCCCGTGCAAGTGTGTTTTTTGGCATCATACTGTGCAGAGCTTTAGAGAACAAATTATTTTTTCTGTCTGAGCACCTCCACACCTTTTTTAATGAGTGTTCTTCAAATTCTGAGGTGCTCAGGAAAAAGTTCTAACAAACGAGGCAATCTTTATCCTCTCATCTCCACGCAACAGGTTTTGCAGGAAAAGAGGTAGGATGCAAATAAAAGGAACATCATAACACAAAGCATAGAAGGGCAAAATATTTGAGGCTGAAGGACAAATTCTTTCCTCACCTTGACATTCACTTCACTCGGGCTTTGTGCACATAAAGCTGCTGATGGTACAGTCCTTCTGGAGCATTCAGCACTGGGTAGCAGCAGCAAGATAATACCTGGGTGCCTCCAACGTGGACCCCTACAACAGAGGTCACCTCGGGTCACAGAGAGGACATGCACGTCAAGTCACCCGGCACCCGGTATCAATCACATCTGTCTACCAGAGTCTGTTTCCCTTATGTCCAGCGGACTCCGTTATCATCTTGCATTAAGCTATGCACTTTGTAAAATCGTTTCAGGTGCTGGTACCCAAGAATCAGTTAAACCCTTCAGCATTACAGTGGCCTTGGTGTCTGATTTTTTGGTTTCTGAACCATCAAATGCTGCCACCTTTGTAACATTTATCTTTGCATCTATCAGTGATGGCAATAGTTTGGAAACAAGTATTTTCCTTCTTATCAGCAAGGTGGGCGATGAGCAGGGTACACACCTGGCAGACTACTGAAGTCGCTGTGACGGGACCTACGTTTCAGCTCCATTTTTTCAGGCTTTTAGTAGGTATGGGCAGCTCTGTATTGCTCTGTACTCAGCAGACTGTGATTTCTTTTGCAACCATCAGGTTTAGGAATATAACAGAATCTGTGATTCAATTAGAATTAACATCGCAGATATAAGGGGTTTTGGCCATTATTTTCATGCTATTTAAATATTTTAGGAACCGTCCATTTTCTGAGTATATATTTTTTTGCTTTGTTTTGCTTTTGTCCTTCTCCGCATCAAAGCCCATAAAGACCCCTTTGCTGTTATTCCTTGATGCTGACTTTGAACCGTACCTGCGCATTATGACTGATGGGAAGCCACAGAAGAAAAAATCGATACTAAGTAGATTTGTTCTACATTTCCTGAGGTTAGTCTTGCTAAAAATATCTTAGAACTAAAAAAAAAAAAAAAAATTCAATAAACACAATTTTTATCATCGTGGCTTTGATTGTCATGCTCCAAAAAATCTGAAAAGCAATTGGCTCCACTTTATGCCAGATAGAGAGACTGGAGATGAGTAGGTTCCATCCTCATTATCTCATGTGACAAGGATGCTGAATGCCACAGTGAATTAAAACTCCACTTTCCTCTTCTGGCAGCTGAAAATGAGCCCATTTAATGTATATTTAACGAGGAGATAGACTAAAACAAGCATGCAGCAAGGATTTTGCTCTGCTTCTAGTGTTTATCACACGATGCTGGCTATTGTTTCCACTTTATAGGGAGGTAACTCACTCTCCAGTCAGTTCAACTAAACAGGGTTTTTGCCCTTAAGCCTGTTGAGATCCAGATTCCTTAATTCCTTGACTTCTTTTCTCTTTATATGCCTTTTACTTCCCTTCTCCAGCAAGGCATCCTGCTTTAAGTAAGTGTTTCATAGAGGCTGGATTCTAATTTCGTCAATTCCTTTTCCTCTTTCTGAATAGCATGGATTTTCTTCCATCTTTAATATCACGAAAGGGATCCTCATTTGTACGGTGTCATCTCAAATCTTTGTCAGTTTCTGAGATCTACAATTCCTATTTCATATATAATATCCCATATAATAGTGCACTGGCTTTTGTGAACAATGCATTTATACAGACAAGGAAAAGCTCATCATGAGATAATGAAGAAATGTAAAAAGAAAAACCCGGGTAAACAGTTCATACTGAGGTCCACGGTTGTTATCCATTTTAAATATTCACCTTGTGATTTTAATTCTGAAATTTTCATTTAGTTCAATACAAAGCAAAGACATTTAAGGATATGTGTGGTGAGGATGATGTCCATGGCAACACTGGCAGTCATGAATGGGCTGTATTTGTAAACTTCAAACACCATAAACATATTCACCTTTCAGCTGAGACTCTGGAACAGACTCTCAGCTCCTGACCTTCAACTCAGCAAATACAAAAGTGTACACACACGGAAAGCTGCATTTGCTGATATCAGTATCTTCATGTGCACACACTAAGCAAATAATGCTTCTCTTATATATAAGCATTAGGATTTCCATTTGCAAACAAAGAACTGTCATCCGTAATTCGTTAGCAAAGCAAAAACAACGTGCATTTTCTCAACTTGCAAGAACCTCTTTTCATTAATTTGAAAGCTTCACTTAAGCAAATTTTTTTTTCCCGTGTTAACAGATGGTTCTTTGGCTGATGGCAAAAAACATCTCACAGTAGATGAGAATACAGAGGCCGAAGACTAGATTTTGAAAAAAAGTATATTGTAGAATATATACTATCTTAAGTGTTTACAGTGTTTTGTTTTGTTTTGTTTTTCAGGAAAATTCTTTCTTCCTTAAGTTCATTCAAGGAAGTTATGGGGTACTAGAGTAGAAAATTTGCAACATTTTGCATAGAGCATCTACTTTAACAGTAAATTAACTAGAGAGCTATTTTACGGAATTGTTGGTGTTGAAACCCTGGAAGTAATGTATTTCCAGGAGTAAATGTATTTTCAATGTATTTTCAGGAGTAAAAGGAAATTATGGTATTTAGATTTAATTTTCAGTTTCAGCTAACCTTGTTCTAAACAGTTTCTGCAAATACAGATTATAACATTTTATTTTTGCATTACCCTAACACAAAAACATTCTCTCATTTCTGCTTCAAAAGAAGTACACCTTAGAAAATAAATTGAAATATAATGCTAAAACATATAGCAAGGGATTATAATTCTGATTTTTAGTCATATTTTGATACTATACTACCCAAATATTATTTTATTTTGAGTAAAGTCAAATTAAATAAAAGAATTCTATGACATTTTCACTTACTTTTCATTTGCTCATTTTAAGATATTGTTAATCATGGCTTGATGTAATCACAAAACAATCCAGAAATGCTCTGAGGGAACACCAAACAAAGTAATTTATAGCAATTGCAAATAAAAAATTACTGGGTAAGATTTCCCGCTTACCATTACACGGGGCCAGAACTTCAGCTAGGGCCTGACCCGTAGTGAAGCTGTGCAGATTTATGTCGACCAGGGACGAGGGGCAACGGGTGCAAGTTGAAACCCAGGCAGTTCCACCTCCATGTGAGGCAGAACTTCTTTCCTGTGAGGGTGCCAGAGCCCTGGCACAGGCTGCCCAGAGAGGCTGTGCAGGCTCCTGCTCTGGAGATCTTCCCAACCCGCCTGGCTGCCACCCTGTGCCCCGGGCTCTGGGTGTCCCTGCTGGAGCAGGGGGGATGGACTGGATGATCTCTAGAGGTCCCTTCCTACCTCAGCCAGACTGTGATTGCATGATCTGCCACCTGGTTTCCAGTATTTCACCATGCCAATGAAGAGCAAAGTTGCAGTTATTTCAGGCATGTAGCACCAGTGTCTCTGCACAAATATACCCCACAGAGATCAATACAACTGTAATTGGATCCCGGTTTGGTGATTCACCACAGCTTTGCCACAACATGTGGCAGTCTGAACTCAGGCATTAGAACTGATGAGAAAAACTCTCTTAAGTGACATATAAAGATAATGCATTAATTTATATACTATCCTAATACTTCAAAGCCACAATTGAAGAAGAAATTGCATTTGAGACATAGGTCTGATGAAACTTGCTAAGGTTCTGGCAATCTTCTCACTCTTCAGTGTCTCACCAGTGAGACGCTTGGTTCTGTATCAGTATTCTGCAGTATCTTTGGCTCCTGCTGTCAGACAGTCAACAAGACAAGGAACAAAAGGTTTCTGTTGAGTAACAGGGTAAGGAAGGACAGGCACGGAGGCTTCAGTAAAGATAAAGGGCTACAAAAATGCTGGAAAGGAAAGGTATCATCACCTATTCAGTCATAAATCCACAGCAGGATTCTGCAGAAGGCCCCCAAATGGCTACAGTAGAGGAGGCAGCAGTGGGTACTTAGAAACCTTGTATTGGTGCTGGCTCCTAAGACTACTAATATTCCTTCCCTTTAACTATTTGAATATTATTTCATTTTTAACAAAAGTGTCTCACCTACAAGGTGAATGGTACTTTTATAGAGATTTTCTTCATCATTCTTCATCTTTGGATATTAGCACGCAGAAAGATGTATCAATTATCACACCTCAGGTAGGACCCAGAAATCTGATTTTAAGGTAATCAAAAGTAAAATTAGAGTTGGCCCTAAAAACAAATTTCAGGGAACACAAGAAACTACGCAAGAAAAATAATGTATTTGAGAACATTTTTAATAAATAATGTGACAAAAATTACTTTTTTGATTATTGGATCTTCAGTATGCAAAATTATGGCTAAAATATGAGGTTTCTTACATGAACATAATGAAAACATTAATCACATGGATTGTTCCTTTAGTACTGCACACCCTTTCTATGTAATCGTTCTTTAAAAATTAGCTAAATGAAAAATTTCAGTCTTCGGTAAACACCAAAACACTTTTTTTTCTTCTTTTTTTTTCCATTGGGGCTAGTCCTGATAGCTGTCCATAAACAAACACACAATTTTCCATTAGCACCAATGACAGAGAAATTTTGCAATTACAAAAAAGATCATAAAATCTACAGACAGAGACATCATTTGGCAAATTCAATGCAACTAATGCCTCCGTTTCAGCTTTGATGAAAATCCAATGTTGAGAGAGGCCACAGCAAAATTGAGAATTTTCTGTAAGTCCAGGAAAAGTGAGAAGTGTTCTGATTATGGCCCACATTTAGGTTTGTTACTTTACCATCTGTCATCATTCAAATACTCCAAATACAAACATAGAGCATTAACAAAAAGATGAAAAATATCCCAAACAAATGCTTAACATTTTCAATAAGACAAAAGGTTAATAGTTACAATGGTTTACAAACAAAGTTTAGTGATTGTGCTTTTAAAACCAAAAAAAAAAAAAAAAAAAAAAAAAAAAGATAAGCAGTGCATTACAAGAAAATAACCCCCAAGATCAAACAAAACTTCTTTAAGTGGCACTTCTTCTTTAAGGTGAATTGAGACAAGTAGAGGTCTGAGATTTGGGCCAGTAACAGTTAATGATATTATCCATGATTATTAAAAATGCCCATTGAATTCCTTGCTTATTTTTATAGGCATTATTGAGGCTGAAAATGAAAACAAGTTTCAGATAAACTTCCTCATGCCATGATTAGACAAATAGTGTTTATATCGGCTTGCTGCCTGCCAATCCCAAAGGACATTTTTAATAAAAACATACATAATGATGAAAATGGAAACACAAATTAAAGTACCACAGGGGATTTAAAATGAGTACATATTTACAATAAGAGCCACTTCACCCCAAATCGATCCTAGTTGCATCTGTAAAACTGTTGCTTCTGCAAAAGGTTAGCAAGAGACTAGCAAAAATCAAAATACAGTCCGCATTGAAACTGCAAGATACCATTTGCACTAACTGCAGACTACAGGAAAATCGCTATAGTAAGAGCATGATGTTCACTTTATGCAACTTGTTACCCAATGCTGTACGTAATATTATCAATTGGCTCTTTAGGGTACGAGCAGTGCACTGCACACTGCTTTTGAGGGGTAAAATGTAGGGATTCCAGCTTTTGCAATCCCCTCCTGTTCTAATCCTGAAGCAGCAGCTGGCTTAAGCACCACGAAGAGCAGCTTACCTGCCTTCTTGGGCAGTGAAGGTGATGCGCTTAGCACTAGGGAAGAGGCAAGGGCCGTTCCTAAAAAGGAGGGTTTACAAAGAAATAGTAAAAGAAAAACTAGCATTCTGATGGCAGAAAGAAAAAAAAAAGGAAAAATTGTACACTCTGATTGCACTGAAGATTATTTCTGGCGTCAAATATCATCAGACTTGAGGCATCTTAAGTGACATTTTTTCTGATTAGATTTTAAAAGCCTGTTACAGTACTTCTCATGTCGTCTTCAGCTTTCTGTTTCCTGTAAAAAAACAAAAATCAATACCTACATGTTAGATATTATTAAAGTGTGTTTCACATCCATTGTAGAGGTTCATTAACTTTAAAGAAGAATTACTTTTTCTAATTATGTTCAACAACATGGCTGCTTGCTGGGCACCCTTTCCAGAATGAGGATTTACGTTAAATTAATACTAGGGGAGGCAAAATAAGAAAAAGGGGGAGGGAAATTACATGTCTTTCAATATCTAGCATTATCTAGAATTACAAATTTTCAAAAAAATGTGAAAAAAAGTGTCAAGGTGTTCTTAAATACTCTACCTTTTTATTTTCACATTTGAAAAAATCTGGAAAATATAAAGTCTACATTTTAATATTTTATTTCTGCAAGTTGTGTTCCTTAACTTTTAGTATGAAGATAGTTAGTTACACTGTATCACTGTATCTTACTTGGTTTTTACATTTTTGAAATATCTTAAAGTTTCTTTTTTTATATGGGGCGTAATGATAATGGACAAGGCAATTTACTAATTCTCACAAGAGAAGTATTTCTGGCTCAAAACTGTTTTTTTTTTTTTTTTCTTGGTATCCATCTAAGAACTGAAAATTCTATTTATCTTTAGTAGTGCAACTGCAAACTGCATTCACCTCCAGCTCTTCTTCTTCTTCTTCTCCTTGTTCATATGCTCCCAGTACTTGCATTTCTGCAACATTCCTCCGAGCTATGTTTGCTTGATCTGCTCTCTGTCTACCTCCTGATCCTCTTGATGACATTGAGCTGGAAGAACTGGGATCTCTGGGATTATTTGATGTTGGAAACGTTGGTCTAGAATATGGCAAGATGTCCTCTGTATAATGAAATACATACACTGTTATGTTTACAAGCTCTGAGTTACTGTGATCCTAAAATTTCTGCATACTGTTCATTTGTCTTATTTTTTATAGTTGTCAAAGGGTTTAAAAAGATGCCTCACAAGAATAGGAAATAAGATTGTTTCCATAATAAAACTACAGAAGTTCTCCTGAGGAAATATATAATATTCACAATGTAGCATTCACCACAGAAAAACTAATTCATGAATAATGTCCACTTCATCTTAATTTATGATCCTTGGTCTATGTTCTATGGGAAGATGAAGAAAAAAAAAATGGTGCAATATATTTTCAATATGACTGAGTGGAAGGAAACACAAGCATAATATTTACCAGAATAAGGAGCACACTGCATCTGAGTATTAGATTCTGCGTTTTTCAAACTGAGTTTTAATAATGCAGACATTCAAATTAGCTTTCATACATGAAAGAGGCATAAGGAATGTGAGATAGAGAAAGCCAATCTATGTTTTCCATAAGCTTTTGTTTCCATTTTGCCCTAATGAGACTCAGCAATGTGACCTGTATTAGCACTGTATAATTTCAGGCGAATGGTCACAATTCAGCAGATCCAACTGCACTCCCGCCAGCAGTGCGCGAGACCTTGAAGACGGCCTCTGCTCTCTGCTCAGCGCTCACTACTTTATTTAACTCAGAACATGCAAAACAACCTTGAAGAAGATGAGTTTTTGCTGGTGTGCCTTCCCGTTTGGGCGCTTTATTTCCTCGCAGCTTCCCGTCACTTTGCTGGTCCTGTGTTTCTCTCCGCTCTCCCGAATTTGTCCGCACATCTGAGTGCTGCCTCCCGTCCGCCCCTTCCCGCCCCTTGTAGCTCGCTCCCTTTCGCTCTGCCGATCTGTCCGTCCTCGGTTCTATAGAGGCGAGTTTTGGCAACAGGACCGGCCGCACCTCCAGCTGCGATTTGGACGGGCCGGTTGGTGATTTTATAGCTGGAGGTGGCACGGGAGGGGGTGGCAAGTCTAAAAAAAGTAGAAAAAGAGTAACAATAAAAATGATATCATGCACTAATAACTTTAGGAAGTAATATCAGACTGCACTGCTTAATTTGAGCCCACTGACTGCCCTTTTCTCCCCAAAAATATTATGATTCTATTACAGCTGCTGCTGGTTATTCTCCCAATCCTCAAGCTTTAAAAATGCAAGCTAAAGACCTCTCACTGCCTTTTCAAATCACAGTATTTTCTTAAAAGTCATTATCTTTAGACAGGTGGATATTAACATTTCACCTATTATCCTTGCTGATATTTATCATTATTGTTAAGCCCATACAACAGCACAGCAGCTTTTGCTACAGTAGTTCGGGGTCTTCATTGTACTGAGCACCAAAGCAAATTGCCTGCTATGTAAGAATGTATATCAGCCACACGGCTGATAAACTCAAGGCTGAACTGTATTCATTATTGGATTATTCCCTCAAAACAATAAGGAACAAGTTCATCTGACACACTCTTGGAGACATTTCTTCTTGGAGACGTTCAGAATTAGTGGGCATGCTTTAAGTATCAGCACCGTCCCTTAAATCTGCTCATGGGTACAGCATAAGTTATTAAAAACATATTCAGTCAAAGAAATAATGTGCTTGTGGAAAGAACAAAGAAATAAAAAGACACCCCAAAAAATTTAGATTTTGTCTCCCTAATTTAGCTTTTGCTGCCATATTGCAACACAGTTCAAAAAAATCTTTATTTTAAAACAGTACTTTAAACAGTGTTTTATTTGATTACATTCTTCCACTCCTGTAATAAAACTTCTAAATGTGTAAACCATTCAATAAGGTCCAATAGAGCTCTACGGAATATAAAATATGAATTAAAAAAATGCAAAAGCCCAAATGAGGAAACTGCAATTCAAAATTCGTCCACAATAAAGCTATAGGAACAACTGGCTTTAGGATAAAAGAAAACCATGTGAAAAAAAAAAAAAAAAAATTGTGATGCAAAATCTTAAGTGAGATTGCTAAAAAAAATGAACAACACCGTTAACTGAAAAAAGTAACTTCAGCATTTTGTAATAGTATGCATTCATTCATACTACTTCCACAAAATATCTTGGAGCAGTTGTGTTTTTTAAACAAAGCTCAGCTAATTCACAGTGCAGGAGAACACATAAGAGGAGAATATTTGAAAACCAACTAAACTGGCCCAGGAATAAAGGTAGTATTTCTATATATGAAAAAAACAGGAACCTAACATAAATGCAAATAGTGGGATATGGCAGGTGTCAGAAATTTTTGAGAGGTTTTCCTGTGACACAGAGCACAAATGAGATGATCTAGCCATGCTGAAAGGTGTAGCCATGCAGAACTCTGCTCTGTGCAATGCTCCATGCTCTATGTTAAGCTGCTGACATAATTTGGAATTGGCCTTGGCCTGTTTTAAATTAGACTAGAAACTGGAACGGTTGACAGGTGGCCTGGGATGATGAGACAGAAAGATGGCTCAGGGCTCAGTTCCTAAGTTTGGACATTCTTTGGGTAAATGAGGCAGGAAACATTGTTTTGGCTGCACTAGCTCCACTGTATCTTGGTAAAACAAAACAAAACAAAATAAAACAAAACCCTCTACTATTGTTTTAATGAAGAGTTGTTGTCTTCAGTAAGTGACCAAATCCATGTTACAAGAAATACAGAAACTTCTTCCCTTCCATTCGTCTTGGCTAACCACAAATTGGGGATCCACTGTAAATTCTACATTTGTTTGTTTGTTTTTGGTTTTCAAGCTCTGGCAGTCTGGAGAACCTGAGAAGTAAATAAGTGAATATTGACACATAATTCTAGGCATATACTTAACCCTCCTGACCATTATCGGGTGTCTCTTAAGAAAATGCATCGTCATTCCCAAACTTGAAAATCATAATGTAAATTAGCGGGAATGGTTAAATGAACTAGAAGCTTGGATATACCACGTCACATTTCAGATTAGGAAATAAGAACAAAGGTAGATCTGTGGCCAGGGAATTGGACTTGTTTGTCTGAGGGAAGAATAAATGTAAAATAAAGTCTTCTCTGCTGGGAGGAGGGACAATTTCTTATTCAATATGCTGGGAATTACAATAGAATTTTGGGGAAAAAAAACACAGAATCAGCCATGAAACATTCCTGCACTGTCCTTAGCTCTTTAAAGGCCATTCACTGAGATATTTTTCAGTTGTAACCTCAACGGCCACTTACAACCTTACCAATGAAAATCTCTAATTTCAAAATCATAAGCATTCACATCCCTCTTCTGTGCATTTAATAAAAGCTCTATGTGGGTTTTAGCAACCTAAGAGCAAACCAAAAGACATCACTTGTGCTGTCCAGACTTGGAGATGCTTAAATACAGTATGGACCTATCAGTTTGGACATTTGGATCTGCAGGTTATCTAGCTGTGTAAGCTTAAGTGTTAATATCTGCTCCAAAAAACATTGGTCTGAAGAAGGAACACACACTTAGAATCATCGAATCATTATGGTTGGGAAAGACCTTTAAAACCATCAAGTCCAACCGCAAATCCTTCAACAAGCTGCCTGCTAAACCATGTCCCTAAGTGCCTCATCAACACCTTTCTTGAACACTGTTAGGGACAGTGACCCCAGCACTGCCCTGGGCAGCCTGTTCCAGTGCTTGACAACTCCTTCCGTGTGGAAGTTCTTCCTGATGTCTAACCTGAACCTCCCCTGGCGCAACTTGAGGCCCTTGTCCTATACATAGTTATTTTGAAGAAGAGATCAACCCCTGCCTCACTATAACCTCCTTTCAGGTAGTTGTGGAGAGCGATAACATCTCCCAAGTCTCCTCTTCTCCAGAATAAATAACCCCAGCTCCCTCAGTTGCCCCTCATAAGGTCTGTGCTCCAGGTCTGTCCCTCCTTTGGACACACTCCAGCACCTCCATGTCCTGCTTATAGTGAGGGGCCCAAAACTGAACACAATATTTGAGGTGTGGCCTCCCCAGCACAGAGTACAGGGGAACGATCACTTCCCTGGTCCTGCGGGCTACACTGTTCCTGATACCAGGCAGGAAGCCATTGGCCTTCTTGGCCCCCTGGGCACACTGCTGGCTCACGTTCAGCTGGCTGTCGACCAGCACCCCCAGATGCTTTTCTGCCACGCAGCCCTCCAGCCACTCTGCCCCATGCCTGGGGCAGCTGCACTGCATGGGGTTGTTGTGATCCAAGTGCAGGACCTGGTGCTTGGCCGTGTTGAACCTTGTACAGCTGGTCTCTGTCCATCGATCCAGCCTGTCCAGATCCTTCTGTAGAGCTTTCCTACCCTCAGGCAGAGCAACTCTTCCTCGCAGCTTGGTGTCGTCTGCAAATTTGCTGAGGGTGCACTCAATGCCCTCATCCAGATCACCGATAAAGATATTAAAGAGGACCGGCCCCAACAGAGACCCCGGGGGAACACGCAGTGAAGAGGCCACCTGTCTAAGCCATGAGCTGCCAGCTTCTCCAGGAGGAGGCAGTGGGAGACTGTGTCAAAGGTCTTACTGAAGTCTAAGTAGAGCACATCCACAGCCTTTCCCTCATCCACTCTGTGCATAGATCCAGTTACCATTCAACAACTAGCTGAGAAACCACAGGAACTCTGCCGAAGATCCCAGAATAGCCTCAGGTCTATTCCAAGAAGCCACAGCACTCGGTCTAGCTCCAGATTTATAAACCACAATCAGTTATCTTCAAAAACATAGCTGGAGGTGGTGATGATTCCCACCTTTTGCAGAATGCTTTCAGTGATCATAGAAACTGCTCAAGATTTAGAAAGCCCTAACTGGACTCTTTGACATAGCCTAAGGAGATTCAGAAGGTATTTTCCTTCACCAGGAAAACATCTTCCTTACGTGTCTGTTCTCAGAAGAGTACACATTATGGATGGAGATACTCAAATTAGGCAATATCTTGCAACTGCCATTCCCTACTGACTACTTCTATTAAGTTATCAGGGACTGCTTTGCCCATCTATGGACTCCACTGGTGTAAAGGCAATCTAGGCACTTAAAACTAGCATTTTTGTGAGACAGCCTCCAGCAGTTTTGGTACAGTAATGCACTGGCTGAGTGCTGAAGGCAAGGGACTGGAACCTTTCCGGTAGCCTATAAAACGCAGCTTGGAAGCAGCCATTCTATACAAGAATCCTATCCAGACACACAGGACGAGGAACAAAGTAGTGTTAAGTCTTGACTGAGTAAAGGAAAAAGCATTGATATAGAAAGTTTCATAAATGGCAATAGCTCTATGGTGCAATAATAACTAAAGAAAAATGATATTCTCTTTCAAGAGCTGTGGCACAACCTGCAGGGAAACTATAAAAATCTTCATTATAAAACAGTACTCCTTGCTGAGAAGAATCCTATACAAAGAAAAAAAAAAAGAAACTTTTAGAGGTCAACACTATTACACCCCTGTGGTATTTATTTTAACAGCTCCGATCACAGACAAAATCCGGATTCAATCTGCCTGCTCTGGTACAAACCAGTGTACTTGTTATTAAAAGGAAAATGGAAGCTTCCACTGCAAGAAACAAAATATGATTCACAGAGCAACGTCAGACCAATATAAAGAATTCAGAAGTACTTGGCAAAGGTCAGCTGTGCTCATGTTTCATTCATATCTCTGTATTGCTTTTGTACTGCTTCCCATTTACCTAAAACAATTAGCAGACGCCATTTAATATCATGGTCTACAAGGGAAACCTTCTATATCTGTCTTTTGAAAGACAGATGTAACTTTCGATAAGACATAACTTTCGATAAGATTCTGAATGAGAACATATGTAGGAATCATTGGATAAACAAAACAACAAGCTGGTTTTACACTGACATGGAGAAACCACAATTTAGTACAAAAAGGATGAATCATTAGTAGCAATGAATGAAGAAAGTGGGCCTTATGAGATATCTGTCCTTTTTAAACTCTATCATGCCAAAGTCTTCTGCAGTCATATCCTGAAGAAAAGAGCAGACAGTTATAGGTACAATACAGTATTTGTGAAGACAGGGAGTCAGATTTTCTCTGCACATATTTATGCAGGCATGCAAAACTCAGGGTTATTCCCAACTCACTAAAATTTTAACATCAATTGAGACTTTTAGATGTGTAATAAACTTATTGATATTATTCATGTACTAAAGTTAATTTTATGCTTTACCTCTAAAGAAACAGCTCAAACTGCACACAAGAATTAGGTGAACAGATACAGAAAAACCCAATATGATGCACAAAGGAAGTTTTTTTTCTTTTTCTTTTATTTCACAAAGGAAACAGAAGTAAAGACTATAAAGAGATCCGATATCCACATATGCTTATAATTCAATAATAAGCTTATTTTTATAGAGGTAGCAAATGTATTCCTACAGATTTTTTTTTTTTTACCCTGTTGAAATATGTGAAGAGTAGATTCTTTTTCTACAAAGGCAGAGGGAGAAAAAAGTACAAATGATGTTGGTATTCAAAGTCGATTACATTTCAGAATGGAAATTCATATAAACAGTGGCAAATATTCATTAACATTTGCCTTTTATGAGAAATGCAGCTACCTTAACATCCTGTAGAAATCAGTGATAATATAGCCAAATAATTGTTGCAGGCTCAACCAGATAGCAGTCAAAGTATATATATTTTTTCCTATTGTCACTCAGAGAGTCAAAAAAGAATCAGGATTTAGTCTCCTGCAAATTGATGTCATTGGAATAGTATCTATTGAAGACCTACAGAGTACAAGCAACTACAAAGGAGTTTTATCCTGTTTACCTAAATGCCTATAATTCTGAGGGCTTGTAATTACTTATAAACAAATTCAAGACAACAAGTTCGGAAGAGGTTTTCATATACATAATGTTAGAAAAGACAGAAAAAATATTCTTTTAAAATTTGGTTTCTTAAATCAAGTATGTAAGCAGGCCAGGCAAGGTTGGGAATGAGCATACATCTGTTAGTAGGCACCCTTAACTCTCTAAAACACTATATGAAGAGCAATTAAAAAAAATCATACATTTTAATCCTTACCACCCACTGGGCAAAGATTTTTAGCAACAAATATGGTGAACATTTCACTGACTGGATGACAGTCAAGGAACAAAACAACAGAGCTGAAATTCTGTTTCACATAGAGTTGAAATTGCTTTCACCCAGATTAGCAAAGAATTTCTACCACAATGCAGAGGACCCTTCTTTATTTAGAAAGAGATAGTGTCAGGGCTTTTACTGCTACATTTAGAAACACCAATTCCTTTTAACAAGCCTTTCTGTATAAATTAAACAAAGGCAGCATGTTATCGGACACACATACAATGATAATAATACTCTTGGCATTTGCAAACATTCATGCAATGACTGAATTTCTTCATGTATCCTTTTTGCCAGTCAATTCTGTAAATTCTTCATGATCCAGGTATTTCATAAAATTGCTAGCAAGTATTTACTCAAGTAATTTGGGAAAACATATATTCCAGTAATTTTCTTTATTTGTGAAAGCAAATTTCTTTAAAAAGCCTGAGAAGGTAAAGAAGTAATGTATTTTCATCCTTTTAATATTTATTAAATGGTTCTAGGCATTAATAAATGTTTAAATTCAGAATATCTGCTTTACTCTTCTATGAAACGTGCATGCTCACTCACTAAAGGGAAAAAGAAGTGTCTTTGTATTAGCTGCCTCTTTATAAAAGAAAAAAATTCCTTGCATGACATCATGACAATAGAAAAGCCTAAGAGGTACCTGGGAAAAGTCAATTGTACTTAAATGTTTCATTCACGTCTTCATATCACTTTTCCCCACTTAAGAAAAACAATTAGTAGGTGCTATTTTGTAGCTAACTCTAAACGGACAGTCTTTAGTTGTGCCTATTAAAGTGAATGGTTATAATTTTCAGTAAGCTCCCAAATAACATTATGTAAATGGTCTGAGTTTTAAAATAAATAAATAAGTAAAAGGGAAAAAAAGGGCACCCCCTCCTTACTCCCCATCTCACAACCTTTGAACCGGGCTTTATTACTTCTGCACAAATTAAAGCCATAATTTGCTGTTCTCTGAATGACCACACAGTATTGCGCATTAATTACAACACACAGGTTAGCAGAAATTCATATCTAATTAAAAATATGCTGAAGTAAGCAGATGCTATACAACACAAAACAAATATTGATCATGATTGTCAAATCTGTTGCAATACCTAACCACAGCGCTCTATGATTTAACTTGATAGAATTGCTTTCACAAAAGCCTGTCACCAACTGTAGGTCCACCTCTTATTTATTCCTGTGTTAGAGGGAAGAAAATGGCCACATAAAACTCCTGTCCAGATTTTTATTTCTGATGTCCTAGCTCCTGTGTTTGCACCAGGGTTTGATGCTCAGCCAATTATTCAGTTCAGAGCATTCTCTTCAAGATAATAAAAGCTGATAAAATGTCCATAAAGTCTTGCAAAATGCCATTACAAGGGTCTCATAAATGTAGCATTTCTGGTACAGTTTGGGGATTTACACCATGCGTTGTCCTTTCACAGAAGCAAACATGCACAAAACCACTGCAATAACCTCTCAAAATCAGATAATATTCCGGCAGCTCGGTTGCGCTGACAGAAGGGGCCTGGGCATAAGCCAAGAGGCCCAGGTGCACTGTGTCATGCCAGTATTTAATGCAGTCTAATATCAGATAGATGCTAGTGAGAGAAAATGCTCAGCATAACGTACAGATAATAGCACGGACAACCACTCATTGCTAAATTACTTCTGCTCATCATGCCGTGAGCTTTGTATTAATTTTTTTCGTCAAGTGGCAGGAATCATAGGGAGAAGTGGCTCACAACTCCCTTCTTGTAACCCTGGATAAGGATCTATAATATTAGGCTTTCATATGATAATGGCAAATGATGCCCCTCTTTGAAAAATCTCGTCCTGGTAATGAAAGTCCTAATCAGATTGTTGTTGCTGCGAGCAGGGAGGTGTGGAATGATGCCTTCTTCCGCCCTCCCCCTGTCAGCAAATTTAGCAAACTCGACAAGATGGGTTAAGTCTTCGAGAATTTATCTTACACGAATTCCCAACAAAGCCTCTGGGTTGTTTTATAAAACTGGAAGGTAGTGGTTTAATAAAAGCTGCGCCACCTGAGGCATTTTCATTAAAGGCTCTCTCTAGACAACATCACAATGTTTGCATTATCCTCCTCAGCTCCCCAGAGAATACAAGCACTAGCTTTTCAGCAAGAGTTGATATCATGTGTGAAGGCACGAGAGAGGATGATTAGATTTTGCTTTTTCGTTCGCAAAGTAACTGTTTGCAACAATGCTCTGGTTAGGATTCAAATTCACTGATATATGTTGCCTGCCATTTGAATAGTACATTGTCTCTGCAAGAAAAAAAAAATGTTCTAAAGGATTTAATATTTAGCCATTTCAATGAAGATTTTTAATCCTAACCACACATTATTCCCAACTGTACTATTTATGCTATCTGGGCACTTAAATAATGACAGTAATTAGCCGATTAGGACACTACAGAAAACAGGTGCAGGGCTGTGGAGTGGAAGCACCAATGTACAGCATTAAGGAACTATGGTATTTAAAATGATTAATCTGTTCAGTGCGTTTAGCAACAGGAAACACAAATCACTGAATTTTGAAACATAATGTTATCTCTGTGGAAAAATTTCACACACGCACATTGACTGTGTCTTTAGAAAGGTTCACCGAGGTTTTCACCCGTTTCACTGGACTCACCATCTGTGTAGACTTCTCTGCGCAGATGTCCTGGCTGGTGTTTTTGCTTTTTGGCAGGTCGGACCTTCTGTATTACAACAGCACTCATGTTGCTGTCAGTAGACACAGGGCTGGTGGGTCTAGGACAGTGTGATGCATGAAAATGTCTTCGGCCTGAAAAATTGTTACAGAACAACCGTGATTATTTTTCTCATCCCAAATCAGATGTTTTACTCTTTCTCTTCTTTTGCCTGAGAACTCTCCATAAAATTATACTGTTAGAACACCAGTATAATTCATATTCTCACTGTGATCAATTTTAAAGCAAGATATAACTAAAGCAAACCATTTGCCATCCTGTTAATAGGCAACCTGGCTCAGTTTCACAGAAATTATCCAGCTGCTTTGTAGCTACTAGGTCTTGCTCCAGGAACCCAAACTCCATCACCAGTCAAGCAGCGAGAGGCTTCCAGCCCAGCAGCCCTCCACGAACAACGAAACCTTTCCCTTTCAAAATGGGTTTCATCTCCCCTAGCTTGGACAGGACCTAGGTTGCCCCGCACAAAGAGCAGGCCTTCGTGACAGATGTCCCCAGCCCTGCTTTGAGTGAGTTGCTAAGAATGCACCTGGGATGCAGGACTGGCATTTTAACACGTCTTATTTGCAAAGAAAATGTGCGGCCTTTGTGTGATTTGTAGTCAGGTAGAGGCAAGATCGATGCATAAATATCACCCCACAGCATGAACCTGACCATTGTTAAAATTGTTTACCTGTAATGGCAACAAGATGTAAGAAGAAACCTTTCCTAACTATATAAATTTGTGTATATATACATGCATATTTATTTGTATGTGTGCGTGCATATATATATATATATGCGTGCATTTATGCACACACACACACACACACACACACACACACACACACATAGAAACATATATGAACATGGGTAAAATTCTGGTCTCATGGGTATAAACGGGAGTTTTGCCACATCCTACCTCAATGGGCCAGGATTTCATCCAAATTTACTAAATTACCTCCCCTCTCTTTCTTCATGATGAACAGCTGTGTTGAAATGAAACAAAGGGCTGTTAACTCAGAGAGGGTATCAGAAATGAGAGAGGAATTCTGCAGATTTGTGGAATCAGTGTGGACACAGTTATAACTGAGTTCCTCCTCTCTAGGTTTGGCAGCTTTACAGCACTGGCAAAATATCCATGGAGCTGCTTGAAGCTAGCATTCCATACAGTGGTATTCCTATTTCTTAGCTGAAATATAATAATATCCATCCGGTAATTATCAGGCCTTCTCAGGTTGCTGACTGTCCATGTACATTTCGTATTATTAATAACCAGTATTTTGCTAAGCGTTAAATATTTCACATA
Organism: Nothocercus julius; assembly: GCA_013398735.1. Taxonomy (NCBI): domain Eukaryota; kingdom Metazoa; phylum Chordata; class Aves; order Tinamiformes; family Tinamidae; genus Nothocercus; species Nothocercus julius. The sequence continues at coordinate 5,091,302 of VZSV01000027.1, read as the reverse complement.
TAGAATTTCCTGTCTCCAGAGATGATTCAGAAGAAAAAAGAAATCAGAAATGCATACATGTTCATAATCTATAATCTAACCCATCTCTAATGGCAGGTGTTAAATTAGGAAGCCAACACAAACCCAGTTCATCTCAATAACAAAGCAGTAATGGCTTCAACAGCATTCTGCAAAAGATAATAGTGAAATACATAGCAGAAAACAACCACATTAACATTTTTTTCCCCAAATCTTGGGGAAATAAATGTCAGAGGGTCTAATCTGAGGGTGTATTTTAATACCATGGGATTAAATCCTTCATGAAGAGTGACTGAAAATACTAGGAGCCTTATATCAGGAAAGGGGTGGAATTCTGTATTACAAGAAAACTGAACAGAAACGTATTTAACTTTCTACACGAAGATGGAAATATTTAGTTAAAATAAAGACGGAAAATTTCCTAAATTATCTATAAATTTTTACCACAATTCTTTGCCATATGAAGCAATTGAGGCTAAATCAAAGCAAGATTGTTTTAGAAAGAGCATCAAAGCAATGCTTTGTGGAAAAAAAAAAGGATTTTTAAATCACTTGTAAGAAATATTTATTGGAACAAACTGTCCCATATATACCAACATGACTCTCTCTACTTAGGCAGTTTTCTAAGAAATACTGCTTTCCAAACTTCGCTCCACTGATTTACAAATGATGCACAGCTAGGCAAGACTCTGCTAGACTCTACTCAGTGGAGATCCACCGCATTCAGTGGAGGGATGATGCTCGACAATAATCAATAAGAGCAAATAATTAGAAACTACTTATGTCAAACAGGATATTGCAGCAATTTATTTGATCAAAGCTGCTTTTCTAACTGTTCCCCTAGTACAAATTGGCCCCTTTGCTGTTAAGATCAGTTGCAAGAATGCTAATCTGCAATATGGGGATGCAAAACAATTTTCTGCAAGTGTAAATTTCTAAATGTTGCAAGAGCATCGTTGCATGATTTATTGTTGAGCTACTACCGAAATTCAGGAAGAAGTTGTGGGTAAATACATGTTATAATGTGGTATTTTTTCTTATCCTCTCAAACACAAGATGAACTCACCTCCTGCAGCGTCCTGCATTTGACGTCTGGCTACTTTAAGGCCAGCGTATTCTGCGGCTGCTGCAACAGCCTGTGCAAAATCTGCATCAGTAAAAAATGATCCATCTGAGGAGCTCACACTGGACCGCCCACTTGAGATGTTGTCTTCTTCAGAGGCTGAACCCCAACCGTTGATCATGGATCCTGTTACAGAGCTCTCCAAATCGCCAACACTTGAGGCAGGTGTCTGCTCAAGGCCACGCAAAAGGAGTCTTCGGTTCTGCATCTTGGCAACCTCTATATCTGCTTCATCTTCCTCCTCCTCTGGTGCGTCGGTATCCATATCAGAGACCAAAGGGCCCGAGATATATCCATAGGTATGTGGTGGAGATATAGGCCTTGGAGGGGGTGGAGGACTCACAGGTTGACGTCTGCATAAAAATACAAGGGTGGGAAAAAATGGAAGTCACAAAACATAATGACACAAAAAAGTAAATTGCTGCAAATATTTCTTTTACTTTGAAACCAGCTTGACTTGCCACTTATAGTCACTAGAAATTATATTTGAAAAGTTCAGTTTTTTTTTTTTTTTCATTTTTATTCTTGCTTTAAGTCAAACTAATCCACAACATGGTTTGTAATCTACCAAAGGAAATCTGATTTTTCATATAGTTCCTTCTATTCTGATTTTAATGGAAAAAAAAGTCTCATTTTGCTTAACATAAATCTCTTTATGTTTCTTCCTACAGCTCTTGTACAGCTAGGAAAGAGATGGTCACAATTCTTGCATATGGTTACAAGGACTTGCACCTGCTTGAGAATGTGCGCAGAAGAAAGTGCCTATACATTACTTTAGAAGCTTGAAACTGCCAACTTATATCAAAATACATTGCTCCATCAACATTATCTCCCCAGCACAGAGATATGAAAAAGATAGGAATTGAAATATTGCTGTTTAATGATTTTTCAAATTGGTCTAGGAGATAATATAAAGAAAAATAATCTAGTATCATGTTAATTCTAGGTTTTAAGGATTCTAAAATGCATGAAGATGCACTGATTGTTATGTTCTGAGCTTAATTAATTACTAATGATGTCTCCAGCTTAAGGAGGCAAAGCATTAGATGTCATTAGATCAATGTTCATTTACTTAATACTTCACTCAGACGTTGGTGCTATTAACATTGTCAACAGTTTTTCTTCATAAGGCCATGCGCACGCTCTTTAAGTGCCAACTGTCTGAAAGGAAGAAACACTTTGTGCCGTGGTGGCTGAACTCTTGGCTTCACTTGCCCGGAAATTCCAGGGTTTGCAAAAATTCCAAAGCAGTTCTCTCTCAGATTTTTCCCTTATTTTTCTCATTGACAAGATGGGAATTCTTATAAACTTATAAGCAACAACAAAACAGAAGCCATTGCTGCCTGGGAACTTTTACCTGCCTTTGTTTAGAGACCTTGCCCAATAGAGTTTTACTGCCCTAATTTAAAGCCCTTGTGACATCTGTCCTTGCCATATATTTGCCAGCCTGCCCGCTCTCCGGGTTTTGGTAGTAGGAGACAGGCAACTAGTTACAAAACATGTTAGGATTCTTGAAATTATAGCTTGCCTGCCAACCCTTAAGAATAGGCTAATTGAGAGCAGCTGTTCATGGGCAGATAGATTTAGCAATACTTTATTTCACTTTATCTGATGCAGTGGCTCTCGCCTTAACAGCGACATCATCTCCGATCTCAGCTCTCGCTTTAACATGGACATCATCTGCTATCTCACTAAATCTTTAGTTTCTCCTTTGCCTGCCCAGTCTTCCAGAGCACAGATTTCTATTACAGTTACTATAATTTTAGCTAGCTGACTGAACAGAGAAATGTTACTATAGACAATCATCATCACAACAATCATATTCTAGACGCTGGCTTCTCGTAGGGAATGGACATAATATTCAGCAGGACTATAATTATCAAACAGAGCTAATAAAAACTATGTTAGGCTAATAAAAAACAACATAATGTGATTTTAATATAGCAATATTTTAGGCACTATTTTCACAACCACATATACAACCACAACCAAGAAAACTGACCAAGAATTTGACCAAAAAAGTGAAAACAGTACAGAGAAATGCCCCACTCAAACTGTCTTCTTAGCTGGAAAGGCCTGCCCCACAGTATTTGAAACAGAAATGATCTCCCAAAATGGGCTACAGTTGCTGAGCACACCATATCGCACTCCTAAACAGCAATGCCATGGGTTATATCAACACCATTAATGACAGAGGTAGTCAGTCAAGCCTTGCTGATCGGGTAGATAGAACTGTGTGAATCCTTTTTAACTGAAGAAATAGATGTAGCACAGAAACAAGAAAAAAGTTTGCAAAAGTAAGTAAGATGAATTTAGTCACTAACAATTCTAAGATTTTCATAAAAACTAGACTTAACCATCACAGTAATAACAAAGTAATAAATACATTTTTTTCCCGTCTACTCCGGGATTAAGCTGTATGCCCTAGGGACATAAACCACGACACCTCTCCAGATAAAACTCAGTCTTCAGCTATTTTTGATGATATTGATGGTGATCAGCCATGACTGTGTTGAGAGAACATCCTACTTTCCAAGCAGTTGCTGGCTGGCTCTGTGAATTTTCATTTATCTGCAGCAAGGCCTACTCCAACCTGTGTATCAGTATTCATCTCACGCTTCCCACAACACGGTGTCCGAGGTCACTCATAACAGGTTGTTCACTTGGCATTTCCCTTTTCCATTAGTGTCCAGCAAGTTTGACCTCTATATAACCCTTGAAAACTGAAAGCGCTTAAAATGAGCTCTTCCGTGACCCGGCACATTAGGGCCAATCAAAATTACAGAAAATATTATTAGCCACCCACTGAGAAAAAGAGTGATTATGAAGAGTCAGGAAGCTAAAAGAAGAGAAAAAGACACACAGTACAGGAAATGCTACCGTGAAGAATAAATACAATATAAGACAGACAAAGGTGAAGCGGCGAATAAAAGTAAAGGCAGATATAAGACCTTGCAAACCAGTCAGATTAGATAACTACTGTGTACTTACAAAAGGAAAACTCAAAAACAAACTAACTTTTAAGAAAAATCTGGAAAATAAATCCATAATGTCCAGTTTATATTAATAAATTGAAAATCCAATCTATGCAGCAGGCACTGAATTCATGAAATCACCATCAGCATGCACTTTTCTAAAAATAGAAAGTACATCTGGAATATTACAGGTAAACTGTTAATTAAAATATGTAAAAAACACTGAAGGAAAAAAAAAACAAAAAGGATATATTTCTGGATGGAAAAGCTGCATTATCCTAACAAAAAGACAAGACAAATAGGGATCATTCGAAAAAAGCCTCATTCAGAACTCACTGTTTTATGGAACAGAAGCTGTGAGAGAGTGTATGCAAAATAGCTTCCACTAAAAGCAATGCAGGGAAGAAACAAAATTTCCCTGTAACAAATATCTGTCTTTATTAATGCTGGTCATTTCTTTAAGTGAGGGTAGGTGGAAATGTTAAGAAAATTTGCAAGTAATAATTTACAGTATTAGGATTTATGAGAGGAGAAAAATCTATAGGTTATATAAATTATATATTTATATATATTCATACATATTGGTGACAAGTTAATTGCACAGTTACTGTGAAATAATGCATGCTATTTTATGGTAATAATGCAGTAAATCTATTGGAAACAATGGAACTGTAATTATATGGTAAGCTGTGCTAACGATAGCACTTTAATATCCTGATGACTGTGAATTTAACTTGTGTCAGCACTGCACATAGCATAAAGTGAAATACTGCATTTCTTTCCCTGGTATCATAATAAAGCAACTTAATTACGTATTTCTCAGGTTACAAACAGTTCTCGCGTCCCAGGTCGTCAGTTAAATATTAACAGAATAAACGTAAGGGGGGCAATCTTGGCCTCACTGAATTCAGCAAGAATTCGCAGTGGGGCCAGGACGACCTCAGCCACATCTCGCTCTCTACATTTGCATTGACACACCTCCGGTCGGGTTGGTGTTGGATGTGTCCCAGCTCCTCCTGACAGTCCTGTAACATGGGCTGCAGTTCTTCCTGGGGAGAGGGGGTGAGGGTGGCAGTTGACTGGTGGCTATAGGAGACAGCGGCTGGAGAGGAAGCTGCTCCTCGAACGGGTGGAGTTGGACCTCGCTCATCTTCTTCCTCTTCCTCTAGCTCATCCTGCTGCAGATACATCCTTGCAGGTGGGACGGGACAAGGGATTTCTTGGTCATAGCTAAAATTAATTTTTTAAGAAAATAAGGACTTAAATTTTTACTGTGTTATTAGCATAGCTGATATACGTATAAATTGCCCAGAAAAAAAATCACCTTTTTTTATTTATGCTCTTGAAAACAGCTTAGTAAGAATGCACTGACTGCCACACCACTGTCACTCAGCAATCTCTCTAATGAGTGACAATGCAGCGAGTTGAGGAGCACCAGAAAAGCTGAAGGAAGGTCTCACTGCCAGCTTGTAGGGCAAATTACAGTGCAATTAGCTAGCCAGCAAAGTAAGGCTTGGGTGATGTATTCATGTTTCTTACCTTTCATCCACTGAAAGACTGTAATCTTCACTATTGCTATGGGGAGGGGGATGTGCAGGTGGGGGTGGAAGGAGATCGGCCCAGTTCATGCCAGCTTGCTTGGGAGCCTTTGGAGTACGAGCACCCTTCTTGTGCCCTTGACTCCCTATGAAAAAAAGCAATACATATTTTTATTATTTGTTTTAAACATCTTCACCATTTACCTTTTGGAAAACAAAATAACCACAGCTTCATATAGCTCCTCCTGAACTCTCTAGAATTCTCTGCTGTCTTGAGTGGGAATAAACTGGCATCCCTCCTTGTTACGTCCATTTACAGCTTCTTCACAGAATTAGTACACATTTTGTGTACTAAACTTGATTTTAACTAGAAACTTTACTTTAGCAAGGAAAGAAACATAGAGGATACATAGCTTGAAATGTTAATAAATAGCCAAAATGCAGTAAAACCACAAATGAATTTTACAAGCAATGTCATTAAGAATGAGCTTCCTACTTCTATTAATTGCATTATAGATTATCATCTAAAACAAATGAGCTGTAGACATATTTTCCAAAGTGTGTTCCTATTATTTAATTGCTGGAACCTAAAATACAATATGATACAGATATGATCTATTAAAGTTCCACTGTTGCATTAAGTTACTGAAGATATGTAATTTGTACTTGTCCACTGAAATGTTTTAGACACAATGAAATTACTAGTTTTAGTCTAAATGGCAGGTGCAGCTGAAAATAATTGCTGGAAGAACTAAAATAACCCCCCCCCCAAAAAAGAAGAAAAAACAGAAAGAAAAAGAAAATTGATGAAGTATGGCACAAATGTTTTCAACTACTATTACTGGGAAATTATAGCTCAAAATAGAACAATGCAGCTTTAACGATTCCAGTAACTTTGAATCAGGCCAGTTATTCAGTTGCTCTTGAATTGTAACTTTGGAAACGGCTATGATCAGAACTGCCTCTACCACCGTTCATTTGTATACCTGTTACTCTTTCTTTGTTATTGTTACTTCTTTAAATGAAGGTAAACCCACTGTATTTATGAGCATGTTTTAAAGCAATTCATAATTATCTGTTCAACGGAGACATAGTTTTATATTAGCACAGTTAACCATATCCACATAAATAAAGGTGTTGCAGTGAGGCTTAAGAAACTTGTTTTTTCACTCCTGCTCCCTCAGATTTTCCATTCTCATAGCTATCAGTTCTGCTTCTCATTGTCCCACATTAACTGCCAGATATCAGTATATTTTAGCTATGTACAATTGTTTTTTTGGTATCTTGCTATTTCAGGCAAGATCTTAACTATCCCAAGCAGACCATCATCTACATTCTGTTCCCTAAGTACCAAGATATCCACGAGGTTCAGCACAATTTATTACTGTAGTCACTTTGCTTCCTTCCTGCTGGAGTTAGGACTCTAATTTGTTAGAGTTATGAATAACCATAATAGGTGTTGGCATGGAGAGTAATATCTTCTCATTTTTAATTTGCATAGGTTCATGCCCCTGAGATGTTCCACACTGAATTTCAGATCCGAATGTGGCTGAGTGGAGGCTCAGCACCGTATCCTGGTGCTGCAGGCCTCAGAATGGGCAAAAGGCTCCCTCAGGAACACCCCTGAGCACCTGGGAGAACCAGGTGCCTTCCCTCAGCTCACCCCAATCATGGAGAATTCAGGTCCCCCCAAGGAATAGCGGGCTCATTTACATGTTTATGCCTCTTCCGTGGTTAAGATGGAGCACAGGTTAGGATTAAGGCACATAAACTATCAAAGGAGACAGCAGAACAAGAAGAAAAAACAAGAGTCGTGGTCTTGATTAACAGAAGTAAAGTCCAGGAAGATTGTGACTGATCCATAAATCACCTTATAACCAGCTTCATGTAGGTAAACATGGACTGAATATTGGGCTTATGGTAAAACCCCAGACCAAACCTGCATGCTGCTTCTGAACATTTCACAGACCTCTATCAAGACTGAAAGTTGAAAGCTATTGACAGGTTATGCTCATATAAGAAGTAGTAACTTCTGAATTAAACTTGGCTTTGTGTTCAAAAGCACAAAGTGCAATTTCACTGCCTTGGTCAGACTCGCAGGCACAAAAAAAATAAGACTTTTACAAAAGACTTTTGGACTATAAAAATAAAGGAAGATTTATATACATCTGTATGTTTACAAGCACGCTCTTTTACCCAACCAAATGTAAGGGATTACATTAAAAAATGCAAAATTTCTTAAAGTGGTTCTGTAAGATATCACAGCATTTCAATGAATAAGATTGTCTTAGGTGAGTAGAGCCAATAGATAGAAAAGAAGTTAATAAAGTACCAGGAAAGTAATATATAAATTAAAACTGTGACAGCTGAAAAGCTGAAAAGGAATTTCTACGATATCTTTGTTTGGAGGTCATACTATTAAACAGTAGGGCATTAATATTTGGAAATTCAACTAATAGCTATTTTTTCCTAATCTTGGCCAAGCCATTAGCTAAATAATTTGTAGATTATATGCAGATGATACTAAGCAACCACGACAACGCAAAAGAAATACAGATATCTATTTGGCCAGATTTTATGCTGTTTACCAAATCTGTGCTATATTATTCTTAGTGGGTCTCAATTCTGGTTCCTTCTGTAAGTCAAGGAAGTGGTGCTAACTATGGCTACAAGTCAACTCCGTCCAAGCTAAAAAGAGAACTAAAGTTTGGAAAAGGCATTACATACTCACCAGATGTACTACTGCCTCGATCCGAGCTGTTGTAGGATCCACCTGTATTCTGGTCATATGCCTGGTTGTATGGAATAGTTGGAGCAATGTTGTCGTTTACCCGGTAATCTGCAAGTTTAATAGTATAGTTAGTATCATCCTCCTGAAAAAGTAAGACGTTTATCTACCTGCTTTATAACACAAAGTAAGACCACCTGAAAATAGTAAGGAAGAAATAAATTGACTTTCTGAAGGGAAAACCCTTACATTTTACTTTTATCTTGCCTCTAAGGCAAAGTTTAAGGAGAATCCTGGGAACTTAGTAGCTCCACAACAAATACGCAGAGGACTGTTACGGCGCCTCTGCAATGATTTAGTCTAGAAGGATGCATATGACCTATGTGAACATTTTGAATGTGAATAGTACTGTCATCTTGACAGATTTTTCCATGGATTCTGCTTAATTTATGCATGCAGGACAGCCAATTGGCTGCTACTTTTTGAATTTCAAAGGTGACAACCCTACATGGGAGTCAGCCTACAAGGGCTGAGTGATCTGCTGGAGCAACAGTGTGGCTCTCCTAAATTCAATTTTCAACAGCAGGTCTTGTCTTGGTTCAGGGTCTCAGTTATACAGGGCTCTTTTTTTTTTTTTTTTTTTTTTTTTGCTAATGGCTATTACAGTAACTTCTCTCTCCAACTCCGAAGGTTTGGCAACCAGATCTGCAAAACTACATACAGCAGGAGTAAAATACTCATATGACAATACAGTACTTTCATGCCAAGAAGTATTTATAATTTACAGAGAACAGAAAGGAGCTGTGTTGCTCTTCATATAGCAAATAAAATTGAGTCATAAACAGAACCATGGACATAAAGTAGTGACAGTGAAGCACAGCATGTAACGCATCAAATGGTTATTTCTCATTACAAAAGCTATAGGTATAATTTTCAGCAAGATGGTTTTGACTTCGGAAATGAGAAAACCGAGATCAGAATATTGACTCATAAAATAGAAAAGCAAAATAAAAATAAACAAAACTAAGAATCCAGTCCCCATCTGCTGCAGCAATGTTTGCAATAATGTAAGCATGGGAAAAAGAGCAAAATGATAAATTCCACACCAGAGCATATTCTGTAATAGTTTCTCAGACTAGTTGCATTCCACAGACCATGGTGAAGCCCTGCATACCACATATGTTTACACAGAGGATAAACAATAAATCAACACTCTGAAATATGTATATATGACTGTCAGCAGACAATGCTTTAAGGGGGCCTTTGCACACTACAATATGCTAGAGAATATGCAGCTGTAATATAGACAATTTGAAAGATGCAGTGTCTTCCAGGACATAAAAACCAAACGTGCTTTAATTCCGAAACAGATATGTAATACACAGTTCATGAAAGAAAACATAATTACAAGAAAAATAAAGCTTTCACCCTCCAGTAAGGAGCCACAAAAATTGAATTTTCTGTTGAAATGTTTATGTCAAAGGCAAGTGTCACATTTTTATATGGCCCTTTGAACTCCTCTGTGGATAGACAGGTCCGGTAAAGAAGTCAACACTCTTGTAATGAAATGTGTCGTTTTACTGGATAACTTATCACTATCAGATCATCTGAGCTATGACAATCCATTCAAAAAGTTCGAAGTTAGAATGGGTCCAGTTCCTAGGGATACTGTTTTGCAAATCAGGTTATTAAAAGAGGTTGCATGGTAGCCTGGAGGACCAGCAAGAAATCACATACTTATTTCTTCCAACTCCCACACATTATATTAACGAAACATGCCCCCAAGGCCACAAAAATACATTCTGATGTTTCACGTTAACACCGAAATCAATTTATTTTTAGCTTCTGGATCCACAGACTTCAGTCAGGGTAACAAAGGAATTTAGTTTCCCAAAACTGTGTGCAGTAGAATTGCCTCTGAATATGTGAATCGGAGGCTTGCTAGGAACATGTCTGCAATCAATTGGATGGCTCCATTTCTGTCCCCAGTGTACGACACAATACAACTTTACAGAGTCTGATATGCAAAATTTCATTCGTTTACATGAACATGTAGATTTAATTAGTCTCCATCCACGACTGGGAAGAGTGGGTTGACCTATTTAAAATTTAAGGTAGAATATAATGTGACTACCATGCATCTGGCTTATGAATAAAATATCTCATCTCTCTCCTAACCAATCCCTCAACTACTATTAAATTTAAATTAACCTCAAATCCATAGGAAATATATTTTATTTATTTTTTTTTAAAGATACAGCTTGCTATTTGCTGTAATAAATTCAATTTCTGAAGGTTATTGTGGTGCTAATTAACTCTTTGACACTGTTAACTGTGAATTTCTAAATCTAGAGCACCACAGAGGTCTGTACGTGCTAAGCCTGAAAGCTTTGGACTCCCAGCACCAGAAGGTCACAACTCTTCTGATGCCTAAAGAGGAGAAACAAGCTAAAAGCTCTTCACCTTTGTTTAATTTGTTTTGCTCCATAATGTTGTACTGTATGGGTGCAACCTCTTGCTTTTGCTGAACAGAGGGTTTCCAGTGTTTCTCATTCGTATCCCCGCTGCCATTGTTAACATTATTGCTGATATTTGACTGGATGAGCTGAGTGGTGGCATAAGGAGTGGGTTGCCCAGGCTGGCTGACAAATCTTCCGTCCTTTAGATTTGGACTATTGAAGGTTTTCATCTCATTGATTTTGTTGCTTAGGTCCACGTCACCATATACAGTTGACTCTGGCAACATCAGGTTTGTTTGCTTGTTGTCCAGCTGATTGTTGTAATTTGCTATACAATCGGCTAACCACAGAGGAAAGAAAAAAGAAAAGGTCATTCTGTTCGCTTACACTCTATTTTCAATGAAATACCCTCTAAAAAATTGCTAGTGCATAACTGTATGGCTTGCTTCCATGAAACAGAGATAATACAATTAACTATCTAAATTATGGAGTGTAATTTATCTTTTAAGCCACTGCGCATACTGCTCAAGTGGCCAGATCAAAAGTAGTGTTCAGTGTTTTGGTCCACTGTAAATTCAGATTTACTGAACTGTATCTACTATGACTTACCTTTTTTTCTTTTTTCCTACACTGGCCATAGAAATATTTACATTTAGATACTATTATCAAAGCAGTATATCTATTTAATGAATAACTGTGGTTAAAGTAATTTGCATTTAAAGGAAAAATCAAGCAAAAGCTAACTGTGGGAATAACTAAACACGGCAGTTACTTCATGTCGATATAGAATGAAAATCACTTAGACTTTTTTGTAATTGTGGTAGGAAAGAGAGAATACGGCAGTCTTTTTATAAAACAGATTAGAAAATAATTACACATTCACAGAAATAATTAAAGAGAAACAGCACAGTGTGTAAAGTAACTCAGTACCCTGTAGCAAGACTTTATTTGACCATTGTTTCCTCGTACAATCATATATTTGGGCTTGAAACAAAAAAGACAGGAAAGCACTTTGGAATTTCTGCAAATTAGTCGTTCCTTTGGATACTGCAGAGTAAGCAATACCATTGTAACACCATTGTCCTGCGTGCTAAATATAGACAGTGTGAATTCATTCTTCGAATAGTTATTGTACCACGAGATCAGCACTCATTATAGTCAGACATTAATTAAGCATGTACTGATGCTCTGGCCGCTGCTGTGTGAACCACTGCGCCTGCCTTTCAGGGTTTCCTTCTCTTCTGTGTAACAGGAATTTTCCATATCCAGTCCACCGGAAGGATGCTGAATGTCGTAACACAGTCCGTGGGTAGGTGTTTAGAGAGATTAGGGAGACCAGTGTTCAGTGCTCGTTAAACAAGAACGACAATTCGCCACTGATTAATGCAAAAGTAAATACATGACAATCACCAGGTATATCCTTTCCCTCTTTAAAAATGTGCAGCATTTGTGTTAATGAGTTTGATTCAGTCCTGAAGAGCATTACCTGCGGAGGCCAGAATTAATTTACTGGAGAGGGCACCAAGCAAAGCTAAGTACACAATTCAGGATTTGACCATTCGGCTATATGAAACAAGCACTAAACACAGAGGACATTCCATTTCAAAACAGTCCCTAATACAGAAATTTTTCCTAAAAAGTAACCCCATAAAAAAGGCAATAAATGCAAAAAAAAAAAAAAAAAAAAAAAAAAAAAAGGCAGTAACACTTGAGAAAGAAATCCACTCATCCACATTTCGGTGATTAAGGAACAATATCAGAACATGCCACGTACAACTTATTCATTGCACATTTGATGCCTCCGGCTTCTGCCTTTTGAAGGTTTTATTTACCATTTGATATATTTTTCTTTGTTATGTGAACTATTATTTATTTATTTATAGCTTCACAGTCTTCAATGCCTTCACTTCTGCTTCTTTAATATTTTAATTTCTCCTTTTTCTCTCACATCTTAAAGCAGTCCTAGTCTTTCCCCCTTTTCATACCTCTTCCATTAAATTGGGTATATATACAGCATTCCCATTCTTTCATGATACCTCTTGCTTTGCTGTAATATCCTGGCAGAGGCACTTACAGCATATATTTTACCATTTTCAAATAGACATGATTTTTGTGTAAGGCAATATAATTGATACAGTATATGCAGCGATACACTTTTTTTCATAGACATATTAGAATTTTTCATATGTAACACTTATAACTTGTTTACCTGCATAACAAAAGATTTATTCTATTTGTTAATTATTTTATAGCGTCTACTTTTAGAACAATCTGTTCCCATTTTGTAGAGGTGGAAGACAGTACTATATTTAAAAGAGACTAAAAATGTGCACTGCTACGTAGGATATTCATGAATCTCCAACATTTCCAGGACAGAAGAGACCATTAAAAGCATTGTTGGACACCAAGCATGTATGCTCTGTTTCAAAGGAAGGAATGACTTAGCAAGACAACTAAGCTTAATATGAGACAAACTGAGAAAGAATTCACTGCACCTCATGGCAAGATGTTAGAATAGTTTACAATCCACCAAATGAGCATTCTCTTCCTTTTTTTAACTTGTTTTCATTTCCTAAAACTTGTTAGATTTTTGCTTGCTACTGCCAAGCAAACAATCTCTGTATCGAATATCTTTGTACGCAGGCATTTGTGGGCATGGTATCCTTCGGCAGGGTAAGGCACTAGTCTCCTCTGCTAGCATCTCTCACCTTCCTCTGAAGCACCTGGCACTGGTCACTGTCAGGCCAGATACAGCAGCAGATCAGTTACCACCTTCACATTACGACTGGCTTCACATTAATTACACGAGAGGTGGTGCTGATTTGCAACTCGCACAATTTCACCGGGGATAATCATAACCTCTCTGCAAAATGCTGGGAAACATTACCAGCAAAAGGCAGCCAGAGTTGCTGCTGGTGCACAAGGGATAGAGGAAAAAAATCTCATTTTCATTCCTCACCAGCAACACTGTCAGGTCTGTTTAAAACAAAACACGTAACAAATGGCACTTGCAGGTATGTTTTCCCTCTTGCGTTTCGGGCGAACTCGTGAGGTTTCCTTCACGAGCGCACAGAATCCTGACCAAGTGCCTGGGAACCAACACTTAACCTGCCATTTCACAATTGCTTTTGGGTCATGAAGTTGACCGTCCTGCCCGCACGCTCCAAGCTACCCAGCTTTGTGCAGAATGGAGCCCCACAGACGATTTTAAATGTGCCCAACTACTCTAACTATCTTGCAACCATCTGTAGCAAAGAGTTATTTCTTCTTTTCCATCACCCCAAAATAGAATGAAAATCTCACTAGTGAGAACTTCTGTTGCTCAGTCCAAGCAACACAAAAGATGTAGAGCACCCTAAAAATGAAAAGTTATCTGTATTTTTTCAAATGTTGCAATACATCATTCAGCATGACTTTTGGTAACACGTAACATTGCAGGGGCTCATTCACCTTTTAAAAAAGCTTGATACAACCGTCCATAAAAGAAAACAAAAATACAACCACAGAAAAGAGGAAAGAAATTGCAGTAAGTCTACACATACCAAAAAAAAAAAAGAAAAAAAGAAAAGAACTATTCTCAGGTCCGGTAAGTATATACAGTGTGAAGAAGATTCCTTAGCAAGGCAGAAACATATCTAACCTGGTCGACTGTACGTCGTGAGGTTGCTGTCACTGTTCCCGTTGCCGGAGGTGCAGCAGTTGATGGAGCAGTCGTTGTGGTTGTTCCCCGTGTTAGGCCAGGTATCTGCTAGCCAGGGCTGAGTGGCTGGTTCACTGATGTTTAGGAGTCCTGGCCTTTAAAAACAAAGCCTGGTCACTTCAAAAATTAAGCCAGAGCATGTTCAGCTTGCAGTCATATTCTTCTCAAAAGGTTAGATATTATGAAAAAAACATATTTAAAGGCTTGGGCTCTAGGCAAACATAGCTTGATTTGACGCTTACATTCTGAAATATAAATACATGTTTATGTGCGACCTTTATCTATTTGGAGCACCTTTAGTTTTGGTTTGGGGTTTTATTTTGTGGGGAGGTAGGGAGGTGGAGGTTGTGTTTTATTTTCCTGTCCCTTCTCCCTCCTTTCTGAAGTAAAGGACTGTAAAAGAGTCAAACAAACGAGCAAAAAAGCAAAAAAACAAACATGTAAGTGAGGTGGTGAGGCAGAAATGAACAGGCAGAAAGCAAATGCCGTGGTTGAATTAAAACCTGAGTTTGGATCTGAACAGCCCCAAATTCTTGGTGATTTATGAAGCCAGGTTCTAATCACCATCAGATACTGCTACCGTAATGGATCAGAGAGCAAGAGCAGATTACAGGAACCGCCAGTGCTCGGGAATGTTTGGATCCTGCTGAACACACAGTCTGTGTGACACATCTGTGTTAATGAGCAAGCCACGAGCTTAATCTTTAAGTGGGTGGAACAGCAGCAGCTCCTAGGCAGGTTTCAAGTAACTGGGAATACTCAACACCTTTAAAAATAGCTAGATATCCCTGCAGCATGTTGGCTGCATTTGGGATAAAATATGTTTCTGCCATCAGCAGAGAAAAAATAGCATTTCCTTACATTCCAAGTTACTAAATCTTTCTAGTCAGTAAGCCAGAGACCCAGGAACTCTTTGTAGCATCTCTGGTGCCTGCTCAGTTTGAACACAGGCAATGCAGCAGCACATGACATGACAAAGTCCCACATATGGGGCGTCCTCTAACAACTTGACATTTGCTTTTAATAACTAAGATATTTTAAAGATAGGTAAATTCAGCCACAGTCATATCGAAATAATGGACCGTGGTCTGTTTCATCACCTGGGGCTTGCCAGTTTTAACTGGCAACTTTCCATTGTAAACAGTAAAGAAATTGGTCTCCATACTATTAGTTGTGATGCTCTTAAAGAATAAAATATGCTAATCCTCTTAAATTGCAAATTGAGAATAAGAACTGCACCAGCAGCTAGTTGGTGATACAGTCTGCTAGTGACACAAGCTTAAGTCATAGTCTTAGGATGGCATTTAAAGGTACATAAATATATATATCCTCCCCATATATATATGTATATCATTGCACTGAATGTGCCACTTGACAATTTAATATTGGAGATGATGAGGCATGACTTACTGCCAAGCTAACAAACCAGGGAATGCACATGCATTAGTCAAATGTTCTTTGTAAATCTGAAATAAATGTACAGCTATATAGTCCTGTATAGCTGGCTGGAAATGTCCTGCAGGTTTTTCCTACCACTCTGCTCAGAAAATGAAAATACACCTCAAGGCATCTTCAGCAGACAGAGACTTCTAGAATGTTTCAGCACTTTCCAGGCTCATGTACTGGACTTACAGATTGAGAGCTCTAGGTTACTCAAATTTGCTTTGCTTTCGAACAGGCTGTCATGTCAAAAATATGCTGCATTTTAAGTATATATATATTTAAATATATATACGTAGGAGTGTATATGTAAGTATAAAAAAATCTGCTGGAGGTATTCAGGTGGAAATATGCAGAACTGGGGATTATTTTGAAATATTTCACTATAGTATTTTTTGTCCTGAGCAATGCTGTGACATGCTCACACATCTGCATGTGGCAAAACTGCTAAAACTCTCCAAAACATTACAAATGCAATGAAAGGAAGTGAAAACCTTAAGCGTGGATTTCATAGTTTAAATACAGAATTTCTTTTAGACTGTGGAAATATTTTTCGTGTTCTACCAAACACAGCACCACATTAGAGGTTCTGTAAATACTATATACTCCAAGGAACAAAGGAACCATGGATTTTAGCACCTTGAATGAATTACAGACACACCGTGGCACTAATCCTTAAAACTAGGACAGCAGAAAGCAAGGCTGCTGCTCCAGCAGGACCTGAGCGACCGCATACGGTGCACACGCTCCTGGGCTCGTTTCTGTGCTCTGTGTGTTTGTGCCTGTGCTTTGCCTTCCTTGGGCTACGGCAGGAGAGGGGAGGCTCAGCGGCACAGGGAGCACAGAGCGGCTACCTGGGTGTCTGTCCTGCTGAACAACCGTGTCAGGGCTAGAGAGGTTTCATCCCTGATCCCTCCTATCTTCTCGCTGTCCCAGTGTGAGGGCAGCAGCTCAGCGACGTGCACATTTGCCCATTTAGAAAGCACGAGGTAACTGTTCTAGGGGTTTTCCTCCATGGTCCTATGGCACAGACGATGCAGCAGCATACAGTGCTGGGCAGAGATATCTGCACAAGCTCCGAGCGGGCCAGGTGCACTGCTAGCTGCAGCGCAGCCTCTTCTCAGCATTCAAGCATACTACAAGCCTATCTGATGGAAATGTCTAATTTTGTGCCTAATCATCATCACTACCAAGTTTTTGCACAGCCTTGCAAATCACAAAATACCACCGGTGAAATAGGAACTTACACAGTAATTTATGGCCCAGCTGTTCTCTGAGATCTAAAGGCTCATTTTGACACCATGCCCAGCCTGTAACTCAAATGCTTACAAACAGGCAGGCTTGCAAGTGACCTAGAAAAAAAAGTGCTGCTAAACCAACACGTCCCTGACCTGCCTTGCTGCTAACACTGTGACTTCTTCTTTGGAAGAAGCAGAGATCTCTAGGCAGGAAATCGAAATTACTGTTTGGTCCATTGCCATTCATTAGGTAAGAAATTAAACCCAGTAAACCTGTTTTAGCTAAATCCTTAATTTAGAATAGACTAGGTTCCCAAAGCGTGGAGCCCTTAATTAGAAACCTACCTGTTTCCTTATTCTCCTGCAAGTAATGTTTTAACTATTTTGTATTCACAGCATGATTTTTTCTCTAAATATCAGCTTATAAGCTCTTTGTGTCTTCAGAAAATTCGTCCATTAAATGTTCTTTTTTCTTTGTAGTATTTGTGAACCAGCTATATTTCTTAATCTTCATAAATGCCACAACTTAATTACTTTTACTCCCTTAATCAGCTGCGAGGTCAGACCTTTATTTGGAAGTTAAAGTGCTCCCTCTGCTGTTTCTTTGTTGAGATGCAGTTTTTACAGGTTAACAAAGCAACTCGGGTGAAAATACTGTTCCTTGGAGATCAGTGTAAAGCTGCAAATTGCATATTTTCCTTCTAAACAGAAAAATGTACAGCTAACATTAATATGATAAATTAAAAAAAAATCTCCTAGTGATTTTTCTTCCATTACTTATAAGTACTATCATACATCTCTAAATTCATTAGCCCACCATTTATAGCTTTAAAAATAAAGCTCATAATTACCTGCCTCCACTGCTTACGGCATCTCCTCCTCTCTGATAGGTGACTGAAATATTAAAAAAAAATGAAATATTACAAAAAAAAAGAAAGCATAGAGGAATCCTTACATAGCAGTATTAAGTCTGCCCTTTTCGTTTTAGTTAAGACAATCAGCATTGCTATTTTGAGCCTCATTCTGCAACTGTTTGTTATTCCTTCCTAGGCAAGTTTATACATAATACTTGTGTTGCTTGATAACTGTTCCATCACAGCTCCATCAAAGTGTGGTATTTCAGTTCGGTTATGACAAACACAAACAAATATATATATCACTTCAGGGAAAAAAAGAAAAAGAAAAAAAAGAAAAAAGGAAGCCATACATCAGATTGAACTTATCGCTAATGTAACTCTGATGACCTCAGTGGAGTTACTCTGTGGAAGAATTTAGGTCATATATTTATTTCAAGAATGACCAGATGTTAAAACTTTGCTCTACCTTAATGTTTTGGTAATATTGAGGAGGCATCATGATTTTGTAACAGGCCTTTGCTTCCAGTGTAAACAATGGCTCACGACAGCTGAACCTACTGCAAAACCAAATGCTCTTGCTGAAAGCTACTGCCTGTTCCTCAGGGACCCAGCACACTCTAAAAGCCCATGTAAGCTTACCATTTTATTGCATTTTACAATTGGGCTTATTAATGATCTTTCCTATCTAAAAAAGTTAAATATATACATTTTGACATAAAAATGTCTGAAAGAAAGACTACATCCTAAGCTAGCAGGAACAACTGTGCTAATATTTCATAAGCACGCCCATTAACAAAGTGCATGTCCACATGCATTTATTTTTTGACATGGATTGTATCTATCTACTTCAAAGTTAGCTTTTTTAGGATGAATATCCAAGAAGAAAATACTATAAACTCTCCGGGTTTGCACTGGGTTAGGCAAAGGGTTAAGAGATTGGCCTCCCTGCAAATGCTGATGGATTCTACATTTTCCAACTAGGAATGTGTTGAAAAAAAGCAGCCAAATTCTGCTCTTTAAAGAACTCCAAGCTGGGAGTCTGCAAGAGAGAGATAAATACTGGCAGTGATTACAATAACAGGATTAAAATGTAGGATGCATTGCTACAGGTAAGCCTTTTACTATAGGTAATGCTAAAGAAGAGGGTCTGCTACCATCTAAAGTCCACAGAACCAGCGATCGGCATCCGAGCTGATTGAAAAAGGATTTCGTTTCCTTTAAATGTTTCCTTTAAATTTCTTTCTCCGTTTGCTTCTTTTAAAATCTCAGCAAGGTTTACTTTGCAGCTCTGACATCTCTTGTGGAGCTCTGGTACTTTCCTTTAATGTTAAGAATCCAACTGAGAAAATGTACATTAGCTAACCTCCCAACCTCCGCAGCGTTTCAGGAGCATGCTGCAACTGTGACTGCACTAGAAGCCCTAGGTTAAGCCAATTAAAGTAACAGCAAAATAATAATAATTTGAATTAGTCTCCACTGCGGATCTCAGAGGACTTCAGAAACATTCGGGGCCGCTCTGACTCATGGCAACTCCACCGCGCGCAATGCGGTGACTTTAGGAACAAGATGCTGCTCGGGGCGATCAAGAGCGCGCGGGTGAGAACCCGTCCCGTTGCGGGCGGCTCTGCACGGGCGAACACAGACACGCGTGCGATCCCGCTGCGTGCGCGCGCCCGGCTCCGCGGGGGCTGCTCGGCTGCGGC
>VZSV01000027.1:4957343-5071448 GCA_013398735.1 Nothocercus julius | reverse complement strand
CCGACGTCACCTGCCCGCGTGCGTGGGACGCGGGGTGCAAACGAGGGGTGTGGACGAAGGAGGCAACCGCCAGCAGCCCGCTCGCATGGGTTTTAGCCGGGAGAAACGCGCGTTGTAGAGCGGCGGGCTGGGGACGCGCGGAACGGGGCCTCGTGCTGAGGGGAGCAACGCGGGCCCTGCCTGCGGCGGGGGCGAGCCAGGGCCAGGCCCGCAGGACGGGGGCTCCGCTCCGTCTGCGTCATGGCCGTATTTTCTACATTTCTAAACCAAAAGAAATGGAGGATGATTTTAACCCACTCTGCATATGAAATACAGCTTTGCCCGTGCAGAACAAGCACGGTTCTAAAAAAAAAAAAAAAAAAAAAAAAGACTGATCCACTTTGCTTTCTGTGCCTTCCAAACTCCGAGGACCCTGGTTCAGTGCAGACCCAGAGGAAAGAAGAGAAGCCAATGTTTCCCCAACTGCAATCCCAGGCATGCCCCTTTCAGTCAGCGCCCGGGCCCTGCTAAACCGCTTCTCCTCCCCCAGGCGCCCCTTGGCCACGACTAGGTGCAGACGGCCCCGCTCCCGGCTTGCAGGGCCAGACCGGGGCCCAGGCTGGCCTGAGAGAACTGGCAGCCTCATGCTACAAAAGGGTCTGCTTGCGCTAATACACATCCAGTGGCACGTTACTGAACGGCACGCACAGGCGGAGAGGTGTCAGCTACAGAGCAACCACACACGACCTCTCAGACAACACTCGCAAGGAGATCTGTGATTAAGGCCGTTGCTTAAAAACTTCAGAACAGCTGGGCTGGTTATGTCAGAAAGAGAAACAGTACCACAAACACATGCTAAAAGTAACAAAGAAGGGGGGAAAAGTGCAAATATATACCTGTTGGTGTGAAGGTAAAAGACGGGACTGAAAAATCAAAACAAAATACAAACTGGTTATTAAGCTGAAGAGAGAAAGGGAAACATACCACATTAGTACAAATCTAGCAGACAGCTGAACATGAAACAAATGTAAATAACTAATCCAGTAGTTCATTCACATTAATACAGAAATAAAATTAAATTTGTGATTGAGGAAAAGCTTGTCTCCACCAGTACCATTCTGAAAAAAACCCCAAGATATTCTACTGTGCTCCTGGGGGGAGCTGAATGTGGCTTCGCCTCTCAGGAGCCCCCTGCTTGGTATCTTATGTTTTGCTGAAAAGCCTAGTACAAACAAAAACCCTGCACTGTTAGTCATTTTAAAATGCAGAATGACAAATTCCTTAACAAAGCCTTATCAAGGTCCCATTGAATCTTATCTGCAGTTCACTAAGTAAATGCTCATTACGCTGAACTAATCGGCCCGCTTAAGTATTCAGTAAGGAAATAATAATCATATAAGGGAACAAAGAGAGCTGCTGTTTGACTCTTTCTGAATCAAGAATGGCACCAAATTACACTGCAATAAAGGCACTAAAATCTACTAGGGCAATTCATTTTGTTTTCATAGCTGAGGAAATAGCAGACAGAGTTATTAATCTTTTTTTTTTTTTTTTTTTTTCCCCTCAAATAATCACTAAAAACAGGTAAAGGCCATCCCTGGCCGCAGCGCCTCCCGGCCCTGCCTTGCGGAGGCGCAGGGCAGCAGCGGGACCGCGGCAGCGCTTGACGGCCCTCGCTCCCAGGGCCCCTCCAAACGCCCTTTGGATGTACGGGGTCCCTAACCGCGCACAGAGCAGCAGCGTGGGCTCCCCGGTTGGCGCCCACTCGGCCTCCTGTTGGCAAGGGAGTACCGTTCTGTGCTCAGATGGGCACAGCAAACGCTAGTCTGGCCTAGTGGAAGAGGGGAGAAATGCGGGAGAGACGCTGCGATCTTCACTAAAAGCAGTTGCTTCATCAGCGAGCCTGGCACAGAAGGAAAAGCCCCGGGCTGAGAGCAATTACTGAAAGAGCCCAACGTAATTTTTACAATAACTCCGCTGTTTCGGGGGACTCCGGAGTGTCTTGTTGGTGTATTTTAGAATATGCTGTGGTTCCCCCCCTCTCCTTACCAAGCCAATTCATCTGCAGGAATATGGCACTGGGTGAAAATGAAAAACCTCTGAGCATTTTGCCCATTTCAAGGCTTCATTTGCAGCACAGCTTTTCATCTTGGGAATTCCATTGTATCTCCTTTGAGCTAGGCCTTTTCACACAGTCAGTGTAATTTAGCTACATTCAAAAATATAGAACCATAGTAACAGCAAGCTTTCATTAAAAATAGAAGGTGCATTTAAACCAGAGCTACTCAAAAGAGAATGAAGTGTCTCAAAATTAATTTGCAATCACAAGGACATGAAAAAAATCCTGAAATATCTGTTTCATTACTCTCCTGTGAGCTAAGTACTAAACTTAGTTTAGGTTTTAAGGAATTGAGGAACAGATTAATCAGAGGTTGAACTAAATGAAAACTGCATAGCTACCACATGAAAGAAAAACTTAATTCTCAGAGCTTCTATGAATAAACTCTTGTGAGTGTGTAAGAGTGCTCACACAATATGTGTACGGGGGCAGTGAAGTACTTCAACACATGTCAGGTCTGAAGATAGACATAAAAATAAGCAGGGAAATGCAAGACTAAAGAAAGTTTGCATTCATGGTCCTGACTCAATGCATTGTGGAGTGGAAACTACTCTGTAATTTCTATTTCAGCAAAGATTTTTTTTTCCTTTAAGAATACTTGTTAACGGAGATGCAGACCCTGCGTTTCTGTATATTTATATTAAAATACCCAGTAAATTATTAAATTATACAAAAGTTATTTTTACAGCTATTGAAAAACACAGCTGTTTTGAACAATATCTGACGTCATTAAAGTGATCATTTTTGAAGACATACTATATGCGTTTGCTTAATCACAGATACTGCTGAAAGCACAGTGATATTAGTTTTAAAGCACCACAGAAAGGCAGTATGGCAGCATGCTATTAGTAAAACAAAGCAGAGCAGGCCAGTGCAGTAGTACATCAGGGTCTGTGTTACCTAAGAAAGCCTAGAAGAACAAAATCAGAGGTGAAATTCATCCCTGATTTATGTGGTTGCAGCTCCGCTAAAACCACTGTGATGATTGACATCAAACATAAGCATTGCCACTGCAACAGTATGGGGGCCACCTAAAATTCTTACACACCTCAAAATTATTTATTTGTCTCCACTACACAACTCGGTTGCTATTTTTGCCCCTGTTTTTTTCTCACAGCGACACACAACTTCTGTTCGAAAATCTGTGTTACATTTGCCTATCTCTCTGGCCCATCACACATTCACACTTGAAGTGACTGAAGAACGAAATCTCATGACACCTTTCAGAACATGAGGATGTGGGCACCTTTTAAGCCCAGGTCTGTCTTTTAATTGCTGAATATCCCAAGCCCCTTCCTCTGTTTCCTTAAGAGAAGGATTGCTCATCCCGACTCCTTCCAGAATTTGCAGTTACCGCTCTGTGAGTGCCTACATGGTACTATGTAGCTTTGAGCTGCAATGAACTGTTGCTTATTGAATTCAGCTTTAACTCCAAGGCTTACTATTGAACTGGGAGAAAACAAGCTTTCATTCCAGAAGATCTTTCAGGTAGAGATTCTGGCTGGGTTTGCCACAGAGTACACTGTAAAGCGCTGCTTGCAACCAACTATCTGATGTGAAAGATATCAATAACATGAAAATGAAAAGTGCTTTAAGCTAGACCTGGAGCTGACATTCTATGTGAATGCAAACACTAGATTTGATAGCCCCAGCTTTTAGCCCCAAAGAAGGACCTCACAATAGCATTTATTAAAGGGTTTTGGAAAGTATTACAGATGTACTTTCTTAGACAGCCACTTTACCGCATTTCCCCAGAATATAAGGAAACCCAAGGATACACACCAAAAGCAGTACATTAACTGACACCGCTGTTAGTATTCTTAGCAGCAGGCAAAAGACTGAATAAAAGGGACAACGAACTCCCATCCAGTTGGTTCCTTTTCAGATGGTGTAATGTCAGATAGCAAGGACACAGTGGAAGCTGCCAGACTTAAATCTGTTTCATATATTTCTCATTTGTATGAGTATCTTCTATGAAAAGCTAATCTAGGTATTTTGCTGAAGCCTCATACTTAAAAGACAGGTATTATATATCGTGTACTTGTTAATGTTTCTGGTACTGGGTTCTGATCCAAACTTCCTGACAGCTTTGAAATGATTTGGTAAATTGGGCACCACATCTTGGAAGAGTAATAGACTGATGACAAAGAAAATAACTCTGCAAACATTCAGCAGCTAACGAATTGAAACATGTAACATGGCACCTTTTCTGATACCCGCATAAGTACTAGTGAGCCCATTTCGCTTCTTCCTGTGCCGATAAAGCCAGATGCTGAAGACCATAAGGATAATCCAACAGGCCGCACCAATTCCCGCTATAAAGGCAGGCTGCTTTACTACATCAGAAATCTGCTGGGCTAAACTGACTTGATCTTCTGAAGACACGGGGTTTCCATGAGAATCTGTAGAGAAAAGGACAAAATCCTCAGTGAATTGGCATGAGCCAACATCAGCAAAGAACACAACAAAACAATGAGAGCTGAAGTACAAAATAGATGCTTCAATCTGCCTTACAGTTTTGTGAAAGCAAAAATTCATCCGTACAATCATACTTTCTCATGTAACTGAAAATCACAGAAGAAACACAAATTCAAAATACATTCATACGGTTGATGATGATGATGATGATAGGGTTTATAGGTTGGGCGATGAACTTCTTTTTAACTTAGCATTTCCTGATGCGAGATTTGAATCTTAGACTGCACAGGCTCACATTCACGTTAAAGTCTCTCACTTTGACCTCAATTCAAGAAGACTGAAAATTTAAACATAAAGAAGCAAATGCAACAAAATTATCAATTCTGCCCTCCTGATATGGATGAACAAGCTAAAAGGTGACTAGGAAGGAGGTATGAATTGGTAGAAACCAGCAGTCTCATTACCCCTGGAAATGTAACTCTCTTCATAAAATGTTTACTCTTAAAGATCAGATCAAAATAAAGGCCATCTTTTTTTGCAGACGGTTTTTGATTTTTTACAGAGGAAGCATGTGTAAGAATCAATCTTTTGTTCTCCTTCTGCTCTGCTTTTGTAGGAACCTTCCAGGAACAGTAGTGAGAATATTCAGTTACTGAGCAATGTTTTCCAACTGCAATGAAGCAGCTCAAAGATAAAATACTGTCTGCTTGATTTTTTACCACCACAGTGACTGCTCATTGCAAATTTCATTATTACACAGAGCAAGGGCAAGAATTTGAAACCTTTACTCAAGGCGGATATTGCTTTACACATTCCACAGCTGAGTCTTTGAAATACCCTTTTTTGTTTTAGAGCAAATCTGAGCATTAGTTGTTTTTCCACTACAGAGAGTGGCATCAGATTCTGGATCTGAGACTCATGTTTTAAGAAGAAAGGTGCTGTTTACTCACTACAGTGGTAGAATTATTCTCAAACAGTTCTATATAAGGATATATGAATAAAATATGTAAGAAATGAAATCTGCTTTAAAAAGTACCTATCCACTTAAAAAGCAACACTTTTCCCTAAGAACTAACCAGAGGAGAAGTTGTTTTTTTTTTTTTTCTTTTTTCATAATGGTATCTCTTGTTTGTTCCAAAAGAAGCTTAAATAAGCCCCCACAAAACAAACAGAATATGGAATTGCAACAAACTGTACAAGTAAAACTAAAGGAACTTTCTCTGGAAAAAGACACCTTTATGAATGGGAAATGGTTAAATTAATAGCTTTTTTTTTCAAGTGCACAATTCCAGATTTTTGTTTGTTTGACATCAAAGCCAAATACTTATTTCGTCAAGGAATCTCTCTTTGACGGCTGGCTTATTGAGAATTTTATTTCGTATTTCAAATCCCTTTATCTTCTGTGATCCTAAGTGCACTCCCTAGTCTGAAAGTTCACTAGGCAGGCTCAGTCTTTTCTTACTAATACACCCTTTGTGTCTGCTGGGTTTATAGATTTCACGCCTGTTTGTGCAAGGTTAAGATGGGTTGCTTCGGATTTTATGGAGAGAGCCAAGAGAAGTTGCACACAAGCAGCCAGATGGGCTAAAACATATAGAGTATACTGTGACTAATGAATTAAAACTGTCGCTCTGTATCTCATCTTTTGTCTCTTTGCAGCTGAGGCCATATTAAGATATGAAAACTTGCACCATCACTCTGATTTCAAAATGACTGCACTTATATTTTCTTCATTTTTAAACTGTTACATTGCCTTGTATCTTTTAATGGGAAAAAAAAAAAAAAAAAGATGCCTAAAGCACCTGTGGTTGAGAATGAATTTAGAAGAAAGTATATTTTTCCCTTAAAAGTACACCCTTAAAGCAAAAAATAAATAAACAAATAAATAAAATAAAACAAAGAGTGAGAATAACAGAACAGGGAAAATTTCACAAACTCAAAGTCAAATGAGAATGTTGTATAAACTCATGTCAACAATACAGCCATCCACAAGAACAGTACTTTTGTATATAGAAACATTTTGCAATGCTCAACCAATATGTGTGTCAAGATTACAAAATACTGAAGAACCTCTCTGAACATTTATTTTTCGAGGCTTTAGTTAAGATGATGCTGTTTTGCTGTCCTTTCCAAGCGTATGACCAGCATAATAACATACTGTTTTTTAAGGAACCAGACCTGTGCCACATGGTAAATAAGTGGACTGTTAGCGTCATTACATTAGCTAGTATTTATTTATAGAGATGATAAGGAGAAAAATGCACGTGTGTTTGTGTAGTCATATAAACAGCATCACAGAAAATAGCGTGGAAGAAAGCTCAAGAAGTAACATTTGACCCATCTCCCACTCCTCTTTTAGTTTAAAAAATTGAAAATAAGCTAAATATGAAGCAAAGGGAATTAAATCTAGTGAGCCCCTTATTGCTAAAAATTTCAATATGCAGTATTTAGGAAGCTTTCTTTTGAGAAAGGCATCTTCATTCTTTGCAATAGTCCAGGGAAATGTGTCAAGGAAAAAAACTCTTGGATCTAAGAAGTGTTTTTTCTTCTTCCCAAGAAATTTCTGGAAGCTTTGACTGAGATATAAATGGTTCATAATCAACATTCCTGTTCCTGCTTGCACTCCTCAGGGAAACATGCCAAAATAATAAGCGAACATAAACACTCAAAGGCAAGGCGCATCTTAACTGCCGGAGCAGCAGCCACAACATAAAATGTACTTGAAAATGCCTTGGAGTTGCTGGAGCAGGCGAATCACTACTCCCTGAAACCAGCATATTATCACACTGACTCATCCCGTTTTCTTCTTCCCCAAGATTAGAGAGTTCTTTTATCACAGATAACTTGCTGTGCCTATCGTACACAGGGCACCGCATCTGTCTCGAAGCTCCAAGTTCCAAATTCCAAAGCTCCAAGTTCCAAATAAAAACTCATGGAAATTTATATCGAATAGAATGGAGTTCTCCGATTTAAAATGCACTTTCAAGTAATAATGTAAAAATCAATGTTTAAGTTGTTGAACACAATGTTAAAATATAATTCAGACTGGAATGCCAAAGATTCAAGAGAGATAGGAAATTCCAGGTTCACAGGTGTGCCAGCAACCTTGACTTTGCCCTGTGTATGTACCCCCTACGGCAGGCCGTTTTCCATATGCCTGCCTGTCTTGTTCAGTACGCAAAATGTATGAACAGTAAGGAGGAGGATCGAGGTCTCATGGAGACTGCTAGTTCCAGCAATTTGAAACTGGTAAAACACTTCAAATTTGTAACATAATCACTGAATCACAGAATGGTTGGGGTTGGAAGGGACCTCTAGAGATCATCTAGTCCAGGCCCCCTGCTCAAGCGGGGAAATGTCTGAGGTTTCCTTGATTACATGTGCATGATGCAATATGAAAATTATTTGGTAAAATACTACCAGCTTGAGCATAGACTGTTTTGTCTCCTTTCTAGTTATACACATATCCATAACTGGAAAAACACCATTTTTGCACATCAATTTTGCAACATACAATTTGTGAGGGGAGAGCATCGAGCTGGTTTGAAAAGAGCTTGCTGTGAGAAAAAGCAGTCATTGGCAGACCACAAGAGAAAGAAAAATATCAACAAAAAACCTTACAGTTATTGCACTGTAGAAGTACTTGAGGGGCTGGAAGAATAACATCCCCCTAAAGGCAGGCACAAATCACAAGTTCACAAATCACATCTAAAGGAAGCGATTAGAATAATAAAGATTCAATGATACTTGCTTTTCATACACTTGAGACACCCACTAGTTGAATAATGCACTCAAGATTTATAATTATTTTACAGCCATCTCTTAAAAATAAATGCATAAATAATATTCACACAAATTATTTGTTTATGAGTAGCATTAACCACAGAGCTATCATAAGCAGCATGCCATCGCTGGCAGAACTAGGACTAGAGAACAGCAAATATTACTTAGTTCCGATAAGTCTCAACTTTCTAGACAGGGCATTTTTGCAACCAGTGTCCTGAAGTTACATGTCATAACAAGACAAAAGTCATGACAAATTTCTCACTACTATTTTATCTCCACTAAACAATATTATAAATGTAAAGACTTCCAGTGAGCTGTGGGGAGTTCTTATGAAATACGTGCTTTTGTCTTAACACCAGAGGTTTTGCAGTCTTTCGCTTACGTATCATTTTTTGTCTTAAAAATAAACAAAAATGGGTTTCCAGCCTTTTCAGTTTCAGAGAAAGCTTTAAAGGGTGGCTCAAAACTAAAAAGAAAGTTTAAAAGCCCCAGATGTAGTGTTTTAAGACACACTATTTTGCAGTTGGTATCATGATTTCAAATGCTGAAATACGGTTATTGTGCAACAGGCGAGTATATGGTCGGCCTCTCCCAGGTGACACTGGGAGTGTGAGGTACGTACTGCTTCATGTCCGCGGAGAGATGGAAAGGAAAGAGGTTTGAGCTCGCCGTTTGTACCTGTCTCAGAAACGGGTTAAGTGCGTGCCCAAGGTCAGCTATCAGAGCTCAGCTGATGTGTGGGGCAGCGATCGCACATCTCCGCTCTGGATGCCTCTCCTCTCTGGATGCTCCTCAGCCAGTCACAGTCTAGCCTCACCCATGTTTTTGTTAGTGAAAGCATACTAGGAGGAGATGTACCTTTGATTTGTATTTTTTTTTTTTTTGAAAAAAAAAAAGGCCTATGTGTAAATTGCACAGTATGTCCCATTTGCATACTTGCACTTCCTAATTCAATGAAAGAAGCATTGTACTAATTCAGGCATCAGGTAAAGATTTCCGGAAGGAGAAGTTGGGATCCAGGAAAGAAATGTCAACTCTTGAAATCAACTGTAGCAAAAATACAGTTCACTGAGCACGAAGATGCTTCCCCTCCGCAGCCTCCCCCCCTCTCCGTGACCGTTTGATTTATCGCGGGTGGAAAGTGCCAGCCGATGACATCAACAAATTAATTTGCTGTCTTCGGAGGAGCTACGAGCACGCGCAGCGCCGGCTCCCCTCCCGCGCTGGGAGCAGCCCGAGAGCCAGGCAGGCGACTCCCTGCGGGGGCCCTGGCGGAACCGGCACCGGAGGGGCGCGCCAGGAAGCTCAGAGCTCGGGCGTCGAGCTGCTCGGTGCGGCTCGAGTGCGCTCTTCTCAAGTTCAAGCGCTACCTTTAAGCAGCCTCCTGCAGTCAGCGGTCGCAGGGCGGCCCTGCCTGGAACCTGCTGCGTGCTGCTGCCGGTGGCGCGGATCCCCACGCGCGCCCCGACGCCAGCGACTCCGGGAAAGGAAGCTGAGGTGAGGACAGGGACCAGAGAATTGTCCCAGTCATACCTACGCAGGAACTAGGAGCAAAGCCAGGCCTAGCTTTGCTCAGGGGGCACAGCGCTTGCTTTAGGTTAGCCCCGAGAAGCACCATCTCACTGCCCGCTGCCAGCGGCGCTGGCTCGTGCGCCTTGCAAAACACGGGGCTGGTGCCCTCTCACGGATGGGCACACGCCACGGTTTGATCCACGGCCTCTCCAAACCTCAACAGCCGTCAAAAGGGCTTCAGCACAGTGCTGCAGGGGTGATGCAGGACTGCATCTGCAAAGGGGTGCCAGAGGGCTGTGCCTCAGAAGTATAAGAAAGCCTTAAGGGCAAGGTCTTGCTACATTTTGAGCACTTTCAGATACTGTATGTACATATTGTTTACTGTATATGCAGCAGTCAGCCTATACTGAAAATTATAACGTTAATTATTAATATAATCAGTTGTAACAGTTTTGCCAGTGCTTTAGTGTGTCAAACTTAGTGGTTAAACAAAGGTCACTAAGTATCAGATCCTAATGGACTAGTCCTAATGGACTAGTGCAAGATAGATACGCTGGAAAATACAACCTGGAACAAAGACACTTTCAAAGGCAACACTGAACACCTGAATTATTTAGTACCATTTTTAAAATGCCTTTATATTTAAATGTCTCCATTTCAATGAGAATTCTTTCACTTGTACTGTGCTAAAAAATGTATTAGAAGAAGACGTGCAAAGGCTAGGAATTTGACTTCTGTTGGCTTTTACAGAATGATGGCCATGCCAGCACATCTGAGCACCCTCTGAGCTATGTAATCACTTCATAGTGAAGTGGGTAGTGTCCGGGGTAGCATCAATAAAGGCCAGTAACCCAGGAGTGGGCAAAAGATCCTGCTCTGATATGGAGTATGATTGGCTCCTTTTTTCTGCTTACCAAAAATCAAACTGATTAAGTGGCATTATAAAATTCCTCTACAATTAGTATTTGTTTATCATTGAAGGAAAGAGAAAAGTGTGGCTACCAAGTCTTTGGTTTTGAAAATCAAGGTTTCACCATTACTTTATACTGATCTAAAGCTTTCAAAATCTAAGCTGTATAGAAAGGGAATGGAAGCTGCCTTAGAAAAGAACATTCAAAAAAATCCAATTGTTTTTTACACATATTATTGAAGTACCATGTAAGACGTGTGTAATTTTGTAAGAAAATCTCTCTTTATGTAAGTGGGAATCATATGCTTAAGTTAAATATGTTGAAGATGACCTTCATTTTAATAGTTAAGGTAAAGTGCATGTAATTTTACAGAGAATACATCAGCTGTTCCCTCCTTTTTTTTCCACACTCAATGATTATAGACTTGTAGATACAAAAACTAGAGTATCTAGGAAGATATACTGATGACTTAATGATAGAAAGGGACACAAAGCCCAAAGCAACATGCTGAGTTTGTTTTTTGATTTGATAACACAGATTATATGCTGTAATGATAGGGTACTACTGTAATTAAAAGGCCTACTGGAAAAGCAAGGTATGACTGCTCCTTAATCTCATTCTTCTGCTGGCCAACAGCAAAGATGCACTTGTCCCTGATACATCCAGAAGCAATGCCACTCATCTGCATTTCTGACAGAGATGTTTGGTTGAACTAAGGAGATCAAAATTACTGTAAATCATCTGCATACCTCTTGTCCCTGTCCTGCATTTGTTTACTAGCTTTCTCCCATAGTTGATACTTATTTTACAGAATTTTAGCACACTCCTGGTTTTTCTTTGCATTCATAAAGATAAAATCTAATCAAGACAAATTACATCCCTAAATTGAAGTGAGCCAAGACTTAAGTGATTCATATTCCTTCATATGATTTATTACACCATTCTTGATGTAAAAAAGTTACTTTGAAAAATCAACAACTGAAAAACATTGCTGAATTGGGAGAGCAGAAAAAAAAATAGCAAGAGACACTGTTTTAACCTCATCTTTAGAATTCAGTCCTAACACAAGTTTGAAGCCAGCAATGCCAAATCATGCTAATCCTGACATCAAGTGACTCTATCTATTCCACTGGTCTGGAAAATATTTCTGGTTCCACCGAAGACAAAAGCAAACAAAGCAAAGGTCACTGAAATCAATGGGTAGGATTATTAGCAGGCTTACCTAATTGGATAAACTGTGGATCACTTTTCACTCCAGGTCCTGCTCCGGTGCTTGCTGCCACTTCCACGCTGTATCGAATGCCAGGAACTAGGGAGGGGATGACCACGGAAAAGGTGGTGCCATCCACTGTCCTGTTTATATGGTATCGACTTTCATTGCCAAGGCACCAGACCTGCAGGGAAGTGAAGCATACTGTATACAGGAATGTTCAAACTTCAACACTGAAAGGGTAATTGGATGGGTGACATAATTCCCTTCTGATGGATCAAGAGAGTAAGAATTTGTCACTGCTAAAATCTGCAGCCATAGATCACTGCTCTAGGCTCTGCGTGAATGCTAAAAAGATACTTCTTATTGCAAAAAGCAGCTCAAACCATTAAAATTATTTGATGGGTTTGTCCTAATACACTTACAGTTCAACCCATGACATGAGCGTTAATAAAAATAAAAGCATTTGTAAGACTGAACAAATAAGGTAAGCCTCTTAGCCAAAAATCATTCCCATAAACAACAGAGTAAGAGCATGCCATTAAATGAATTTGCAGTTCTCGTGTCCAAGAATAATCCATCAAGCAACCCTTTCTTCACTCAAGTGCAAGGACAAGTCTTTCACCACATGACTTCACCACCACAGAACTGATATTATGCTGAAATCACAAAGTTATCCTTTGCTGTTTTTTTTTTTTTTTTTAGAACAGTGGCTAGTGGCAAGGGTTGAATAATATGCCATCTTCTTTCGAGAAGCACCAACGTGCTGTTAGATCTCATCTCTCATCTTTTGGATGAGATCAGGACCCATCTGAAGGCTTCAATTCACCATTTTACAGATGACCTCAGTGATATTAAATGACTGGCAGAAACAATCTGATGAGGTCTTGCCTTGTACAGCAAATGCTTTTAAGAGTACAGTTGAACTCCCAACTGCTATTAAAGGTGAAGTAGCAGCTAATCCAGGTCCGCTGAAAATTTGATGAAGCTGTGTTAATTTATTTTTTATTCCCTTTCCACAAATGTATTACTCTAGCATGGACATTCATCCAGAGAGGGAAATTAGCTAAATTCAGCACTTTCTCTGTGAAGAAAAGATCTTTCCTGGGAACACTGGCATTTCTGAATCAGTGCTGATTGTACCCGGGAGGGAAGACTCTGACATACGGAGCTCTTAAAAGATTTACTACCCAGGTATCTGTTCTTGGTCCCCTGTGCCATTTTGCTGCTGCAGGGATTACCAGGTGAAAGAGCTAGAGATTCACTTTTAAGGCACAGAGCAATTGGTAGGGCAGGCATTTTGCGGGGAGTCCTTTCTGTTTGGAAACTGAAGACTTTCTTTATTTCACTTTCAGGACACTGCAGGGTTGTTTCTCATTTGCTGCATGCCATGGATTGAAAGAAGCCTAATGGGACTGTGTGAAGATCTGAAATGCTTTTTAAACCTCCTAAAAATAAAATATCAATTTAGCAAATACTTGACTACTTTTGAAAAGCTGGTCAAAGCACACCAAGAAAACAGAAGATAATCTCCATTTTATATTCCAATGCTAAATGCATAGTTTCAGTCATTAGCTGCAGTAGTAGAGCCATTATTATTATTACTGCAATTATTATATTGCTATTATTAATTCTAATTGTGTGGAAAAGCTATTATTTATATCAGAACTTCATAAAAAGCAAAAAAAAAAATTAAATCTACATTCTGACTTGGGAAATTTTCACAGAAATTGTTACTGACACCTATATAATAGCATATAGGCAAACAATAAAATCAGCGCATTGCAAATATGCACTCTCTATCTGCAGTGAAAATGTTTTATTCTTAAGTATTTAAATACACAGAGGAATTCAGAAACTGGGACTATCTGATTAAACTCCTGGTTGTTTGGTGCTTGCCAATACTACAGTTGATTATATATCTAAAAAGTGAAGGGGAGTGAAAACCAAATTTCAGAATATTATGAAATAAGGAGGGATTCTCACTATATCAGACACATTAGTGAAGTTTATCAAATAGGTACCCTGTGTCTGAGTTGCTGAGAAAATGAAGAATTCCTCACATACATGCATATATTCTTTTCTTCTAAAGAGTAAGAAGATGGAAAACAGATAATTTTACAAGACCTGTGTTTCTGTTTTATTAGTTCTTTGTTCTGTTATTAGTTCTTAATCTCAAAACACTGCTTTTGCCTTTAATTTTTAGACAAAAAATATTAACCACGTACTGCTCACACAGCAATTACACAGGGGTCTGCCTTCCTTCCAAGGCAAACACCACAGAGGAAAGCAATGGCACCTCCACGCTACGTGTAGTAGGAGCTGTGAAACGTGCCACTGTGCCATCTACTGTTGCATAGGCACTACAGGGTGCTTGCTCTTTTATCTCATAGCCACTCCTTTCTAAATGCTAGGAGGTCTGTGAGGTACTATATCGATTCTTAGACGTGAATTTCTTCTCTTTTAGTGTTTTGTGACCACAATCTTAACATTCACACAGAACCACAGAATGGTTGATGTTGGAAGGGACCTCCAGAGATCATCTAGTCCAACCCTCCTGCTCAAGCAGGGACATCCAGAGAATGTGGCACAGGGTCGCATCCCTCTAATGCAGTTTCTTGAGGGGAATCATTCTTCCTCTTCAGTTCAAGGTCTTCCTTTTCATGAAATACCTTTATGAATATATATTTTTTCCAAATGCATTATATACCCGAAACTACGCCACAAACGGATTCTGTAGCAGTCAATCAGTTTCTGAAAGGTGTTTTATTACTCAAAATTAACCAAGAAGCTTAGTGATCTCTTCCCTTTCCTGTTTCTAATGAGGGCAAAAAAAATGGCTAGGAATAAATATCTATGTAACAGTATCTTACCTCAAAAGAATAGCCAAGATCAGCAATGCCAATTTGCAAGAGACAGAAACAGTGCATCCTGCCACTCAGTGGCTAGAAAGCAGACTTGATATCCATGACTAGATATGTAAAGGGTCTGAAGCTTGTTCAGGATAAAGCAATTTCATTCACCTTGCTACGCAGTTTATCTCAAAGCTGAGAATAAATACAGTGTCTGTTGCTAAATGCATGTCAAATAATGAATATTCTATACTTCCAAATTGTTAAAAAAATATATAGCATAACAAGAACTGTGTTTGTGTAAAAGAAATACTTCTCTACATTAAATATACTTAATTTTACACAAACACATTCTTTATTGGAAAATTTTCTGTTTGTTTTAACTGCCCCAGTTACATATAATTTACCCTGTTCTTAGCACTGTTAATAATTATGCCTGAGCTTTTCAACTCATTAAGCCTGTTTACATTTATTACCTCAGTCACAAAATGGTTCTCAATCAGGTACATTTCCCTCTCAGCTTGTGTATGCATTTCTCAATTCATAACGAAGGCAAGAAGGTAGTTATTTTAATTATGAGTGTTGACCCTGCCCTTTGATTTATGCAGGCTTTATTTATTTTTTTTTTTAATTGCTTTTTACCGCTTGGAGAGAATTACCAACTGTGCAGTTTGAGTCAAAGCAGCGATTTTCTCTCCCGCATACTCGTATTTTAACCAGTAGATGGAGCCAAGCAACCACAAACCACTCATCCCTCAATCCCTTGCGATATTTGCCGGGGGTAAGAGTGCCTATTACCTTATATTCCTGCACCATTCCATTCCGGTTATCCTCTGGGGGTGGCTGCCAGGTGACCACAATCGCAGTCCCGTTCCCGTCATTTTTAGTGACCGAAACACTTTGTGGTGGAGCACTAGGAGCTGTTTAGGAGGGAAAAATCAAAAGGTTAAGTTTGTCAAGAGCAGCAGCCACTGTTTTTAAGATGACGCCAGCTCTGGAGTCCACATGTTCTGTTTTGGGCTGTGTGAGTGCATATTTTCACTCCGCACCCTCCAGTTAGTGCAATTCTTGTCCAGGAGTGAATATGATGCACAAGGAAGGGATGTGAACCTACAGCCAGGCCCTGAGTTCTGCCGTGCTCTCCCTATTATAGACTGGAGAAGTCACTCAGGTCACAAGATTTGCCCAAACTCAGGTGCCCTTTACCTGACTGCCAGAATTTCCAAGCAGTGAACTCCTCCTTGGTCTTAAATCAGCTCACCCAGGAGCCACAGACTTGAAAAGTAAAGCCTGGAAGTTGACCCTGATGGAATGCTAAACCTCAGCTCCTCTGCTGCGCAAGTAATATTAAATAACACAAGCTGACTAAAATCAGGGCAAAATGCACTACTGTTAACAGTTCTTTCTTTTCTTTTGAATTTTAAACCATCTTGCTAAAGCTAGATGCTTAAATGATGCTTAGGATGAACACATTTAAGCAGACTGCTAGAAGCACGCTCAGGGCTAATTTAAGCTCCAGCTAAAGAGGATGCCTACTGGGGAGGGAGAGAGAAGGGAAAAGGTATCACATCCCAACAGATGCACTGAAATCCCTGCTCAGAGGCTCTGGCCATCTCACATACCTATTATGCCTGAGCTACCAGAAGAGCCATGACAAAAGGAACGGCTTTATGAACCTTCCCTTTTTAGCACATGTATGAGATGGAAATACATAATTTAGTCCACCCTGTCTGCTGCCCTCATTCATCTTTTCATTTTGAACTAGTGATTGATCCAGATATAAAAGCCTTTTTAAAGAAAAAAATGTGGTTTCCATTCCCCCAGCTACAGCGCTTTGATGATTTCTGTGGTGTCTGCTATCTACTCAAGATAGTGATTAGTAAGTGTCTGAATCTGACAGAAGTCACTTGTGACCAGACCATGAACTCAGCGGGGAGGAGCGCACACAACGCCGAAGATAAAAAGCACATTTCCCATTGTGCGTGTGTTGTGGCAGGGGGGTCGTACATCCCGCTCTCTCTCCATCTCTCGTGCCTCCTTCTGAATATTTACTCCTGTGTCACCAAACAAGTCACACAACGATCCGCCCAACGCAGAGCCTCCTCTGCCGCGGACTATTGCTCCCCGGCAGCCCCCACTTCAAACGAAATCAAACAGCGAAGAGATCAGAGCAAAACAGGCCGGGATACTACTTCAAAAAGACAAGCCGAAGACAGCCTTGCTCCTACTTGCCTTCTTCGAGGGTTTTGGCAAATTTTACTTCACTGTCTGCTCCTTGAAACTCGTTGAAAAAAGGGCGGGCCTTGATTTCGTAGTTAACACCTTTCTTCAGCTCTGGAATGATAGCACTGTTTTTGGTTGGAGTCCTCACTTCAAAAATTAGCCACTCTGATTCTCCATAGGATGCTGGCGTAGGCCGGTACAGGATTTTATATCCTTGAATATACTGCGATTGCTGGTCCACCTGGCAAAACAGCAGAAACGCGCTTTAGGACACAAAACAAAATTGTTTAATAAACAAAAACTGTGAATGCTCTCTGGGACATTACGCATGGTCCTCTATTTTATTTTATTCCAAGTAAACACCGCCACCGAACCAGGTAAAAGCTCCTTGAGTTACAGCAAGTTACAGGCCTGACGCAGAAGCGCGCTAATTCCTTTGACACTGGTAAAACGGCCCCAGTTCCTGCAGATTTATGACCAACCCTCACACTCGCCGCAAGCTGGAGTGGAAGGAGCTTCCTGAGCGCCCGAACGGGCTCTGCAGACCAGCGGGCACGAGGGGAAAGGGAGGACGGTGAGGGCAGGGGACCTACAGCTCTGTAATCGGGGATGACGAATGCAGAGATCAAGCAGAGGGACCTGCCAGCTCTCCTGAAATGCGGAAGCCTCCCAAAGCGTGCAAAATGAGCAGTGCTTCCTCCCGCTTCCTTCCGAAGAAAGTGATTCAAAAGGGCAGCCAACTGGCACTATCTGCCTGGCGCTGATGAGGTTCCTCCCGGGCAAAGGGCAGGTTTCTCCAGGCACCTCCTCCACCTTCGCAGAAGACCGACCGCCTTGGCAAGGGGCTGCTCTGCTGGGGGAAAGCTGCTGGTTTAAGAAGAGGCCCATAAAAATCAGCATGGCAGGACAGAAGGGGACTACTCGGAAAAGTGCATCAAATGATACTCCGTGGTCCTGACTGCGCTTTAGACTGAGGGCATATCTTAAATGAGTGATCTCTTGCAAAACATCCACTGTGCTTTAACTGCTGGATTCAGTTTCTGAGAAATAAGAAGTCCAACAAAAGAAAGCCCTTTCAAAAGGTGCATCAGATTTTCTCTGTTTTCAAAAATGTCAGGTAGTGATATAATAAAAGTGCTTGCTTGCAGTTTTCCTCCAAAAAGCAACATGCTTTATTTTTAATAATCGTGTAAAGAATACATGTGTTAGCTAACACTGAGGTAATGCTTATTTTTGAAATTGCAGAGAAGCCACAGGCCACCCAAGAGACTGACAAAAACTGGCTGTCTGGAAAAGGTTGCTCTGTAAGTAAAGGTCAAACAAAATTGCGCTAGGAACCTCGGAGATGTTATTAGTTAAAACACGAGGAGGTTGTCTGCTGCAGGTGGCCCTCCTGCAGGTGACAGTGTAATTAGTGTGCAACAGAGCAGATATTATTATTGGTATTCTTGCATCAACAAGGGGCCCTAGTCATGGATGAAGACTCTTTTGGACTCATCAAATGCTTTGAAAAATGGTCGGTCTGCCATCACCTGGCAGGGGCTTTGCTCCCCTATACTCTCTCCTATTCACTTCTGCAGACAGGAACTCTGAAAAGACCTCCAAGCTCCCCTCCTTCGGGATTTATTGCCACACTGGTAAAATTGGCCCCCATTTTTACTTCATTCAGTATTCTGTTTTAAAGCTCTTTGAATTCTTGTCATTTATTATGTGGTCTTTCCCGTGTTCTCCTTCTTCTTCACTTCTTTCTATTCTAAAATATTTTCCACTCTAAGCCATTTCTAATTCTTTCTTTCAATGAGACATCAGCCTAGTATGCTTTCTTCAGTCTGGTTCATATATGTTCTTATTCCCCTCACTTTAGGACTCCCGCAGTATCTTTTCCTCACTCTCTCATTTCTTTTCTTACTGCATTCTCTGTATGTCCAGCTCCCTGCTTCCTCCTGTCACAGCCAACCTCAAAAGACCTCAAAAGACTCTTTGCCATTTTCCTCTCCTCCCTGCACTGCATATAGTCAATGCACCTTGGGAAGAAGTAAAGGTTCAGACAAAACTTTGGAGGTGTGAGTGTATTTCTGAGTGTAGGATGGAGGTAACTCTTTCAAGCAGAATTATAAGCTATATCCCTCTCCATAATGATTGATGGACTGGGAAATGCAGATGTTATCTCAAAGACAAAGACTGATACACTTCATGCACTGAAAGCAGTGCAAAAGCCTCAAATTATTAGACTTTAGCTCTAGGGGAGGACTCTGAAACTCTCACTATACTGTAAGCAGTACTACCCAAAGAGACAGAAAGTGTTGAAAAGTGATAGAAATTTAATGATGTAGGTTAGTAAAGCCCGAGTTGTACTTAGTTCCAAAGGAAAAACAAAACAAAAGAAAACAAAAGAAAATTTTGCAAGTACACAAACTCCGCAGCTTCTTACAGTGCACATCGGTGCAATCCAGCAACACATATAACCATGTATACTTACAGTCCAATGAACTTCAATTGAGGATGAAGAAAGGATAGTAGGGTTGTGCAGATGCAGTACCACATCCCCTAGTTCTCTCTGGACCTGCTTGTGATCCACACCTTGACTTGTTGGTGGAATATCTGTAAAGATTTAAGATTCCAGTCTCACAAATATATGTCATTGATAAAATAAATATGTGCAGATACAAATAAATATACCACAAAATGATGTTATAATCAGTATATGATGCTATAATCAGTGGAGTTTACCCTGAGTACCTTCCAGTTATGTAAGAAGCAACTACTTGAAGCACTTTCTTGAGAAAATCACGAACGCTTGGTAAGGTAACCTGATCGATACACTGCACTTCCTTTGAAATAAAGAAACAGGAGAAAAATACTGGATAAAAAGAAAGAACTACTCAGGAATATCCATGGTAAATGACTACAGCAGCATCTCTTTCCTGCAGGGAGGAAAAAACTTTTCACTGATGAGTTAAAATTCCAAGAGACCAGGAAACCTACAATGATGGGCAAAAGCACAAGTTGTGTTTCCAAATACACTCATGGACAATCTAATGTAATGCTTTTAATTACCAAAAAAAAGAAAAAAATGTAACAGCAGAAGAGAAGGCTGCTGCTTCTCTGATGGCAAATGTGTCCTGTATACAGGAGAGAGACCACAGTTGCCGTCTCACTCTCCCAATATTTGGTTTTGGCAGCTTATAGCTAAAAGAATTGCTCATACACATGAAGGAGAATTTCCCCTGGAAATACTCAGTGGTTTGAGCCTGTATAATGGAAACACATTTTCTGCATGCAGAGCTCTTATGCAGAAAGCATACTTAACTGAAATGGAATGACTGTCCTAGACATCCATAAAATTTATAGGGCAATCACTAATAGAGTGGCTAAAATATACATGTACTATGGACAGCAGAGTAGACATAGTTTCTATATTGATTTCGTATGTCTCCCTTTGATGACCTCATTTGAAACAAATACCATGCTGACAACAGTTAAAATCACAGACTGGGAAATTCATGAAAAGTACTGAAAGTCTTTTTTTTTTTTTTTTACAACCGCAGATACAGAGTAATGGAGTAATGCTTTGCACGCACTTTGCTCTAGCCTACTTTTTCCCTGTCTGTCCTCCTCCAGTGATTAGGCAAGACTGGGAAATCTTCAATGTTTCTGTTCTCTGAAGTACTCAGTAAGACCACAGTAATTTCCATACCTACCTGCTCACAAGAAGGGCCAGAGAGAGAGTACACAGAAACAGTGTATGTATTTATCTACAGATACAGTTACTGTAGTAAGTCATTGCAGGTGTGTAAACTATCTGGAAAACTGAGGTCTGCATAGTTCAGCAGATGAAACATATTAAATGAAAGTACAGTAGTTTTTAAGCATGCTTTATGACAGGGTGGTTGTATTTCCAGTTTACCAGTTCACGACTAAATAATGATAAAAAATGTTAGGCTTCATTAAAAACAACAGCACAAAGACATGCTTCTTTTACAGAAATATGGCTCCCATTTTAAGAATAGAAAGCCCAAACCACTTGCACTCTTGTCATGCAGCTTATTCAACATATTCACAAGAACATAATTACAAGATATTTAAAGTTAAAGAAGCAAATTGAGGTTATAACACAGATACTGGGTGACAAATCTGGATTTTTTTTTTTTTAGAAATGAGCACAGGGAAAGAAAAAAAAAGAACAAAACACTCCAGAGTCACTGCTGTATCCCCATATAAAATGCTCTGTGAAATGGTCCAAGCATTTTGGCTCCCTCAGTCTGATAATCTTAAAGATAGAAACTTCTCTTTGGAGGTTGCCTACAACTCTATTCTTTCCACTTACAATGCAACAGAAAAGCCAGTTGAATAAGTAGTAATATCTTCTCTACTCGCCACAAGAGATGAGTCACTAACACTACGAGTAAAACTATTAACAGGCTCAGCCATTTGCACATCTGTGCTATGCAATGCCTATTATTTATCCCATATTTTCTTATTTATCTGTAAGCTTCCTGGACCAGGCCTGTCCTATAGCAACTACTTGAGCATGTCGTTATTGTTGGTAAAGCCGAAAGACGAGGTTGCTCGTTTGAACGTGCACTTAGTAGAAGAATGCAAAGCCCTGTGAATGAAAAATTAAGTGGGAAACTAGACCCAAGTTAGCTAGAGCACAACTTCTTATATGGAACCGAAATGGGCTCGGAAGAAGAGCAGAAATGCTTTAAAAAACTTCTCTCTTTATAACATTCTTACTACTGATGGAAATTTTATCTATGGGCTGTTAATTCCCTGCTTAGCCTTTGGGTGGTTCTTGATTCTTCAGGTCCAGCAGCTGCCCAAAGGCCCACCGAATCTCTCCCTGACATTATAAACCATCCCATCCTGTGCAGCAGCAGGATATTATGCCTCATTCACCCTATATTAGAGTCAGGCCAATGATCACTTCATCTGGGACATGCAGACCTTATATTGCATTTCA
Source organism: Nothocercus julius (assembly GCA_013398735.1). Lineage (NCBI taxonomy): Eukaryota > Metazoa > Chordata > Aves > Tinamiformes > Tinamidae > Nothocercus > Nothocercus julius. Next base: position 5,049,475 of record VZSV01000027.1, on the reverse strand, counting down.
TATCTAAGCATGAAACCACTCTGTTTCAGGAAACAGAGTTTTATGAAAAACTCATAACAGAGCAGCACACATTATGTGGCGTGTGTATTCCCAGGAATACAGACATCACTGAAAAGCAATTAAATCTCTTCTTGCCAACAGACCCAGGAACTTGTGGGATCCCCACTTTCTATCTGGCCATGACTCTACTGACCATATATTTAGGGAAATTGCCACCCAGCAGGAGACTGGCAGAGTGTGTAGTGTGAAAACTATTCATTCCCCATTAGAGACAGGAAAGACTTGAGTTCAAACTGACTTCAGAACAAATAAAAAGTCGCTAACTGAAAAAAAGCTTTGTTTTCCTTCAGGAACTTCCTTTCAAAAACAAACATGTACTTACTTATCCAAACAAAGAAACAAACATACAACAGAGATGTTCTGTATTAGTGAATGGGTCTAATTCCCCTGTTAAGTAGGGAAAGCTGGAAAAAAAAAAAAAAAAAAAAAAAGGAGAGATGATCTCTATTACTTTTACTGTGAAAAAAAATAGCATGTTGATTTTTTTCTCTATTTGTTCTTAAGAATCCAAGTGTTCATACTGGAAAAATGGAGGCTGTGAATTTTCGTCGCATTATCTCCTGTACACTGTCATAATTCTCATTTATTTTCTATAGTAAACATAAATTTATTATAAATTCTGCATAGCTGGATTCAGGAAGAGTGATGGTAGCTTAAAGCCTGTTTCTCACTCCTAATGAAGGAGAAGCTCATTTAGACTATGTGCTGTTCTCTCAGTGTGAATCTTAGGGATCTCTAGACATACCAGTGAATTCTAAGAGTTGTGTGAGATCTGATAATACTTTTGGTCTTAAAAAAAGCGCTATTCTGCAAGATGTAACTCTCTTTTGGTAGGAAATGCTAGGGTTCCCTTGGGCAATGCCATGGGCCATCTAAGGAGTTTTAAGAATCTCTGTTACAGAGAAAGCAAGTTTGAATGCTGCATTTTACTGTCTAGTACACATTACAGCATGCATAGATAGATAGATGAAAGCTAGGAGAACTCCTGCATCCATTTGTGATAGCCACAGGAGGTACCCAAAATGTTCAACATTTAAAGCTTACCTTGAGTTTTCACTGGATCAGATATTTGGCTGGGGTCACTAAGTCCGTAGGCATTAGCTGCCCTCACAAGGAATAGATAAATTGCATTAGGTTTTAGGCCTTTAACTGCAAAACTCTCTGTTTTCACATTTTCAGCTACAGTTTGCCAGCTGCTACCAGATGCATGGCTAAGGATAAAACACAACAGCAGGTTAGCATGCGCTTTTCTCTAGCAGTATGTTATATACATAACGCAAGTATAGAAAGATCATATAAGTCTCATATACCTGAAGGCCTCAATTATGTAAGAGGTTGGAGTTGCACCTGAATTCAAATTAGGTTGCCATGACAATGTTACAGTATTTCTGCTGACATCTGTAACCTCTGGTTTTGATGGAGCGCTAGGAATCAAGTTTGGGTCAGTGGGTCTCGGTGGTTGCACTGGGACTCCAAATTCTAACAAAAGGGAGAGAAAGGCAATGTAAAGACAGGAAGCAGCTGTAAGCTGAATGCTGTTCACATCCGCATCTGCTCTGACAATTTATGACAGTGTCAGATAAGTACTAAATTTCAATTTCTGATTTCCTTTTATGTATTTTCTCCATGCAGAGCAACCCTAATTGATTTACCTTGGACCTCTATGTAAGCGCTCCATGTAGCTTCGCCACTTGGGGTTGAGGCAATGCAGGTGTACCGACCAGTGTCGCCCAGCTGAGTGTGAAAAGAGAAGAATAAATATTTGAAACAATCAGGCACTCAGTGGGCTAGAAAAGTAATTACAGATCTGTACATTCCCCCATGAATATGGGTAAACACATTAGAATGCAGAAACTTTGAACCAGAAACTTCTTACGGTAAATGGTATGTTTTCACATGCTATAAAATGAAAAGGGATACATATTTTTGAACATTCTTTAAAGAGCTGAAAGTGCTATAGATGCTAATTAAATATTTCCCATTCTCTAATGAACAAAATGAAGGCCAAATCTTGCAGGATTTATTCCATGCCCTGCAGAACTCTTTTCAAATAAACTGAGAAGGAACTCAGATGACAAGGCCCCATGCAACCCTCAACCTTCTGCCTAAATGACGTCTAGGGATTTGTCTGGGCTGCAACTCTGGAGAGAATGTCATCCTTGAAGAAAGCTTAAATATTGCACAGGGCACATATTGGGTTCTCTCTGCTAGTATAAATTTCGCTCTACAGGAGACCCAATAAAGGATCTCCATATGCTATTCTCATCCATTTCTGAATGCAGGATTATTTGTCCATATGTGACTTAATCACATTTCAAAAGAGTGATTTTTTTTTTTTTTTTTTTGCAAAGAAATGCTACTCTCCTGAGGTCTCACTCTCAACAGATGAGCTAAAAGGAAGCACTCACAAATCAGAGGTTCAAATTCTATGACAGTGTAACTTGTAATCGGTAATAAGGCTACTCTAGGGAACACAGCAAAGTCACATACTTGGCCTCATTTTAAGGATTAGTATGTCTCAGTATGTCTCTGTGATTTGAGATCATAGAAAATGTAGCAGAGAATAGCCAGTATGCTAAAATTAACGTTTTAAAACATTTTACAGTTTGGTCAGCATGACTAGCAATACCAATCAGGTATTTTCCTTCAGTTCCTTAAGGAATCCATTTACTGACAGGCACTGAATTGTTTTTAAATATGCTTAAACTGTCAAGTAGATACATTTAGCACTTAAAAATTACATCTAGAAACCTGTGTAGGCTGGTCTATCACTGCAGTAGCAAAGGTGTGTTGAACCAAAGGATGCTAGACGAAGGTCTGTTTGAAATAATTAGATCACTTTTATCTATGAGTGATGAAGCCAAAATCACTCAATGATTCATCTTACTCAAATATAAGCTTTGCTTCCCCTTCATGTTTTAAGTACCAAATAATTCCCTTAATTAACACTTCTTAGAAATACCTTTTTCCTTATGAAACCTGAAATAATGTGCCCTGGGCTGAATAAGCCAAGGTGTTAAGCATAAAGAATGAACTATCTGAAAGCACAAAGTATCAAACTGAAATATTTTAATGCAATTATTTAACATTTCATTCACTCTTAAGGTAGCATTTGCTATGTTATAAGCGCCCGGGGAAAGAAAGAAAGAAAAAAGCAAGATAAACAGCAAAGAAAAGCCAGCTCAGAAAGCAGAGCTTGTCAGTTCAAGTTACCTTGGCGTATCGGATCTGTAATGCTCCTGTCTCTAACTGCTTGATGCGCGAGTCCTGGGTAGACATCAGAGCCCCATCTTTTTTCCAGAGGATAGTGGGCATTAAAGCGCCCGTGGCTACACAGTTCAGTACTAAAGTACCATCCACAGCTACAGTCTGATTCACAGGACCCTGTCGAATGACGGGGGGAGGCCGGTCTGCAATCACTGCCAGGAGAAACAACAAGAAATGGATTTCTGCAACTGGAAGCAATTTTTTAATCATCTCAGCCTCAGTTGCTTGAGGCTTTGAAACAAACTAAAGATAATTAAGAAAGTAATTAAAGTTGGAGGTATGTGTTATGCAGGGCAGGGTGCATTAGTATGATGCACAGCTACAGGATTTTTCATGATCCACAACACAGTATTTTCATAAGGGAAAGACTGGTAATCTATTTGCTAGATATTCTTTAAATTCCAGGGTCTTTATAAAATGATAAGGAGATATATGATTTATCAAGTGATAAAGAAAGGACATCCTGATCTCTTTGTAAAGGTGCAGATTTCACTTTGTTCATCTCTCATCATGTAGCAGGTCTATATACCAGGGCTTCTACCTGTAGCACTTAAAGACAGAAAAGGAGGAACGCAGGCAGGGGATGATTCTTTTCTTGGGAATCGTGAACTCATCCTTGTGCTGATTCCTAATTGAGAGATGCCCAGCAGTAGGTGAGAATAAGCACAAAGCTAACACATAGGACCCTATTCAATTCTTTTCGCTTAAGAAATACTTTTCCAGTAGTTTCTAAATTGCAGCTCTATGGTGGCTTAATCTATGCAAGGTCAAAATCTCAAGGAGAATTTCACTTTTTTTTTTTTTTTTTGCATTAATTCTAATGTATCTTTCACCCCACAAAAATTAAATGTATGTGATGAATTACTTACTTAATAACTATGCCCAGAAAGGCACAAAGCAGTGTCAGTGTTCACAGAAACAGGAATGACTGCCTACTCACTTATTTTTTCTTATCAGTGAGTAATTAGTAAAGCAGTAAAAGGTACTTTATAGTACTTCAGTTATCTCCTCTATCTTTATCATTGAACATAGCATGGACTAAGGATCTAAAAATAGTCACAACTTTAAATGACATGTATCTGCTTAGCAGCATCAGCACTTGCACCAAGGCAACTTCAACCTTGGTTTCGTAGCTGAAATATAAAACTGAATTCCTGATCATATGTGAACATTAAGGAGTTCTAGATTAACTTTTTGTAATAGGAGAGTGTTAACATTGCATTCTTCGGTTGAATTCCAAATTTTGTAATTTCATTTGCATGTTTAAATGAAACTGTACTTTCAGTTGCATAATTTATCCTTTACTTCTTGTCCCAACCTGTTGTAACGCACTGCAGTGCATTTCTGTTAGGCCTCTACCTTTCTCTGCAGAGACAGCCAAAACAAATCCACATACAGTTTGTATTTAACTTGGCTGAGTTTGCAAAGAGCTTTGCAGTTGTCAATCAGAACAGGTTCCACACAAAATTTTCCCTAATTTTTCAAGCAGTGCATTTCATTTGAGCTTTATATTTATATACTTATCCTTTGCTTTACTATTAATTAATACTATATAATGCTAAATAAATTACAAATTGGCCTAAACATAAACATAAACACCTATGGCAGCATGTTGATGTAACATCAAATGTTAAAAAACATGTGGAAATAATCAGAAGTAATATATATGTTTCTATTGTCGACCGGGGTTGATTTCATAATATCTTTATTTTCTCTACCCGCTCCAATGGCTGACAAATTGGTGCTCTACAGGTGGAATCCAATACTTATGAAAGTGGTGAGCAAAGGATAAAAGGTTAGGCAGCAAGCAATCCAAAAGTAATATCTAGTGGGAGAAACTAAAAAAAGAAATAGCCAGATAAGTGAACAGACCACACAAAAATTCATAGTCTCTAGTGCACTTATTAAACAAAAGTGTCAATACCACATTCCACAATATCTAAAATTTTTACTCCCTGATAGAGATAATACAAACAGGATTTTTAGATTCAAGAAGTAATGCATGCAATCTGCAAAACAGACACCAATATAGTATTTAAATAAGAATAAAAACTTGAGAATGTTTTTTTTTTACCATCAGTAACTTCCAAGTAGGCTTTTGTTATGATACTTCCTGCAACATTTAGAGTCTGGCAGATATAGTACCCAACATCAGATCTCTGGACATTGGTGATAGTGAGGTCACCTGTCTGGGAAACTGAAAAACGGCTGGATGACTGAGGGGGCTGGTATGAGAAAAGCAGATTCTAGAAGATGCAGAGGAAATAAAGGGAAAAAAATGGGTTAAATAAATTCAAACATCAATAAATTCAAACATCAACATCCTTAACTTTAAAACAACTAAATAAGTTTATCTTTTCACATTAAACACATAGGTATTGTGCTATTCTTATATTTCTGCTATTCACATCTTAACTGTATCGTCTTACAGCAATGTGTATAGATTTTTTAGGATATTTTATAATAAAGTAGGTGCAAATATACACACATAAATGCGTAAGTCTTTTGGATTGTTCTAATGCTCTCTATAGTCAATGGTGGCTTTTAAACAAATTTTAAGAGGCACTAGCAAGGTCCTCAAACATGTACTTACCATAATGGTGCAAATAAATTCTTTCAGAACCTAGTCCAGGACATTCTATTTATTCTGTTTCAAGAAGAAATGTTGCCTTACTAACTGATATTTTAATTTTGACTTCCTAAGAAAGGAGCAGTTTTATAAAAAGGGATGCTATGTAAGTCTCTCTGATCACAGTGTTCCTGTTCTACAAACACTCTTTTATTGTATAATCAGATCTTATGTCAGCTTCTGCTTCGACAGCTTTGGTATAAAGTGCATGGTTTGTTACCAACAGTGGTCAGAAACCAGAATTGAAACCATAATCGTACAAGTCTGGTACATCAAATACTGGTTTCAAATTTCTACCTCTGGTAGAATAATTCATGAATGAGAATATTTTCAGTTCATAGAGGCTATTCTTTAACTTCGCTCTTGCTCTTTCACCTAGCTGCATTTTGCATTTCCCAAAAGCATCCTATCCAAATCTGAAGATTATTCCTAAGCAAAAAGAAAAGGACAAAAATTCTCCTAATTTGGTGTTGGCAAATGCTAGCCATCAACCTTCCCTCTCCTTCCCTCTTTCATCACAAGTGGTCAACATGCAGCACAGCTAAAATTGTGCCAAAAAAAAGCACTAGACAAACCTCGGCAGAAAAACAGGTCATACAGAAATGTAAATATATGAGTTTATATACATATTAAACTTCATTATCTAGATTTGTTAACTAGTCTAGATTTACTTACATATTTAGACAAAATGTTGAAAATGGAGTAAAGGAGTTCTCAGTTTCTCTGGACTATTATTTTATAAAGGGAAGAATTCTCTCATATGCTATTGCAACTGTTCTTTCCTTGAATCACAGGAAAAACAGAATCCCATACTCCTTATTTTCCTTTAATACAGAATACTTTGCATAAGGTCACTCCTTCAAAAGATGACCTTGAAAGAAAACTGATTCTCTTGCTCTGTTATATTGTCTTTCATCCCCAATCTTTATAGATTCTTCATAAAGAAGCTGACTTTTTTTTTTCTCCCATTCCAAAAAGGAAGCTGGGAGAAAAAGTGACTTGCCAGCCAAGTGACTGAGTGAGAAAATCAATCTCCTTAGTCCCGAATGAGTGTGCTGTCCCTGCAATGACGCAGATGAATACGGCACAGTTTTGTTCACCAGAGACGCATAAACATGCCAAACTAATAGCTCCACGATAAAGCCAGAGCAAAACTTTCTAAAAATTTGGGAGCATATACTATGATGTAGCACTTCAGCCTGCTTTAATATTATTCAAGTCTTCATCTCTTAAACATTTATCCCTGATGGGTGAGAAAGAAAACATAGTAGTGAAACATGATATATTCCCTGTTGGCTCATAAACTTATCTTTATATTCATTGGTCAAATGGGAGATTGAGTAAAACACAATTCTGCGTTCAGTAAGGCTGACACCACTTAGCATGCACATGACTTAGAATTTGAGAAGAAATGTCTAGTACTTCCAAGCCCTAAAGCAGTTTTCCAAATCTTAAAAGTGATAGTTATTTTCTTCCCCTTGTGTGACATCATCCCCTCAAGAAACTCACAGGAATAAAGGTCAGAAAGTCTGCTTTACCTGACTTCCCTCTCTCCGCCAAAAGATGGCTGGCTGAGGGTTTCCCGTTGCTTCACACTGGAAAGTCACTGTTCTTCCCAGCGCAGCTACCTGATCACGGGGCTTTACAACAAACTGTGGAGGCTCTGAAAGAGTTCAAAAAACCGCCATGGTTAGAAGATCAAAGTTTGCCTATTTGAAACCTCTCTAGTACGGAGAGCCAGCACAGACAGTCTGACAGACACTGCTTCATCTTCACTCACATCAGCTCCTCTGTTGCTGGGTCTCCCCGTTAAAACCCTGACCGGGCATCCCTTGCCGTTATTAGCGGCTCTTATAGAGGAAAGTAACTCCCATGGACATAATGGGTCAAGCTCCAGAGTGAAATTCGCCAATCTGAACAAATCTGTTGCAATTTGGTTTTAAAAGAGAATGGCTAGGAGTGACGATGGAGAAATCTTTGAGTGACAGCTGCCTCACAGGCCGCCCTTCGGCCAGGGCTAGGCTGCTAAACACTGTTGTGTAACTATGAACTGAGGCTTACAAGGACAAAAGTTGACATCTCAGACTTAGGAAACCTGAGGGGAAAAAAAAGTGTTTAATCGCTTCTATAAGAGACTTCGGATGCAGTCAGGGTCTCAAAATTTTTCAATTTAACTCAAAAGCCCCAGAAATACTATTGAACAAATTATATCCATTTAAAATCTTCAATCCCATTACTGAAAAGGAATGAATTTAAAGCAACAGTGGAGCTGAATGTCTCCTTCATTTACATAGGCAAGGGCATGTTCAAACAAAATATATATGCAAATGAAGGCAAATTTGAAACATCTGCTCATCCTAACATTATAAATACTGCCAGCATTGTCCAAACTCTCTGATTTACACAGACTTCAACAACCATTTTATCCAGTAGTAAATAGAGTGTCAAAAAATTATGTCAGTCACATTAAAAACAAAAAGTCAACATAGTTGACAGCATTAGATATGCTGATGGGGCCAGTGGAGAAAAAAAAAATCTGGCTTGTTTTAGGCTCTTCACTTTCACTCTTTGAAAGATGTGCATTAAATGAAAGTCCATTTACTTAGTGTTTATGCATTTCCATTTCCTTTCTGATTGTCTGTCCAAAAGTAATTATTCTCTCCTTCTTGTCTGGGTTGAAGAATAAAGAGAATATTTTGAGTCAGACTTTAATAATTTGATTTTTTTTTCTTCCTTTAAAAATCTGTATTTACAATCTTTACTTTAAAAAGAGTGTAAATAATGCAATTTAAAGATACAGCTCAATGTGTTTACAAAAACCAAGTAATTGTGAATTTAACTAGGATGAATTCAGTAATACTAAAAGTCCTTTCTAGACAATTTGCTTTCATTGGTCATGTGGGTCATTATTTTTACTTATCTGTGTCTCTGCTTCCTGTTGATCTCATAGAAGAATGTACTGTTTCTATTACCCTCTGCTTCAGGGGGAATATTTAAAGCACAACGTGGCATTATTTACATTTAGATGCAAATGCTACCATTCCCTAGAATTTCCTTAGATAAGAGAACGCATGAAGCTCAGGTCAAACTGACCTACTCTAATTACCACACTTCAAAACATTTAATCTTGAAACATTCAATCAAGATCTTGGAAGAGGATATGGGAAGATTTTGACACGATAGCATGTTTAATTTAGGATGAAAAGTGAAAATGTTGAGGATTTGCCACAGGGTTGCATGGTATGATTGGGAAAATGGAGATGAGGGTGAAGTACCTTCATTATGCTGTTGGAATTTTAATAGTGAGAATAAATTCAGTGCATCTAGGGCTTGGCTGGCTGTGTACTAGACTGTGACACAATACCAAACAAAAGGGAAGTTGGAGTTTCTAAACTCTCTGCTAGTGCATATGATTTATATGGTTTCAGATTTCACTGCACTTGAAAATGGATATACTTCTCAAGAGAATACAAAAGTTGTGATCATCAAAGAAACAGTTGAATTCTTGTGACTCTAATATCTGAAGTTCAGGAAGTACTGAACAGAAAAAAATGAGGGGAAATTTAGTCCCTTGGATAACTACAATTAGAATTTACAAGCTGTAAATATGTATACACCCTTATGTATAACATGTTAAATGTGTTATGTATGTCAATTATTCTAAATATATAATATTCTAAATCTACTCTCATTACAGTAAAAAATAAAAATCCTATTAACTTTATTGCCAGAAGAATTAGAACAGGATTAAGTAAATCTATGCTTCTGATTTCCACTCAATACTGAATGGACTGGAAGCATTTTTTTTTTTTTTTTAAATTTCAGTTTGCTTTTACAAATACATGGTCAGGTCACACACATGCATGGAATGTAATGAATATAAGTTAAAAGATGCTGGAACACTAATGCGGGAAAAATAACCTCTGCTATCCTGAAACCTTTAAAAGAAAAATGATTTTTTAAGAATACTTAAGTTCAGCTACAGGCAGTCACTGAAGAGAGACGATATCAGGTTTCAACTCATGACATCATTTCAAAACAGACAGAAAGTTAGCAACCCATTACCTTTGCTCTTTGCCATAAAGTTACCCATACTTCATGCAGAATCTATTCTGTGCGATGTGTCTTGTCAATAACAAGGAAAAGATGGGAGCTGACGGGTTGAAGGACATGGAAGGGAATGGATGGGAAGGGGAGGAGAAGATCTCGTCACAGTGATACGATGATTAGAAGATGGCCAATAAAATTTCAACTTACCAGACACAACTAAAAATAAAACAAAACAAAAAGAAAACATGGAATAAATAAAATTGAACAGACATGAAACAAACCAAAGCAAAGCAAAATTAAAACGATAAAAAAAACGGCAGGACCCTTGGTAAGGACCTTAGAAAGCACATCCATATTCTGATCTATAAAAAGTTTGTTAAGAGTGTTGAACCACTTACTTTGCATTTGATTTTTAAGCAGAGCTATCAAATTTTGAAAGGAGGCTGTACAGTAAATGGGTAACAGACTAAAATAATAGTTACACAACTTGTGTTCTACTCCAAGGCTTTCCAATGAACTGTTGTGTAACTTCGGATTAAATGTTTTTAGTAGTGTTATCATTTGTTTCTATTAATTTCTTTGTACCAAGAGCTTTCTATAATAAAATTCACTTGAAACCTCCAGTGAATGTGAACTTACATCATTACTGAAATGCAACAGTGACATTTACACCCTTTATAAAGGATTCAAATGTCTACAAATAGAAAACATATTTTTCTGAGGCTAACAACTATTAAATATTAAGTTGGTTCAAAAAGCAGGAACATGCAGAGGTATTTAGCCCACAGACCAATCTTTTCAGTGTAATGACTGCTGTGTCATGGTCTTAATACTCAGTACTGAATTCCAAATGCAAACTAAAGTACTATTAATTTTAAAATATTCCTAACAGTTCTTCTCCCCCAAAATCTCTGTGCCAGTAAAATATTCAAAGAAAGATTTATTGCAAAACATTGCATTTCTTAATAAAAGTCTTCCAATAGTAAATTATTCTTCAATCATATTTGAAATTTGTCATAACATTTAAAAAGGCATAGATCCTGACAGGCTAATTTCACTTACAAAGGAAAAGCATTTTCAAAAGCACTCCAACAACACATCTCTAATTTAAGGAACAGATTAAAGTAAAAGGCTAAAAATAATAATAATCTGTTTCTAAAACACTCAGACAAAGTCAATCAGAAAAAGGGTAGTTGGTATAAAATAATTTTACACTAAACATCTATAAATACATAATTTTCTTAATGCATCATACACATATTGAGCTCTTCCAAACTTAGATCTTGTCCCTTTAAATAGAAATCAAGATAACTACTGTTCAGCAGAGGTCCTCTTTCCTAATGTGTTGGTAAGCACCTGCAAGACCGCTCTGGGGCAAAATGCTCGGAGGAAACTACCAACACCCAGGCTGCCAAAACTCATCAAGATAGGAGGAAAACTGACTCCCTGTTCGAATAAATGAAACATACAGAGGACTCCAGGCACTCAACGAAAAGAAGCAGAAAGCGCGTCAGCTATAATTTTGGAATGTGGATCGTGCTCGAAGCAAGAAGCTGCAACTGGACGTGTCCAATCCAGATCATATGTAGAATTCACTTCTGGTGTTAGTGAAGCAATTCCAAACAGAGGAAGGTGAATTCAGTTTTTCAAAGTTTGGATTTGTAATCTTAAAGGAGGACTCTGCGTGTACGGCAGGGGCTAGGTATGGTGTTCCTCAAAGCACATGCTGGCACGCATTACTCTGCTCAGATTATACTGACAAATCTAGAATTTATAAAGGGAGCAGCCAAGAAGCAATGCACAAGAATTATACTCATCTCCATGACTGAGCTCCTAACTACTCGTTTAGTCGCACGGAAGTATGCTACGCAAAAAGCTCTCCTGTTTATCTGCAAAGCTCCCTACTTGTAATCCAGAGTACTTGTAATTACAGTCTGACCTGTTCTGAAATTTGAAAAGCTTTTCCATAATAAGAGCTCACATTTCAGACAAAATAGTCTGATAACAGAAATAATTATTTGAAATTCTTACCCAGTGGAATTAACACTAACTTAGGATTTTTCCATTACTTAAACAGTGCCTAAAGGAGAAAAGTTAAACTTCGTAGCTATGCAAATCTGCCTGCAAGGCTTCTGCTGAAAGTTCATTTGAAATTTCCAGCGGACAGGAATCTGCCTTGGTTGCTCAATTACATTTCCTCAAATTGAATTAACTTGGAAGTGCTGAATATCCACCTTTCCTTTTTACTGGACAGTTTTGTTATTGTACGTCAAAAATAACCACGTCAAGCAAATGCATTTTTTTTTTGCCCACCTGTAAAAACATAGGGGATACTGATACATGAAAATAAATCCCTATAGAAACAGGGCATCACATTGGTTGGACGTTTGTGGTGAGGGCAAAGGGTGAACTTTTATAGAAAATTATAAGCAGGTCTGTCAGAAGGGCATTGTGTGTTTTAAAAGAACAGCAACAACCAAGAAAGACCACTTGCTTGGTTTGATTTACATGCTATTCATACTTGAGGTTACTAAAACTGTGAAGTTTTTCCTCCATGAGTGCGCATTTTTTTGACAGCACCTTGCTCCCAATTATTAAGTAAATTAATTTCCCTTGTGTTTATTATAGCTTTTGATATGGCAATTAGGGGGAATAACCTGTTTGTGAAGACAGGAAAGTAGCACGTGAAACCACAAATTAGAAAAGAGTATCTTTGCCTTTAAAGCAATTTCCTTGATGTGTGAGATTTATCAAGGAAGACACATGTCCAGTCACTGAACAACAACAACAAAAAAATTTGGTTTCCAGATTAGTGACATGATCTCCTAATACTTTATTCCTGACAGAAAACCTATCCACCTCACTGGGACTACTTGTCTTATTAAATCTACTCACAGAAGTATCAATTTGTGATTTCGGGACCAAACTACAGGCCTGTATAGCTGCCAGATGTTAGTGGAGCAACTACTGTACTTGAGAGATGTAGGATCACAGGCTCATGGGACAACTGAGGTCGGAAGGGAGCTCTAGTCCAGCATCCTGTTCAAGCAGGGTCAGGTGTGAGGTGAGACCGGGTTGCTCAGGGCTTTATTCACTCGGGTCTTGAAATCCTCCACGGAGGGAGACTTCCCAGCCTCTCTGGGCCACCTGCTCCACTGCCAGGATGTCTACCCAGTGAAGAAATTTCTCCTTATATCCAGTCTCAACCTATTTTGTTTCAGCTTACACCTGTCATCTCCTGTCCGTGCTCCGCTGTGAAGAGCCTGGCTCTGTCTTAGACACTGTGGGCAGCTGTTAGGTCAACCAAAGCCATCTCTCCTCCAAGCAGAATACGCCGTCCCCCAGCCTCTCTTCACAGGACACGCACATCTGAGACCTCAGCACACCAGACATAATTCCCACACAAGTCTTCCCACAAAAGTCAATGCAAACGTAGATCTACTGCTCCTCTCTACTTTATCTGTTGGCTAATGTCTGTATTAAAGGCTTGGGCCTATTTCTTAGCCTGATATTGGAAGCTACAGTCTTCAAATACCTCACTCTTGAAAGTTGTGGTAGTAATTATCTAGCTCAAAAGGAAACAGTAAAATGTCAATTATTTTCATTTACTGGTAATAATAAAGTGCTTCTGTGATCCAGAGATTGAAAGCAATATTTAATTACCAAACAGCATTTTATTCTGCTTATTAAATAATCATTAATCATTATTATGACTATTCCTATTTATTAACATCTTTCAGACTCTCAGCATATATCTTGTTATTCAGCTGACACAAATGGAATATATTTGATTTAAGCGTTGTGTGTTTTGTTTACTTGAACAAAAAGCTTCATGGCTTCAAGGACTGTTTCATACCCCTAGAGCAGGCTGATGTACAGGAATTAAGACAGTATAATACTGCACCAGAGAGATCAAACACTGGCAATCTTCAGGCCAAGGTTTCTACACAACATCTTAGTTTTCATATAAACCCTCAGGTTTATGATAAACCTAGGATATGCCAGACACAGTGAAATTTCATATTACTTCTAATTATTTTGCGCCACATTAGTCCTAGTTCAAGCGAAACTTGATCAGAGATTGGCTGTGCCTGTAGAAACACAAACTGGGAGGAGATGGGTGTGAGTTTAAGGCTATGTGCTCGTACGTGCTGGAAGAGACAACAGAACTCTGGGCACTTAAGATGTAGCTGGCCAGGTAGAAGCAGACAAAAAAGAAACTCTAGAGCTAGCAATGGAAATAGCCCAGAGACAGCTATGCTGTTTGGAAGAAAACACTGCAGTTTTCCAGGATGGCAGAAAATTTTTGAACCCCCAGGTGTTTATGAGTGACTGAACAAAGTACCCCAAATCTGCGTATTGCAATTACACGCACAGCAAATGTTAGAGTTTGCAGATGCTTAACGAGCTGCTCAAACTCTGATTGCTTGTTCTTCGGAAAAAAAAAAAAAAAAAAAAAAAAAAAAACCAAAAAAACAAAAAATTTTTAAAATTTTTTTTTTTTTTTTGGGGTTTTTTTTTTTTTTTTTTTTTTTAACAACCACTCAACTAAAAAGCTGTCAGCCTCTTCCGGCCACGAAAGAAAAGGTTTATCTGATGAACAAGCTAGATTCTGAAATCTAATTAACCACTTTTTACAGTTAAAACTATACTTCAAATGCTGCAGGCACTAGGATTTGAAAAAGGCCTGAAGGCCTTTCTGCAAAGCAACTAAAGACTTTTTGTTGCTGTTCTGCAAACAGTTTAAGGCAATGTACCGTCTTCCATTTCCCTTCCTATGATTTGTAGGCAATTTTGTTCTTATCAAAGCAATCTGAAACCCCCAATATCCTTGAGATGCACATTTCTTCGCAGTCATTTGTAGAAAGTATCACTTTCTACAGAGAAATAAACAAAGGCCAAAATGTCTACTTCTGAGAAAATATAAATCCTGCCATTCATCTGTCCGCAGGCGACAGCCTGGGAAAATTATGGGAAAGTAACATCAGGTACATTACAGAAGAATTACAGTATCCCTTCTGACCCTCATTCTTTGGTCTCCATGTATTCTCAGCTGTCATTTCTTCTGATCTGGAAACACATATAAATAATTTATATTTTCCCAGATTTTCTGCTAAAATTTACATATACAGAAGACCAAATTGGGAAACCCTTAGTCGCCATGAATGCCCATAGAGTTCCTAGTGCCCCAGTGCTTCAAATGGGATTTTCTGCAGTATAAACTTTTGAGGAAACGTCTAACAGCCTGGCCCCAAGCATCTGCCACAAAAATATAGTTCAGCCAAAATGTTTATACATGTTTTTTATATTTCAAATCAAAAGTGATGACTTTTAAATTCAAGCTCCAGAGAGGGAGTGACTATGATTAATTTTATTTACGACAACTGGCAAAACTCTGTTCCAGAGTGTTGCTGAAAAATTAGATAATCCATCTTACATTTATCAGAAAATAAGCAAACATGCTAATTTCAAAAGGCACCTGAAGAAAAGGCAGAAGATAAAAATTTAAAACAACTGAAGAAGAGAAACAGATGAATTATTTTCTGTATTAGTACTGAATGAAAGAGAATGAAATTCAGAAAGCCAGCAGCTGGCTAAATATCAGGGAAAAGAGTTCTGATAGGAAGAAACTGATACCAAGCTTCAGATTCACGCACACAAAAGCTGATTATAGAAAATCCCATCTTTAGTTGGCTGCTGGGTTCTTCAACATACTTCATGCCAAGTTTAGTGATTCATTTTTTTCTATTTTCTTTTTTCTGTATCCATACTCAACCACATTTACTCCTCCATAAGGACCCTGAGGATGCAGCCCAAGGCTCAGGCTGGATTTGGCAGGGTACCCACAAGAGAAAGGGCAGATGACCATATGTACTGTGGAGAGCTAACGTGAGATAAAGAGAGCGGTTCGAAGAGGGAAGAGGCACCCGCTGCTCCTTAGTGCTGACCGCAAATAAAGACCTGAAAATGTAATTACATTTAGAGTGGGTACACACATCAGGGGAGAGGCACACGTGAGGCCATCCCAACACATACCTAAAAATGTATGTCGTAACGTATACAGCAAGGCGGTTTAACAGCATCAATTCCAGAACCAATTTTGGAGATCCAGCTAAACTGCTAAAAGTTCAAAGTCAACTATTTTCTCTCTTGTGCCAAGCAGAAACGCCTCTTCCCTCCGCTCTGCAGTGGGTGCACCAACGGGTTTCTCGTTTCTATTATCAGTGTCAAAATGTCACTAAGCTGCTTAACTCTCTTCAGGGGCTTAAACCCCATCCTGTGCTTATAAGCAGCACAACATGTAGGCAGTAACCAAAGCCCGTGTGCCATTTGGTTTTCAGGAGCTATCAAATGGTATTTTAATTTTAGATGAATTTCTGGCCATTTCATATTTGATTGGGACAAAAAGGTTTTTTTTCCCCTTCTATATTCTAGTTGATGGGAGTAGATAGTAAAATCCGACTCTATCTCAACTGTGTTTCAGCTTTGTAGCTATATTATATTAGTGCCTGCTTCACAGCAGAGCAAAAAATTTTGCTTTTAAGTACTTGAATATTTAAGATATACAAGTGAGCTTGTGTGGAGCAGCATTGGGGAGAACCTGCTGCAAAAAAATATTGGAGAATAATGTGAAAAATGTACTCTCTTCTTCAAGCCTTTTTTGAGGCTGATCCTAACTACAAAATACTACAGTCTGTAATCTCTCCTTTTGCAGGAGTGAATTAGGAAGATTTTTATAGTAAAATCTTGCAAAGTGAAAATTCACTTTGCAATGTGATTTTAAAAGGTGACACTTCTCAGGTCAAAACATGTAGTACTCAGTTTAAAATGTTTATAAATCCTTGAGCCATTGCCTTGTGGTAACAGGGAGAAAGCTGAAATGGACAACTGAGAGGAAGGGAAGGATTTAAATTCTTCTAGAGGTCCCTTTTCTGGTCTCCCCTCCTCCTTCATTGCCAGAGTTGGTCCTCCTAAACCATGCTGTAAGTTAAAAACAATTTACTGAACTCACTTGGGCCTGGATTAACTATCTGTTTAAATGCAGTAAACTAGAATTTGGAGGTAACTAGGTAATTTGGGACGCTACTGCAATCTAAGTAATTGTGAATACAAATATTTATACTAAAGTCTTTTTTAAGAGAGAAAATAACACAAGGACACAATAGCACTTGTGCAATAGCACAACAAGATTATGATAGATGAACTATTTGAACAATTATTAGGAGCTCCCTACAGCATTTTTTGACTTAGAAGACTGTAGAGCTAAAAGGGCAATGGAATCTGTTTTTTTCTCCTCATCTGTTTATGATAGTATAGTTTTATATTTGGAAAAAGTATTAAAATACATAGCAACCCTTTTCAATAAGTTAAAGATATTTGTGAAAAGGAGCCAGAGCCCAATGATAAATGAATTCCAAACATACATGAAAATTGAAGGATCATAAATCTCTACAATGAAGTAACTTTTGATCGTTATAAAATGTTATTTGTGACATGCAGTCCTCAGTAAGGAATACTGTCGAGTGAAATGGATACTATTTCAAAAGAAATCAGTACTTTTCCGTGGTGGTTATTTTCCCTCTACCGCAAAACACACACACAGACGCACAACTCAGGGCTCCGCACGGCACGCTAATACCTGAATTTACTTTTGCTGACAGTGTTATCTACAAGGTAACCGTGACATTTTAACAACTTTTAATTACAGGTAGCAAAAAATCACAAACATCTAGGAATTCCATCTAAGATGGAATTAGCCATCAGGGCTGGGAATGTTTTTGGTGAGGCAGGTAGAAAAGGGAACTTGCTGCGTAGGGATATGAACTTAATTTGAAAAAGAAAAAAAAAAAGAAAAAAAAAAGAAAAAGGGACATGGCAAAACAGCCTTCCTACATACATTTGTCTCTGTCACACTGTCAGACAGGCGTTCATTTTAGCCAAAAGACTGTAACGCTACAAAAATTGTTGGTAGGCTTGCTGAAGGTAAGTATGATACTCTAGGGATATTAGCAAAAAAAACGTTTTGAGTTGTTACTTCTAATTAGGTTAATTTTATTATTTCGGAAGGGCAATCTGCCGAGATCTGAGCACTCAGTAACTCTGAAGGAAGAGGCAGAGGAAAGGCCATCGGGCACTGCTGGTGGAAGCCTGGGCCACCGCGTGGCTCCGAGGTGACGTCTTGCTCTGCACAGGGAGACCCTCCCTCACCTGCGTCAAAAGAGACAGCGGCTATCGGAGCGGCTTCTTCGTTATTTAACCGTCTCATCCTTTCCTGTCATCAAATGGGAAAAAAAAAAATCGGATGCCAAACTTTGGGAATTCAAGTGTGGTCACAGGGATAAGAGCAGCAAGCAGATATGGACTGCAGGAACTACTGGGGACGTGATATCTGGCATTGGAGCCCGAAGAAGCCAGGCTTTGCTTGCACTGCAAGATACCACCAGTGAGCCTCCCACGGGCTGCATGTGAAGGCTGCAAGCTACTTTACTACCAATATTTGTTCGTGAGTGTTACTCAGCACCTAACAATAAAACGTTTTAATGTTCAAACAAAACATAATTCATGGTCACAAGCTGTACCCAAAACAGCTTATCAAAATAATGTCTGAATGCACTGTGCTACTAAAAGTCAAGCTTCTTTGTCAACAATTAATTCACAGAGATGACTGATTTTAATGATCCACGTGTATTTTCTTTAGATTAAGGCAAGTTTATACTTTTTAGGTTTGAGAGCAAAGGGTATTAACCTTCTTTTTATACTTTAAAAGGAACAAGACTGCATAAGGATACTTCTAATTATCATATCAAATCAAATAAATAGACAATCTTCAGGGTATCTGTCTTTCTAATGACAACCACTATATAGTCTATATGAAAATTAACTATAGGCTAGAAGAAAGAAGGAAAAAAAAAAAAAAAAAAGCTTGGGTTGCTATTTCAAGGACATTTGGAATAATTTAATACATCCAGAGTTTATTTCAAAATGAACATGGAGCACAGGCACTGTTCTCATGAAGTAACCAACCAATGAAAATTATTATTCCTTTTACTCTGTTTAATTTTATACATAAAGACAAAATTCCTCATGCAACAACTCACAGTAAAATTTTGCTCTGTCTGTCCCAATGGCAAAATTATTGAAATGTTATCTTCAGAATAACAGCCACAATAAGTCTGCAACAGTGATGCCTGCTACAGAAAGTAATTGATTTTTCCCTGGCTGCAAGGCTTAGGAAGTTGCAGGCACTAGAAAAGAGTCTTCAAATTTTCTTTGCTGTATTTTAATTAAGTGCTGAAGAAATTTTATAAAATCTGTTTTTTTTTCTTAAATTCTCTGCAGTGAGTAATTACAAGGTATCATTTTTAGGAACTTTACAGCAAATAAAAACTTTTCAGCTGTAAAAAGCCTCTGGCATCAACATATTTTGGTAGCACTATTTCTCCAGATTACTTGGACTTCTCCTGTTCTACTTGCTGAGAAACATCTGTCTCACCTCCTTGTAAGGGAGGATCTCCAAACTTTTTAAGCTTTGTTTCCCTGTAAGCAATTTTTTTTTCTTATTTCACTGAAATATTTATCGATTCCTTTTTTTTTACCTGTATTTTAGCAATGCTTCAGGAATCTCAGTGTTCATCACTCACGTCAGTAGCACAAGCACCTTCAGGGCACTCATCTCATCTTCAGACTGTTTCCTCATATACAGTTCCTCTGATTAACTTTCAAGATTTATATTCATTCACCAGGAATAGGTGGCAGTCAAACTCCTTAGATCATTGATAGAAATCTCAAGTGCTGTCACAGTTTACAGCAGTCATTAAGGAGGGACGGGCTGTTCCTTTAAGCCACACAAATCACAAGAGGTGGTTTCCCTCACTCATCCTGCCACAAGTTTATTAGTTAAGAACTCCTGAAGTTCCTACAGACAATCACTAATATTATTCCTTTCTCTTTCACAGAGACTGCAGGCAGCAACTAGACCTGAAATTGGTTCTTTCAAAAGCAGACATATTGACATATAGGGAGACAAGTTCAGATTTCAATCTGGATACTAGTTTTAAAAACAGTGTGTTTAAATTCATGCCTGATCTGCTGAGGCCTTCTCTGTAACACATACCATGTATCTGTACACTGAAACCGCCATATATCTGAACAGTACTTTTTTAATTTCATGAAAATCTGCATTTTATCTTTATTTTATTTATTTTTTTTTTTTTTTAATGCGTGTAGCTCAGGTGCCCATGGAGCCATTATGTTTACAGACAACTATAATGTGTACCAGCAGCCTGAAATACGCACACGAATCTGACAGATAAAAGAGCAAACCCTATTCCTTTTCCTTCAGGGTGACACTCTCATCCCTGCCCAGAAGCCCAATCAGAGAGATGGCTTTTACAGCATGCCTGGAAGATACTTAGAGCCAAAGAGGAGGAAATTCCAGACCTTAAGCATGTGTCCCTTTTTGTATTAACTCTTTTTTGTTGTTTGACTAGTGCAACCAAATCACGCCCAGCAGTCATTTATCAAACACTCTGTTCGCCATCAGCCTTACAGATAAGCTCTGCTAACCCTAAACTTAATGAGCTCATAAGCCAAAAAACCCCTTGTTATCAAAGATCACTGCTGTAAAATATGAGTTTGCCAGAGTCATTTCCAGAGGAATTCTCAGCTCCTGCTGAGAAGCAACAACAGTCATTGCTGCAGTGCTTCTTGCCAATGGGCTAGAAAGGTTCCACTAGAACCACAATTTCCAGTTGTATCAGAGAGGAGCTTGTCTCAGCATAAATCATAAACCGAATATAAAATTGGATGCTAAAAAAGCATAATTAAGAACTGCAAATGGCAGCAAAGCAAATGGAAGTAAGGCAAAATTTGCAAAACCTTTGGTTGTTAGACTTGCTCAGAAGGGCTTTCATGATTAAATGTGAAATTTACAGGTTTCAGAAGCAGCCCTGCTGCGACTTCCATCAATGGCAAAGCCAAGTCTTTTTAGAACGTCAGTTCTGAGGCATGTATTTTCGATAATTTTGTGCATGTCCTAGGAATACGGGCTTCAATTAAATTGTACACAATATTACCATATTTGCAGCCCTGCTTCAAGATATCAAGCTAAGCAAAACACATACAAGAAATCCCCAAGAAAACATGAAAAGCATCTTGCAAATATATTAAATACATGCACGATAAATACTTCCGACTTGCTTAGGGCGAGAGCAGCAGAGAGAGAGTGTGGGACCAGATGTACATTTTCTGCCATCATTTCCCTCTGCTGAAGCATATCAACTACTTACTGCAGATTGGTAAAATATAACATATTGCACTCTCTGGAATGTTTCTTAGTAGTTCCTATTGATTGAGGTATTATTTTAATAATTAGTCATCTCCTGAAAGAAACTCTTCCACATGTATTAGTAAAGCTTCTGGATGCCTTACATATGTGCAACACATTGCTACTAAATGAAAACAGTGGACTGAGACATTCTGATTTTAACAAAATGTGAGCAACAGCAGGATTAGATTTTGGTTATTTACTCTTCTAAGGAGAAAATAAGTTAACTTGACAAATAGTTTCAAGGACAGAAATGATTTAAAGTTTTAACAGTGAAAGACTGAAAAGAGGGTTCAGATTTCCATGCCAACAAAGAATCCCAGGTTTAGTTTAGGAACAGAAGTAAAGTTGCAATAAAAATATTGCATCTCGCATTACCTGAAGAGAGGAAACATTTACAATTAGTCAAGTTCAGAGCCTGAAGGGAGGGAAATACCACTTCCAATAATCTGGGCAAAACAGAATCTGTGATGCTGAGTGCCATAAGCAAAATTACGATGATACACCTGCGTATCATTGGGATTTGGGATTTTAGCATCCAAATACATAATTGTTGAATAGCTGAAGTATCTGAGCGGATGATTTTCTACTTCACAGGTCCAGGCAGACCCTGTACACGGAGGCATCGGTAGCTTAGCTGCAGCACTGCGCACTTTTCCTGCGATGTGGAGCACTGTTGGGCATGTCTTGTAGGCTCCGCCATGTGCTAGATGGAGCAGGGTCAGTGCCGAGCTAGAGCTAACATGACAGCTAGATGCAGGCTAGCTCTCTGTTGAGACAGGAGGTTATCAGTTCACTATATTTCACCAAGCTATGCTTATATGCTGCTTTTCAGTCAGTATAGCTACTCGACTGTATGGACACTTACAAATCACGATTGCTCCTTTCCTAATGCGGGCGTATTTCCTCTAGGGTTACCACTACTAATTCTTGCATGGCAGTCTGGCATGAAAACACCTGAAATCAGCCTGTCGCTGAGATAACAACAGGCAGGATCTCTTTAACCTTTACTAAGTTTAATGAATCTCTGTTTCGGCAGACACACTCTTTGAGGCTGTGGTTTGTAACTTAGCCCTCCATTTACAAATATGGAGCAGAAATAACGCTTACAAAACTGAACACATCCTTATTTTTAAATCCTTACACCCAATCAAAAGCACAGAAAGACCTGTCATTTGCTGTTCTTACATCAGCCAGAGAATATAATATTTGTATGAAAATATATATATATTTTTCCTCAATGAGCTGTATGTCTATGAAGACTGACAGATCAATGTCATCTCAACAGTGAAAAAAACAAGATCAAATCTCTCTGAAAATGTAGCATAGTCAATAAGCTGAGCCTTTAGGAAAAAAAAAAAAGCACATTTTTAAATGAGAAGGAAGAGAGGGAAGGCAATGAGAGGTGAGAAGGTAGAGAGGAAGAGAAGGAAAGGAAAAGGAAAGACATAGAGAAAGGAAAAATGTGATAAAAATCTGAATGAGAAGCATTTTTTTCCTAGTGCAGTCCTATACTTTTTTCCATAAGCCTAGGTATCCTGGATACTCTAATAAATGAACTTTAATTATAATTCACTGCACCACAAACTACAAATTAGTCCCAGATATTACAATTTCTCACATCAATCCATTCTATGAGCACATTAGTTCAGAAAAATGGCTCGGAAGGTAATCCATTCACATAGGGAGACAAATTATCCCATAAAAACATCCACAGAGCAAAGCTCTTACAATGTAAATATCTACAGTGTAATACAAGTGCTTACAAAAAAAAAAAAAAAAAAAAAAAAAAAAAAAAAAAAAAAAAAAAAAAAAAAAAAAAAAAAAAACAGGAAAGACTGCAGATCCAGTACAATGATGACTTTCAATAAGCATTTGTAAATGGTATATTTACTATCTCAATATATTTCTCAATTAAAAAAAAATGCAAAAAACTCTCAAAGGACCTAAACCCAACTAAACAGCTGCTCTGAAATACAATAGTACTATTTATTTCTAATCTATCAAATGCTAGAAAAAAACAGCTTAATTTTAAAAAGGCTGCTGTCTTCCCATAGCCTTCTTTGCAATGAAATGCCACATATAAAATTTCAAGAAGTATAATTTTTCTCAAAATGAAGATATCACCAATAGTATAGGCAAGTGCTGAGATACTGAATTTCAACAAGACAGTATTAGGACTACTGGGAATGCATCTTTTGAGCATCAAGCATCCATTAGATGATCCTCCACTAGACGAAGTGAACATATTTAAATCTTGATGAAATCTAATTCTATACCCTGAATATATTCTTTTATTCCTAAACTGTCAACCCCGTGAGATAATGCACTAAGGCAGTACATTTTCAAAGTTGAAAAATATCCACGCCAGTTGCAAGTGGCATGAAACACAGCAGAATGCTTTCAGTCATCCCAAGCCTTGGACTAGTTTTCCCCCTCTCCACACAGGTACCGATTTAGAGAACAGCTCAAACACAGGCTAACTGAAACCTTGTCTTATTCTCATGGATTAACTATGGTTGAAGCACGGAATTTTTTTTAACATTCTTTGTAAAGCAGAAATGAAACTGGGCACATACTGAACTGCTTTACTGAATCAAGACTTAGGTTATGAGCCTGTTGCTAAAAGTGCAGTTGTTTTACTAAAATTCAGAAGATCTCACTCTAGATCTCTAATATGTATGTATTTAAGTCATTTTATATCTGTGTAGAACCATTAACCTAAACACAATTACAAAACTGTTTTTGCTTATTATGAAAATAAGACTACAAAAGAATAGGGCTACCAATCTTTCTTCCAGAAATGTAACTGCTCAGCCAGTCATAAAACAATTTTCCTTAATACTAACATTTTAATTTGAGTTTCAAGATTAACAGTTGAAATAAGAAGAACAAATCACTGATTTTGAAATAATTCATTCTTTTTCTTCTGAATAAATTGTGTTTTTCACGTGTTAATCTTTTATTCTAAAAATGAGCATAAGAGCTGATTATTTTGCAAACATAAGGTATCAGTTTTAATGCATAAACAGCATGATGACTAACAAAGCAGAATGTCTCAAAATGCTTGGTTTTATGAGAAGTTTAACAAAAGAATTCCTTCCCATATTTTTCTACCAGTTACAGATGTTAAGGACACCAAATGTTCCTTGTGTCAGGCACTGGAAAGAGCCGAGCAGGTTAAGGACAAGACCTTTCCTGTTACAGTAAGTGTGTCAAAACAGGGGCCTGTTGCTAAATAAAATACTTTAAAACCTATATTTCCCCCAAACTCCATAATGACTAATTCCCACTAAGCAGAGAAAAGGACAGAAGGAACATCAGTGCCGAGCAGAAAAGCATCGGAATGACATCATTGCCTGTCTGCTAGCCAGGAAAGGAAGCGAGGGATTATCCGAATGGTGAACATCTGGATTGTGTATATAAAGGCAATGAAGAATTTTTATACATATTAGTTCACGGAGTTCCACTGAATTTTTATCTTACAAAGAAACAGTAGTACTCTGATATGCTTTTGTAATGAAAACGCTACAGAAATGCCAATGGTCTGGGTTAGTGTATTAAAAGATACACTGCTTCTTTATCTTATCACATTTAACTGAAAAAAAAAAAAAAAAAAAAACAGATACTTAGATACTTGAACTAATAATTCTTTTTCAACTTAAAGTGATGTGGTTTGATAACACTAATTTCTTCTTTCTGTTAGAGTTTCGGATACAAAAATTGTAAGTGACATGCTTCTAGTCATATCTAAGTTCAAAAGATACTTCCCCATCTCAGCTCTGCAAAGACCAACTACAAGGAAAAAAAAAAAAAAAATTAATCTGAAATACTTACGTTTCTTACAAATACTACTCAAGCCAAAATGGTATTTTCACACGGTTTCTTTTAAAACTTTTGTGCACAAAGTTACTTATGATTACAACAATGTCACTGCATAAAAAAAAAGAAATCCTTTTTCCTTTATTCTGGGTTAGAGTTTCAGATAAAGAAACAGCCTTACCTTGAACTGTTAGAGTTGCTGAGGCTTCAGCTTTTCCAACCATATTCTCTGCAACACAAGTATATGAGCCCATGTCTCCTGCCATGACTTTCCGTATTTTCAAGGTATGATCATCACGGATTTCATATCTTTAAATATAAACAGTAATAAATAATGACAGGAATTACAGGAATAAGACAAAAGCTTGCACAGTTTCTGTAAAGTTGAATAACGTCTTGTGTTTGCTTTAAAATATTTCTGCTCATAGGCTTCCTTGAGAAATAAAAGTATTTATAAAATATTTATAAAATGCTATAAACTGATAATGTAAAAATCAAGTTTTCAGAGCAAAAGACATGTAAATATTTGAAAACCTCATTCTGAGTCTTTTGCAATGTGTGAGTCAGTTTCATTGACCTCAGCAGAAGTACACTGGAGTAATACAGATGTAAAAATCTAACACAGAACTTTTTGCTATTAGAACTCTTTTAACAGGAAAATTTAATAATATTTATTATTCTCCCCAAAATTTTTCCATCTGAATCTATGCATTTGTTAAATATGGTTGAAAAGAAAGCATTGTTCTCAAGAAGATAACTCAAGAACTGCTTAAAACTCAGATAAATCACAACTCATTCAATCATTTTTTAAAGAAATGATGTGGCTTTATACCATTTCCTCTCCTTTCATCACCTTTTTTCCTGTTCTTTGTATAATACAGTCAATATGTTTCTCTTCAAGGAAAGTAGATTTCCCTCTTAAAATGCAATAGTTTTTATTAAAGCTATAGACTAGATTAACAGGAAACTGCATTTAGATGACAGGCATCAGTTGTTACGGTGTTTCTTCTTTCAACCCTCCAGCCCCCTACCCCCGCAAAAGCTTTTTCACTGATGATTGGGAATTTAAATAGAATGAAGAAATAATCTATTACATAAACTATTTCCTTTTAAGAAGGTATTTTACTTTTTGCTCTGAATTAGAACAAGGATAGAAAAAAAAAATAAAAAAGGATACTTAATAACGAAAAATATATGTTCCACGAGGAGCTTTGTACATTAATAGACTACATGTTATATAAATTGCAATTCCAATAGACATTTCTTGATGTTGCCACCTTATCTATTATTTGTTATACATTCTTCAAAAGTTATAATAATTACAATAGACTCTTCAAGGGAAGAATTAATCTATGTCAGGTATTACTAACTGAACTTAGCACTTTTATTGTTGTATTTGCTCTGTGTTTTCATGATAAATGCCTGAGCACAAGTGCTTCCTAAGTTTTATTAAAATTTATAATTGCAATAGAGCAGCATGGAAATTAGAAATGTCTTGTTAGATCAGCCCTGCCTCCTCCACTCAAGCAAAAGGATTGCTAGTTGTCAAATGTTAAAATGCTACAGCATATACCAAAGGGGATCTTATCAAAGAGCTAGCTCCATGCACTGCACCTTGTTTTTGGCAATTCTCCGTCATCTTTCCTCCATCTTACTGTAGGGACTGGGTCACCTCTTGCCTCACATTTAAACTCGGCACTGTCATCCACAGTTACAGCCAAATTACTCGGTCTCTTCACGAAAGATGGTCTTTCTAAAAGAAAAGGAAAGATAAGCGGTATTAGAACCTAGAGCAGCTCTGTGCGTGAACGGCCCTTTTCCCAGACGTCCTGGTTTTGGCAGCACCAGGAATGGGACGGAGGTGATTCTGGCTGTGCGCCTGCGGCGTTGCTTCCAAAGACAAAAGACACAAACTACATATTGTCTCAGTGGATGTTTGGGCACCACGGGGCATTTCTACTCCCCGTCTAAGCCCAGCCCAGCACCTCTATGAGAGGGACTGCAAGTGTGACCAGCGACTCGTGCATGAGGCAATCATTTCAAAAGCTCTATTGGAAAGAGAACATTTTCTTTCACTAGCACACAGACAATAAAACAAGACAAAAAAGCCACAATGTCTTCTTTGTAATTCTCGTTCCTGAAAATTGCTGTTATCCCTTAATCACATTGCAGTGCATGGATGACCCCAGCCCTGGCTCACCACAGCCAGATTAATTACTGTATACTTTTTCCGGGGCTTTCTGAAAAAATATGGGATCTCAGTACTGGCTCTGGAGTCCTGGCAAACATGCTGCCAGTTGGAAATTTCAAGGGAGCAATCAATACACTTTTCTATCTAGACATAATAACAGTATCTGTAGCTTCATGATGCTGTGATATTAATTCAGTTTCACTCCAGACTGAAGCACAATGAGGCTGGCATATGCACAAGAAAGAAAATGCAGTTAACAATTAGTGGGATACTCCAGGAAGGATCCGCCATCTAGAGAGGCAGCATCTGAGGACAAAAGGATGTCCACATTTTATAATCTTTCAAAGAATAGGAAAGGTTTAATAAGGGAATGCTTTACAGCTTCCTTTGCCTAAGGCAGATGATCTTGTTGCCTGTAAAGCTGTGAAAGCTCTGAGGGAGTTGAGAAGACAGCTGCACGTTTTGACTTGCATGTACTCAAGATAGGAATATCATCTCTCTGGAACTGCACGAGTCTCAAGCCTTTGGCACAGTCAGGAACTGAATACCCCAAAACATACCATATGTTTTTCATAGGAGCTCAGAAGAACTGGGCAGAAGAATAAAAAGACAACCCCATATTCTTTGTGCATGGTCTTCGCGTTAGGTATGACAAGGCTGTTTCTGAATATGCCTTTGCAAATAGATTTAGAGATTAAGTAGTAAAAAACCTTCGTGTATGCTTAGTAGGCACTGAAATGGAAGTGAGGACTTCCTTCACTCTTGAGGATGTTCAGATCAACTGGAGGCTTGTGTTACAGAAAACTTGTTTGTGTCTGTAACGTTAGACATGTAGTGTTAGATAATATAACAAGTTGATGTTAAAGCTGTTAGTCCTATGTTAGGTTTATCTTTAAGAAATGAGTGACGTACAGAAATTAATCTAACTGTGAATTAAAAATCACACATACAAATACTTTCTGCCCCTCGACAATAATTTTCTTGTAGGTGCAATAAGCCTAATATCTGTATGCAGCATAAAATATTCGAGATTAAACTTCACTGTAGGAATAGTTCGGGGTGGAATATTAAAATAAATAAAGAAAAAGCGCTGTTCTGCTAAGGCCAAGACTCCTGTGCAACACCAAAAAAATATACACAAGGCATTTATAGTTTTTAGACCAATTTCCTTAAGGAAGCATAATAGTCCAACAAGAGTTTTTGTCTGCCCACTCATACTCCTCTTATTCAAACACATAAATGAGCACTGATATTAGCGTATTTATCTCTGTCACACAATTATTTGGTAAATAAAAGAAAAGCTTAACAAGGATCATTTTGAAACTTTCTAATATTATGGTTTCTGGCATATAATCCTCCCCCTGATCTAAAGTAGAGACCTAAAAGTGAAAGTTCAACTTCCAAATAACCACAAACGATAAACTGAAGATTTATGCTGAATGATATTAATGTATGAAGTCAGCATGCTTCTTGTTCTAAGACAGGACTGAGTTGAAAGAATAAAGCGTATGAAAGACTTCTAGACATAGACTGATAAGACATTCAAAGCTTTACCTTCCTGTTTAAAAAGAAAACCTTGCTTGTTTCTCCAGGCTGAAAATCAGAAATAAATTTGAAGAGAAAACCAGATGTAGGAAAAGAAGGTAAAGCAAGCTATATCATTCTGTGATGAATCTTGCTCAGAAGTTTACAGCAAGAGAATTAAAGTAATATTTTCCAACATTGAAAATATAACAATCCGTATTATGATTCTTTCAGTAGTGATAACAGAGGCCCTGTTAACCACTACGCGTAAGAGGAGCCTAGAGTCAGAGCTATACTCATGAGATGCCTCAGCTCTGTTTTGCTTGGAAGTTCTAAATCCATGTGGCAATAAGTTTCTCCTAAAGTGCTTCAAAGTGTCTACAAATAAAAAATAATAAATAAATAAATAAGGAAAGAGCATAGCAGACCTCAGGAAGTCTTCCACAGCTACTAAAAGGTTACTGCACTATCTTAGTGCATGCTAGTATAATTTCAGCAACTTTAAGATAACAGATGCTCTCATTTCATTAAGAAATAGACTGCTTCATATAAAACTCTGAACAGGACTTGAAGTTCCCCGTGGCTTGATTCTTAAAAGCAATTTCTTTCAGTTTGAAAGCCAAGCATGAAAGTGTGTTCTGATAGCAACAACATTCCAAGGTGGGCTGCAAAGGCATTAATCATCACCCATTTGCTAGACCACAACTGTGACAAGAACATTTTCAATATAAACACAAAAAAAGGAAGCAGAGAAGAATGACCTTAATGAAAAAGTTTCCTAAGAAAAATGAAAATTGGACTTTTTTTTTTTCATTTTCATGGACATTGTTTAGCACAGGCTTAAAATAGAAGTTCTTACCTAAAACAGTGAGCTCTGCGACTTCACTTTCCCGCTCTCCAACCATATTTGTTCCAACACACACATACTTGCCAGCATCATTCTTTCTTGTGTATGTGATCATAAGCTTTCCTCCTCTGATCTAGGAAAATCAAGGTTATAATCATTAGCTTGAAAATGGCATTTTTGTTATAGATAATGACAAAGTAAAAAAAAACAAGTTAACAGTGATTTTTCAAATCACGAAAAATGAAAAAAAAAAAACTTATTTTCTCTTCTTAAGCAAAAACTTACGCTTACCCAAGTTCGATTTTTTACAACTCTGTTTCAAAGTCTCTCAAATGTATTCCCCATTCTTTTTTTAAAAAAAAAAATCTGCCTAATGTAATACTGATTTTTCAATATTCCATTTAATGCTCGTTGGCCAGAAGCAGTACACTGCCTTTCCAAATACTACTGCATTTTGATATAATTAGAGTACTAAAATCAGCACTACATATATAATCCTATTTTCACATCAAGTGTTGCAATGACCTTTTTTTCTTGATAAGAACTGTTCAAGTTACTTTTGTGAATGAATTTTGTGTTTATTTTAGTTTTCGTTCCTAAAGGAACAATGGAAACTCTTTTATCCTTTAGTTCTTCATCTTTAAATAAACAATTTTAAAGGTTAATACGCAGCTGAGCAGAAACAATTAAATCCTAACTTAGAAATGAATTAATAATGTTCTGCTGTCAACTCTCTGTCAATACTTTGGAAGGCAGTAAAATCCAGTAACCCAAAATAAGACAACGTATTTCCCCCTTGTGATTACAAATTGTATTACTTTATTCAAAAATATATTAAAAGCATATGAAAAAATCTGATCTCCCTTTAGAAACATTTATTCTTCCCCTTGCTTTGCAAAGTAGTTGAAAAGTTTCAAAGTTCACCAAAATGCAGTGAAATTGCATAGGCAACTGAATATATATCATGCTTGCTGCAATTATACTCAAATATTACTTAATTCAATTAAGTACATTTTTAAGTGAACATATGCTTATCTCTGAAATCACATATAATAATCACTGAAGTCCGTCACATGGCTGGAATAAAAAAATAAAGTGACATTAAAGTGTCTAATGTGGTCAGTTACAAGAAGGAGAATGTTCTCACTAAGAGGAACTTTGCTTGGGTTGCCTGCAGCTAGAAAGCTATCCCTGAAAATCTGACATCTTGAGCAGCGTTGGGCTCTTATTATCATTGTAAGATGTATGCACACAAAGATGACAGTCAGTTATTGAGATAAATGAACATACACATACATTGTAGACAGTGTTGCATGCAAATTTTACTCTTTTGCCTTCGGCTGTCATTGTTTGAGAACAAAAAAGGTATGTCCTTTATCATCCAGAAATCTAGTAATGCCAAAAATTTCAATGGGGACTTGAGGCATGAAAAAAGTAAAGGTGACCTGCAAATACTTTTTCTACAAGATACTAAGCACATTCTTAGATTGTTGATTGCCTCAAAGGGTAAGCATGAGGATGTAGCCAATAACTAAAAGTCTATCTACATTTACTCCTGTTTCACACCTCCCTAAATCACACTAAAAGTTATTTATTTTCAATTTGTACATGTAAAAGGGTTTTTTTAATATAGATTTCTATGTGCATTTTGAAGTACTTACATAAATATATCCAGATATGAGTACATAAATGTATTCTTTTCATGTGTATCAATATTGGAATGCAATGTATTTAACATAAAATAATATTTACATGTCACAAGAGTCACAAGAATTATCTGATGATATCAAATCCATGTAGCAAAAAAGTTGTGATTTTCATACATATCTTGAGAGCTTAAGTCCCACTGATGTTGAATCACACTTATGCTCTTTTGTGATTTTAGCATTTAGGAAAATCCTATCCAAAGCCTTTTACAATATGACATAGCTATGTATTTTGTACAAACCCTAACCTCCAGCAAGAACTATTCTAGGAATGTCTCAGAGACCTTATTAGGTGCTAGCAAAATGCTGTCTTGTGTCTACCTGCAATGTCAGATGCTTTATTCATCACAAGTCTAACTCTTTAAAGGGTAGACAGAGGAAGGCAGTAAAGCAGAAACATTTCAGACACCTAAAAAAATGATTGAACTCTGCTTTACTTCCAAGTTACTTAGAAATCAGGAAGGAAAGATAGTGGAAGTATTCTCTCATAAGCCTAAAAATTCTTTTTCCAGGCTTATGGCTGAGAATTAGCCATGGACTTTGAGACACGACTTACAAAGAAGACACGATATGTCTAGTGAAGGTAGTTATGGTTTCAGGGTGGGAATCTGTATGTATTTTTTCTTTCTATATATTCTTCTTTGTTGATTTTTTTCTTAAAGCAGCAGAAGGGTTTAGAGTTTAAGCCAGCATGATGGCTATGCAGGTATATTACGCTTCCATTAAAATGTGAAATATTTCTAATAAAATATGTACGTGCATGTGGAATTATATATGTCTGCAACTTAGCATTCATTGATGGCTAAAAGTGTACTGTGTCTGTTAGTTCTACTACCCAAGCTTTCCATTAATTTTTAACAAACATCTATCCATCCTGTCAATAAGAGCAATGAAGCCTTTCTACATAATATTAAAACACTGCAAATCAAATCTGTAGCTATGAAAAATATCTATGCAAAATCTGCCAAGTTTTCCCTCAACCGAAAATCTTAATTATACCTATGAACTACAGACCTATGAAGTACAGACCAATTGCTTTGACTAACAGAAAGTACACAATGAAATAAAAGTGCCTTTTTGTAGGTATATATAAAAAACACTGCTACTTTAATACTCATTTCCTTGCCTTACTAAGCTGTAAGTTCATATTCAGGGTTTAGAGCAGCAAAGAGCCAAACCACCTTTGGAGGTAGTATCTGAAATGATGCAAATTAAAAATATTCATAATATATGAGCACTTAACAG
Source organism: Nothocercus julius (assembly GCA_013398735.1). Lineage (NCBI taxonomy): Eukaryota > Metazoa > Chordata > Aves > Tinamiformes > Tinamidae > Nothocercus > Nothocercus julius. The sequence continues at coordinate 5,016,808 of VZSV01000027.1, read as the reverse complement.
TCACCAGGGGTCTTCCCTCAATAGTTTTGCCCCGTCTGAATACAGACAGCTGGACTTTATAGCAGCATATGATAGTATTATGAGTTGAAAAAGTGACAGACAGTGTAATATTTCATCCCAAACTACCACAAGAGTTGTTACCATACTAAACCGAAAGCGAAGTAATTTCTTTCTAGTAAACAAGAAACACCAAACTCTTTTATTACACATCTGGCAGATATTGCATATCATGAGGAAAGAACTGATTTGCTCTCCGCCAAGCTTCAAGTCTAATTCTGAAAAGATCAAAGTTGGTATCATGTTTCCTTCACACAGAAATGATGTTAAGACTTTTTTTTTTTTCCTTTTTGTATCTCCTCAGGATTTTGTTCTGTTCCATACCTACCAACAAATTTATCAGCAGTGCATGCTGCTAAAAGATGCAGACTGTAATAAGCAGTTCACAGATGATCTTCCGTTGCCTGTAACATGTATGGCTTGTTGCATATATGTCAACAGAATATTTGATAGCATTATAAAGATGCATTGAAAGTTCTTTTCTATGACTTACTTGGCCATATTTTGCTCCTCATAAGCACTCAAGCTCACTCAAGTTCACTCAGGCAAACCCATTTTATTATTTCTTTCAACAATATCAAGAAATGTGTCTACAGAAACCTTGAGGCAACTATACAGTTAACTAGGCCTAGAACTGAAAATTATCACCACCTCGCAGCAAAATAGCATATATAAAAAAGGAATCAAATTTCTCTTTCAATACACTAAATCCATAAAACTTATCCAAGGGTAAATTCTGTATGTATCTTGTAAATTTCTGTATGTATCTTGTAAATTTCTGTATATATAAATCATATTTTTTGTGTGTGTTACAAATCTTGTTATGAATGTGATTCATCTACTTTTCATAGAAATATGATATGGAATGTAAGAAAGAAAGAAGCCTGGTGAAAAATGTTTGGAAAGTCCAAATGCAAAGATGGCTTGCCTCTTTTCATGTAATTCTTTTAACTCTCAGTTTCATTCTGTTTAATAAATGAAATCTGCACTATTGCAAAATAATTCTAAAGCAAACCTAAATCCGTAAGGAAATGAAATTTAGATTGAAGAGCTAATCATTGACCTCTGTTCCTGTAACCTTGGCTTCTGCATATGTAATATCAGAATATTCACATATACATAATATCACATGTTATTTAGAAGGAAAATGTTGTAGGCATGCGATATTAACCTGTCAGACATGGTCTTTAAAAGTGTACCATCTAATTATAAATGACAATACAAAGGTTAAAGAACAAAGTGAGTACCGACACTAGCAATTAATGGTGTCATCCGAGGTAGATAACAGTTAAAATAGTGAGCTTTTATTTCTGACACCAGAACCAAAGAGTTTGCCCATTTCTCCTTACGTGGCTTAGTATCCCGAAACAGGTCAGTATATCCATTTTACTATATACTTTTGCATCATATACTATAAGGAACTGTAAGTCATTAATAGAAGACAAGTTAGAAATTTTAATGAAGTAGTTTTGAAAAAGACACATATACTTGGCTTAATTTAAAAAAAAAAAATAAAAAAAAATAGATTTTGTTGAATCTCACAAATCTGTGAATCTCACAAATACTACCCTACCTGCCACAATTCATTTAAAGAACAAAATTCTATTTTAAAGGGTGAAAGATATTTCTATTCGGTCTTTCTATGCCAGATATTTACCACAACAAACTATAAGTCACTTCACTTCCCACTTCCATGCAGATCAACAAAACAGTTGTACAGTGATTATGTGCCTGAACATAGTGTTTATAACAAACGGTGCCAAATGCAATGGCTCCACTCAGAAAGAAAAAGGATTTAAAGTAGAAATATTGACAACTGATCCAAGCAGCTGCTTTTGGCAACGCTTCCAATCTGGCCAAGATACATGAGAGTCAGACTCAGATTCAAGTCTGTTCATGGCCTTAGTATTTCTTATGGCCATTTCTTTAAACGCTGAATCTACAACAAGATTGATGTCCACAAAACAATAGGGGTTTTCTCTGCACTGAATTGTTGGGTGACTTCAGAGGAAGCTGATGGTGATGCAGCCCTTTGGCATTATCAAAGACACAGAGCATCAGAATTATTCTATGTGGCCGATACTTCCCCTAATTAATAAAACAGTGGGAACAGCCAAGACATATGTAGAAAGTCATAAATAATCTTCAGGAAATAAAAATCCCTATTTTAGGGCAGTTTTTAGGAATTTAAAATGCTAACAGTTGAAAATTTATTTTCTACAAGCATTTGGCTTTTGCTGGTCACAAAGGAAGATTCAATTCAAAATAGTCCATATTGGCTCATATTAATCAGAACTAATTTCTGGACGGCTATGTTTATATGAAAATATTTTAACCAGCAAAATACTTTCCTGTAACATTTTCACAGCTATAATGCAAAATACTTATTATGTAGTACTTCCTTTGTTATTATAAACTGAGATTAAAATCTTCCTACAACAAAAGCTTTTTACAGCTACCCCCATGGCCTTAAATCTGCTTTACTGATCCAAAAAAACAAAAAGTGGAGTGACTCCCTGCCTCAGAAACTGCTTCTCACTATAATATTTGCTGTCTCCAGAAAACCTACTAACCTGAAAACTATTTTGCAACACACAAGCACATCCTTTGGGTCACTAGAAAATCTATGGAGACAACCAATCTTTCTGCATTGCAGAACACACAAGTGAGCAAAACTGTCATTGACACCAAGGGGAATGATGTGCATGTAACTAAGACGAAGATGTTTCGGCAAGATTGTAAATTTAGGCCATTGCATGCATCTGTCTTAGATGCACTGGGGCATATAGCGCTTTCATTGCAATCAGTGATTGAAATCAGAAATAAAAATGAACTTGAATTGAACTCAGCGTCTGGTATGTCTTCATTTCTCTCCCCTTAAGCAAGTCAGATGATTTGAAGTATCTGTTACAAAGGATTTTTTTTCAAGCTTCACCACCACTGAGTTATTTACACACCTCCAAGGATAAAATCCCAGACCAACTGGGGCTAATTAGCCACACAACGTCTCTCAGGTTTTTATTACATTACCTAAAGTATCGCAGATGTAATAGGGAAAAATAAGCCTAACAAACCACAAATTTTAAGACCTTTAAAAAAAATACCTACCTGCTAACCAGGAAAGAAACAATATAGCCCAAATCTATAAAGACATTTAGCAGCCCATTTCCCACTGAGCATGTTTACATTGCAGAAAACAGATGAAAGGCGATTCTGCAGGGCAGCGCTGAAAAGTCCACAAGAAAGAAGCTAAGTGTGGTGTCAGCCGGGCCCTCGGGAGACCACGGGGGCTGCTGGCACGAGCAGAGCCAGCGATTTAGCACGCTGAAGAGCTCGCCTGAACCAGGCAAGGGCGCGGGGAAACGCTTTTGCAAGGACTCTGCTGCTGGTTTCAAGGGGATTTCAGGTCCTAATTGCCGTTGTAGGTATTGACCCGTGTTTTCTTTCTTCTCTAAATCTGGAGCTAGGGCTGGTGGACGATGATACGGATTTAATAGGATTCGATATTACGGGGCATATTTCCTACTTATAACATTTTGAAAACTTTGCAGATTGAGTTAGAGGCAGATTTTTGTTTTTTATGAGACAGATTTTTAGTTTGGTGATTGTACTAAAAATCCGATTCAGATGCCCTAAATTCTGCTGACAGGACACACTGAATGCAGAGTTCCAAATATTCTCCGACAGATCCTAATGTCCATTTATTATCCACATCAGTCTGGGGCAAGCCCGGAAGATACTGGGATATAAAATTACTCCCTGGCAACAACCAGACCTAAAAGTTACAAAGCAAAGAGAAGCTGTGCAGCATATGAGTCTCCAACAGCAGAATTTTAATTTTCAACTTCAAAGCTTAGAAGCACGGGTAGAGAAAAACTTCACTAAGTCTTCTAATCTGATGAAAGGCATTTCTTTGAGTGAGGATCTCGCACTACCAGTGTAAAAATATGCAATTTTTTTTCAAGGTTCTGGCAGAGGGTCTTCTATGGGGAACTGGTCTGGCAGGATTCAAGTTATCAAGAGCTTTGAGGTGGTAGTTCACAGGCCTCCAACGAGATCCCAAAAGAAATTGAAAGGCTTTTAAAATACAAAAGCCAGATTTTACTAGAAGGAAAAGTAGGCTAACTTTGAAACAACCACCACCAAAATATCCTCACAGTCTGAGAAGGGAGAATAGAAATAAAAAAAAATACATTTTTTTTTCTCTTCTATGAGACTATGCAGAGGATCACTAATTTCAGCCTTAGCTTCAGCTTACTGAGCTTGCAGCAAATAAATTTTGCTGGGCTGCAGTAAATTTTGCTCAGATCCTCCTTGCCTCAAGGAAGGGGAATGATCCCTTGAGTCTGGCTGTCACGGCTGGCTCCTCACTGGAGGGAATCGGAATTACAGGATCCTGGATCCTTCCTGTGACCGTCTCACTTCCGACACTCAATTGTCTGTGCAAGCCTTCCTCCCGAGAGCTGCCTCCAGAGCGGCCCAAGGGAAGGAGGAATTCCTTAATTTCTTCCTTCCTTTCTTCTTTCCTCTGGGGGCAAACCTGAGCTCCTTATGGTACAGGATATAAACCGAGAATCAAAGCAATCCAAAAAGTTCATCAGAAAAGGCAAAAATATGTTTTTAAAAATATATTTGCAGACTGATATTTTCATAGCTTTGAATTTAAAGAAAGATTTGACTTCTCATTCAAAGCATTTAATTTTGAAACTCTACAATCAACTTTACTGCCGAAGCAGTGTCATAGCTACCGACCTCACAATACAGACACAGAAATATTTGCAAAACTTAACCTTGAAAAATTATAAAACATATTTTAAAATATAAACACTAAAAGCCTGCTGATTCTCTGACTTTTGGCCAAGATCATGTGTCGTGGAAATTCAACCACAGTTCAAGAAAGCACATAATCCCACATTATATTTCTAGTGCATTCTAATCTTACCAAGCCTAACTTCAGCAGAGCTCCAACTTGTTTTGTAATACAATTTTGGACATACAGAGTCGTGAAAATGTAGAACTTCTTGTGCCATTTGCATAACATACTTTCAAAAAACAGAACATGCCCACTCTGTTCTTCAATTCTCACAAACAGAAATACAAAAGATATGTATTTATCTGCCATATTTCACTCTTCCATCAGTAATCATTGCAAATCTGTCAGCTGCAGCACATGTAAGTCATAAATCACCAGATGCCATGTATTTTCTGCAGCCTGTACATGAGCTCTATGCCACAGGACTGACGCAGAGAAACTGGAGTTGCAGCCAGCCACAAACTAATTTGATTACCATTTTTACTACCTTTATTTTTTAATATTATTAAAGGCACACTGCAAAGCTACTATGCTGGACATCAGCGGTACAGGTAACGTCCCTACTCTGAAGATCTTAATTTTTAAAATAAAAAAGAATAGGAAGGAAAAGGCAGGCACAGAGAGGTGAAGATGAAATCCCCGAAATTTCCTCGAGCTCACACAGAAGCCTGAAGTAGTTAACTTTTATTTTCCTTTCATGCTTGCTTTACACTCGAACAGCAGGGAATGACCTGCAGAGATCTCTGCAGGTTCCCCAACGCTGAGTCCCCTCTTGCCACCAGGGACTCACACGCTGGGCGGTGAAACCGGGACCTACCTGGGCATCTCTGCTTGGCTCAAATAAGGCAAGGGAGGTTATAACTGAGCGGAACGGGGGTGATATCCCCATACAGTGACACTTGGCCACCACTGGCCTGCCCGCCGCCACGCGCCCCTCTTTGCCCCCGGCCGGGGGCTGCTCCGGCTCCGGCGCCCTGCGGCGGTAATTGCTTCCTTTGCAGCAGTGTCTCGCTGCTCCTCTCCCATGCCACGGTGTGTTTAAGCTCCTGGGTTGTCAACTGCGCCACTGAGGGGAGGAAACATAAAAGGAGAAAAAAAAAAAAGAAAAAAAAAGAGGAAAAAAATGGGGGGAAAAAAGTGCCTGGAAGTAAGGTGAAACTTCCTTTGGACATTGGAAATCTCAGCTGCTTAACTTTTTATTATTATTTACATTTGTATTTACAATATGAAGAGCAAGCTGGTCTAGTTCTGTATGGAAATCAGGCTTTCCTGTTGGTGGCAGTTTGCTCTTGGTAGCATGGGTTTGCAAAGTGCCTCGGAAATTAAAATTACTCAGCACTTTCATTTTCCTAGTCTTCCCTGTGGCCCTGTGCCAGTCTTTTTTTAAACCAGCACTATCTTAACATACATAAGAAACTTGCATGTCTTCCATGTGAATGGTAGGACAAATATAAAATAAATAGGAAGTGGTATTTAGAGAAAACTAATTAAAACCTGATGAGATTTCAGTTCCTTTGGTATGAATTAACTTTTTTATTACATTGGCAGGAAGTTTAAAATTGCTGTAGCATTTCCACAGTAAATTTTCCTCCCTAAAAATTCAGAAACAGCCACACTAAGCCTCCAAAACTGATTTATAAAAAAGGAAGAAGTATGAGCATCCAGTCTGAATTATTGAACTTTTAAAAGGCATTAGCTGTTTTAGCCAGCTATTTAGCATGACAAAAGGTAAGGATATACACCTTTTCTAGTCCATTTAAAGGACTCATCTGCTTAAGCCCCCGACCAAGTTTTTTCAAAGGCAGCTGGCTCAGTGAGGTAGCTGGGTGTAAATAAGGAGATATTCAACACTTGTGACTACCAGACAAATGCGCTGCAATCCCACTTTGGAAGCTGCAGCCCCTCTGATGACAACTGCACTCTGCCCCTACACATTTGCATTTACACATTTGCAGGAAAAAAAGTATTTTTGTGACTGGCACTTCTCAATTCCTATCACTGCACATTTTTCCTTTGCTGACTTCCTCCCATGCTCATGCACATCAAAGAAAAGTAACAAGAACTAACAAAAAATGCTCTAAGGAGTGCTGGAAAATTAATGCACTTGAATAGCCATGAAAGACACTATCTAAAGTACGGCCTTGTTCCCATCTATGCAAACAAAAGACCTTATCAACAAGCAGCCTCGGTCTTCTATAATGCTGAACTGTGATAACTTTAGAAGTAAAAATAATCAACCGAGAAAAGCCTTTATCAACTGTATTAAGTGTCGTATTTCATGTTCTTCATACTGACTTTTTCTAAGAAAGCAACACTGTTGGGGTTTTTTCAAGAAAAAATAAAAGCCCAAATCCCTGAAAATGGAAGATTGTCATGACAAAAAGTCAGAACTTCAGAGAATGATTGATACATAAGGTAAAAAAAAAAAAAAAAGAGTTCTGATAGCTCCCTTTACTTTTCAAAAATTCACATTTGCACAAGCTACCACACAATTGACAAAAGTGACATAAAATCTTTAGAAGTTCCCTTCCTTTATGAGATTTCAAAACCCACCCATTTGCAGGCTCAGTTTTGGTTTAGTGATTTAAATGGACGTGTTTCAACGCCACATTTTCCTCAGAAATATTTGGTGGAATCTTGTTCTACTATATTGCAGGGCAATGCTTAAACCACTCTTAAAATTTCTGCATATCGAATTTTGAGCACGGAAATTTTAGGAGGATCTCAAAATTCAAGTAGATTCAAAGATTTCTGCAAGACTTGTAGGGACGGTGCTACGGATATTATTAGTGACACTTTCAAGCAGCTGCAGGAAGAGCAGCCTGGCACAGAAGCCGTTCTGCGCACCCGGGATTACGGTACCGCAAGCACCGTGGGTACCGCTGCCCAGGATAATTTCTTAGAGATCGGCAGCGGCTCGTTCTGTTCGCACGGCAAGCTAATTGCACCGCGGCACTGCCGGAAAACACACCGCGGAGAAAGCGGCGCGAGCTTTTATGATCCCAAAGATTGCTCTCCAGCAGAGCCGCAGGAGAGGCTCCTGGCGAGCCCGGCCCTCTGCTGAGGCCGCCGTAGCAGGCGCGCGACGCGGCGGCCGTCGCGCCGGGATGCGCGCGGAGCATGAGCCAAAGCACGAAGCGGCTCTGAGGAGATGGACGCCTTCCCAAGGCCCGCAAGACCAGGAACTTCCCAAGGGGGAATGTGAGCAAGCTGCACATCTGGAATTGCAGCAGGAAGAACGCCTGGACGCTCGGTTAGCCGGATACGCGCGCGCGCACTGAGCCGGTTGAAAGCGTCGGCTCTCTCCCTGTATGCTGCGGTTACGTAGTTAAGTAAAAAATACTTCAGAAAGCTCTTCCGTGTCATTACCATCTACTGTTCAAAAGCTCCCAAGGGGGAAAGCTGGTGGTATCATTGCTACCTGGTGTTAACATGGTTATTACAAAGATTTTTGTCAGCCCCCAGAGAGGTTGAAAAGAGGCGGAAAACGACAGGACTAAGTGAAAGCAAGAAGCGGTTTCAGCTTGTTACCCAAAGCGGTGTGTTCGGGATGTTCGGGAAGAACGGAGAGGGGGCGGGAGAGCATACAGCACTCCCAGCATTTATTAACGGGGATTAATAAGTGTCCCACCTCTCCCAGCTGAATATGAAGGGAACGTGGGGCAACTTCGTGTACAGCCTAACTGCTGCAGGCAGCCAAGCCAGGCCTGACAGGGACAGACCTGTTTTAAAGACTGCACTTTGGAGGCAGTAAGGAAAAACAGAAAGGTATAATCAAGGAGAGCGTGTGCACGTGTGCGTGTGTGGGATTAAAAGTCATCTCTTCCATCAGTGGAAGCAAAAATGGTTTGGCATTTCCTACTATGAATAAATAGATCATACTGAAAATATATTATAAAACATTTCAATATTGGCTACTGTTAATTCTCTAATGAGAATATGTGAAAGTTATATGAAACAATGGAGGAGAGAGAATAAGATTGGTTTAATATCTATTCCTTTTACCATTTTATGAACACAAAACTGATGGACATAGCGGTACCCAGGAGCAGACTGGGTCAGTCAAATGTCATATTGTTGTATCAGAGGATATTCTTGACAAAAAGATGAAGTTTGCTTAGAGCACACTTACAGGACATGATGTATTAAGATAATGACTTTAATACACATTAGGAAAATTAGAGTCAACAGATGTCTCTTTTGTAAGAGCTCCTTTGACTAGGTATCAATATAACATTAAAATGTGCAAATATAAGACTCTAGGTTGGCAGATCAAAACCCATTTTAACCATAGGAGGCTAAGTATCCAAGCTGTTATCTTAGTAGCAAAAATCCAAATACAGAATGTGCCACTAGCATGTCAGTAACTAGAATTTATCCCACAAAGCCAATATGTAGTGAAGTCCTTTGGGCTGTAACCATACACTGTTTTGCACTTATGAGGAACTGCACTGGTGTGCAGCTGCTGATTTTCAAATGCAGAGGTGCTTCCTGAAATTTTAATTTTACTTTATAGCTATATAATCGTTATTTTAATCATTCAGGAAAAGCAAGGATGAAGCGTAAGTTTCTAAATTTCACATCTGTTTTTTACATGAAATAAATTAGAAACATAATTCAGTCTCAAAAAATGAACAAAACATATTCCTACAAAACAACCGTAAGAGACAGAGGCTTCTGTTTTAAGTTATTCAAAACTGTTCGGGTATCCCGAACACAGGAATGAACACTGCGAGTTGTAATGATGTGTTAACCTTGGTGACAGCCAAAACAGAAGGGTCAAAGGTTCAGCTGGCATCCCTGGGGATGATCCCCCAAGGTAAATCTGAGACTTATTGGCAGTGCAGCTTGAAGAAGCTGACACAGCAGTCTGAGATATCTATCTCTCAAAAAGATTAAGAGCTGCATTCTTTCTTGAACTTTATATTCAAAACAGTATAAGAAATGGCATTTATTGAGATGGTTAACGTGTGGAGAATGTGGTTCTCCACCTGCTGAACTCCCAAAGACAAATATTTTCACAGGCTACCTTCTATTTTCAAATAAGAAATAGTTAGCAAAGCACGCCTCCAGGCTTATTTGCTGGGATTATTCCATCTACTCCTAAACATTTTGCAAATATTACAAGTTACTTCCCTGTGTTCGTTCAACTTAAAATGTCCAGATTGCTGACGTAAGTTTTCTCCTCACACTGTCAAACCTAGATTTCTTAGCTCCAAGAACAAAAGCTTCAAATTAGGTTATAATTTCCTAACAAAATAAAAGACAAAAGTTATAACTGTCATCTCCAGTTGAGCAGTTCTTTGTATTTAAGAATCAAAAAGGCAGGAGATACCAGCTAAAAACCTAACCATGAAATTCTTTTAGCAGAAGACGCACTAGGAAAGAAAAAAGAGAAAGAAAAGTGCAGCATGCCCATAAAACTCCAGCTGATAAAAGGAAACTATCCTAATGACAAACAAGCCAAAAGCAACAAACAGTGAAGTAGCAACAACAACAAAACGATGAAGAACCTCATCTCATTTAGCACGTCAAAAAGGGGCTTTTCACTTGTTTTAAATGATACTATATGCTCTCATGAAAAGGGTGAAATGTTAGTCCCAGGGAAGTCACTGGTAATATTCACACTGATTTCAGTAATGCCAGAATTTCACACTGAGAGTACAGGATGTGCACAAATTAAATTTGCATAAAACATTCTAATCATATAGTCTTTATGAATGCCAAACTCCATGGGAGTTATAATCATGCAAAGAACCTACTACAAAGTCATTCCTAGTTTATTAATAAATGTTTAAGGTCCTGGACTTCAAGGACAGTAACTTCAAAACCACTCCGACACTTTAGCATACAATTTGTACAGAAAGAAATGTTTTCTTTAAAATAAAATCAAGTCTCAAAATATTTACACTGAGACTAGATCCTGCAAGCATTTCTACAGTCATAAGCATCTGGAGTAGTGCACAGCCTGGGTATGTGAATGAAGATACTACTTTATCCTGCTTTATATGCAAAAAACAGCCAGCTCATGATACGGGAGGTAACAGCGCTTTGCACTTTGGCAAAGTGGTGCAAGGCCACGATGTTGTAAGAGTTTTAGAGTGTTTCACAGGTACGAATGAATTCACTTTCCCAACTTAGGAAATGCTGAATGAGAGGTATTGAACAACTTCACAGCTTGCTAAAAATCACATAGGAAGGTTGCAGCAGCAGCACAAGGGATCTGCTCTGCTTAGCTTGGAGAGTTCCCGCCTCGGGGCCTCATTGCATGATCATGTTCTCTCACAGAAAATGGTTTGCAGTTCACTTTTAAAACCCTTTTACAACTAATTTACTCTCTTGTGGAAGAAAAAAAAAAAAGACAAAATGGTGTATCTTTAACTCTATTCAATGGACAGGCCTGAGAGAAAAGAGCACCATTCATTCCTGCAATTTGGAATATCTACCATGAACTACACCATGACCCCAGTCAGACACTTGCAGCTTCTGTGGTAACATTAGACATTGACCAAGCAACTATTTTTTTTTTTCCTACTTGATTTGTGTCAGGTTTAAAAGCAAAAAAAAAGAAAAAAAGGAGACAAAAGCTTGAACTAAGCACCAGAGTTCAAAGCTGACTGAAGAGCCAAAGAGCTGCAGGTGAATTGGCAAAGCAAAATCTGGAGTTTAAAATGGGGCAGGGGAAGTTGCAGGTAAACAGCATTATTATATCAACATGTTTCTCTTTCAAAACTTCATATTCTGAATAACATAATCACAAGTTGGAAAAGTCACAATGGAAAAGTTTTTAAAATTACAGTCAAAAAAATCACACATACTTTGTCCAAGCCAAGCTGCAAATCTTGCAAGAGAAGGCAAGATAAGCACACATCTCTATGGCTAGTTTCAAAATTCAGTATGTCTAATGCATGTAGCACTAGAAAAAATCCAGGACCTACTTCAGGAAAGCATTTCACTTTCTCAAACTTTTTTTTTTTTTTTAACCACATTGTTTTCCCTGGAAGTTTGTTTCTCTTTCAACCTTGCAGAGGAAAAAAAAAGTACTTTTTCGCTTTTATATCAGAGTGATTTATCCTCCTTGCAGAACAAGGAGGCCCAGCAGAGGCAAGTAGGTCACTGTCAACAGCAGCAAAGACAGAGGCAAAAAAAAAAAAAAAAAAAATCAGTTGAGTTACAGGAAAATTGGTATAATTAGATCCAAGTACAACTAGCCGCCCACACACCCACTTTAAAAAAGGGACAATCTTTATGCGTCCATGTGCCAAACAGATTCTTGTTAGATAATGATTTCTGAGGAGGGGGAAAAAAACAACAATTGCTAAATGCAGCAAAAATATTAGCAACAAATGATCCACAGCTAGATAAGGAACACTTTCTTTCCTTTTTTTTTTCTGTGAGGAGAGAAACCAGAACAAGGCAGGCTTGGTCCTGCATAAGATTACACAGGAGTCTGGAATAACACCCAGCAATGTGTATGCTAGTCCCACGCTATTGCGCATGGTGAATATCTGAACTTGGCAGTAAGCAATTGTGAGTATATTATTACCTGGAGAGAGAGAAGTACTCTGTTGGGTTGAGGAAACCCAAGAACTGAAAAATTATTATTTTTGTAGTGCTGTGATTTGGAATAGACTTTTCATATAACCAGAAGCATCACAGGAAATTCAGTAAGGCAAAACTATCCAAACAAAGTGAAATAAGCAAAAATGAAGTTGACAGAACTTTCAAAAAGTAGACCAAAAAAATCAAAGCAAACCAAACAAGAAGTTCTAATCGCTTACATCTGTTCAAGGCTCCAAAAATGGGCACCGTTCTTCTCCATTATTTTTATTCTACATTTTTCTTTTGATTATGTGAACATAATATTTGCAAACTCAGCACACAGATTGTTGAGGTTTTATTAAACATGCTTTCAGAGTTAGTATCATTTTTACTTTACAAAACTAATTCTTAAAAAAAATCATGATAAACAATAAAGTCTCAGTTAGCAGTTATCTGATATTCAGATTTTAAGTGACAACATGTGGTTGCTGCTGTGAGCAAGTGACTAGGAATAACAAAAATGTCAAAAACAATCACATTTATAATGTCCACTAGAGACTTTCAAGAACAGGAATGTACTTTCTTCCCCAAAAGTAGAGGGTTTCAATGTTTGGAAAACAGAACCAGTGAGGAGGAGGGTCGATTCACTTCACTAATACAGACTTGCCACAAATAAACTACTGATTTGGGTTGGATAGTTGCCTGTTAAAAGGTCTTTCACTCTGTATTGGATGGAAATATTTTCTGTCTACAAATGCAAGTGTTTACTTAAGTTTTCCTCTGGTCTTGGACTTTCGTTTCAAGGACTCACAGGTCCAGAAATCTGGACTAAAGAGCCTGAGAAGACTGGAAAACCTCTAGTGCATAGTTGATATGCTGGGATCCTGTGTTTACTGCAGTCACCTCTGCGCTGGCCATGCTTGTGTCCGTACACACGGCGCATGCTGCACTGTGCACTAGACATTTTCCAGGCTTCCCAGGATCTTTAGTGTACTGAGTGCACCTCTGGTAGACCCAGAACATGAGAATCAGTCTGTCTGGGCACGGTCATTTGCTCAGCAGATCCGACATGTTGGGTGCCTTTCATGCTCCGGTCAACATGAGCGATGATAAAGATGGAAGGCGCAAGTCATTCGAGCTGAGCACTGCATCTTAAGCTGTTTCCAGGGACCAAACGGCAGGACTATGAAAACAAAGGCTGAACAAGGCCCATGTAAGAGTATCTTTCTGCAGCTTCAAAACACACATATTTTTTCATGAGAAAAAAATACCACCTTAATAAGTAAATTCTGGTAACTGAAGATAGATAGACTCTAGAAAGTAAGGAATCAGGATTGCCTGTTTCCCCTTTTTCACTTAATACAACTTGTAGCACTAGGAAAAGTCTAGCATTCAGAGCAACAGCTTTTTGTGCTTCACGAAGGTATAATATTTCCTGTATACTCCACAGATTGTTTTTTTCAGGATGTGATTCAGAACTTTTACTTTTAGCTTAAAGGTCTCATAGAAGTGTGATTCTTCAAATATTGCTTGGTCTCTCATAGCTTTTGCCCATGATTTGCAATCAGGAAAGGCCCACAGCACAGCAGTCCCAAAGAGGCAGAGAAAGAGTCCCTCCAAAGATGGATTTCTGACTCAGGGAAGGATGTCCACAGTACACATTTTGGGTTTCCAGACAGCTGATGAGGGGAGGGCAGGAGAAGAAATAATGTTCTAAAACTAATTTTCATCTATATTGTGCACAAGGCAAGCAAAGTCTCCTTTCCTGACTGCTTAAAAGAGCCAAGCAAACAAAAATGTTTCTTTTTCATTAAGAGAACAAAATGAATGGAGAAACAATTTCCCTCCCACATCCTTCTTTCATCTCCCTTACCCATCCCCCAAAAAACAACAAGTAGAGTATCAGCTAAACAAAACAAAGGACTTACTTTCTCAGCATAATAAATCACCTTTGCTCCTGGCCATTCAAATCATAAAGTTCTGCATGCTCTGGATATCTCAAGTAACCTAGTCTGAGATAGCAGCCACCTGTTTTTCTTTGATGTTTTTTTAAGCAGGAGAAGCTTCCCAGACCCCACTTCTATCATTTCAGATGGTCCCAGAGGTTCAAAACTCTCAATAAGCCATTTTAACAAGAAAATCCTCATAGTCTAACGTCTACGCCAGTGGAAGTCTCAAAACTCAGATATCTAACACATATCCTATTTGCTGCAGGCATTTATTTTCTTTTATTATCTAGGTCATCAGTTCACGACCAGGGACAAAAGAAATCCATGGAGAGTTTTGACTCAGTCAAGGAGCTTTCAAACTCTTTTAAGTCAGTAGAGCATCTGCAGGAGAACTTGTCTTTTTTTTTTTTTTTTTTTTTTTTTTTTTTTTCATATTTAAAAGTAGGAATCATTGTAAAATAAAAGCGTACTTATTTCACACAAAGGAGTACCTCGATTGTTCCTGGGTCAAACAATACAGAGAAACCATAATTACACGTCTTCATGCCCAGCACACTTTAAATGGCAAGAAAGTATACAAAATAGCTGAAGCAATCCGTATCACTGATGCAAAAGGAGCATTTTTGAAAGTGGTGAAAACACAGGAGGGATAGCAACTCTTAATTGTAGGAAGAAAATGATTTTCTGACCTGGGGATCAGCAGTAACTTGGTTTAAAATGCCAGCAATGCAATGACCATAGTCTGCCTTCTAATCTAACATTGAATTACGATGAATTTCTATTTCAGTAGTTTCAGTTTGTGTCTCTAATTCTCATAACCTCACACAGCAGGTACGTTATTACATGGCGTATCTTTGCAAAGGCAAGGAGGTCCCTTTGCCTAAATGAAGAATCGAGGCTGTGTGAAACCCAGCACAGGCCTAACCAGACCTGCCACGCTCCCCGTACTTGCAGACGCACAGGTCTGCGTACTTGCCCGTTTGCCACCTTGCGTCACGATGCTCTCTCCCATCCCAGAAAATCCACCCACCAACATTAGCCTTTGGAGATGCATATTGAAAAGAGGGGTCACTCCGGTTATTCTCTACCAGCGTTCAGTTTCCCAGAGACTGGTTCCAGTGACTTCTCTGTTCTGTTTGGTTTGGTTTTGCTTTTCTGTGTAGGCTCTTCTAAGGAACATCCAGTCAGGATGTCACAGTGCATGGCCTGCCAGGCCTTACACTTTATACAACTACCTTGAGAAAAGGTGGGAGAAGCTCAGGCTTAAAAGCGAAAGGTTTAAACCGATTAGAACACCTTCTGGCACTGAGCAGGACCCATAAGCAGCTGCGATTAGCTGGTAACTGGTGTTTTCTTGCAGCAAGCACATCACCCCAGTGAGGAAAGCAGCTGGCCCTCCCCAAGAAGTCTGAGAGACAGCTGAGTGTAAGAGGCCATGGAGAAGGAAGGGAGCGCCCGCACGAGCGTTTCCAGGCCGTTTGCCCTGGCTTGGAGCGTGAAGCTGCAAGGCAAAGCCAGCTCCGCCGGCCTTCAGGCTCCGCGCGGCGAGGCCGTGTGGCCGCCCTAGCACAACACGGTGCCTGGGCGAGCGGGCCGGTCTCTCAGCAGGGCTTATTAGCTCAGGCTCGGCGCCACGTTAACCACTGCCATATGGCTGCTGCTCGACTCAAAGAGCAAACCGAATGAGCTCACATCGGCCCGACCAAGCCCGCTCTTTAAGACGGCAAACCTGCAAAGAGCTGCGCGGGGGGATCTGGCAACAGGCTGGGGTTTTCAGTGCACACTTATCTCAGCGCCTATATGAACAGGAGCTGTCCCTATTAACAGCTGTGCTCGGGCTTGGACACTACCCGCAAACAAGTAAAAGGAGG
This sequence comes from Nothocercus julius, assembly GCA_013398735.1. Lineage (NCBI taxonomy): Eukaryota > Metazoa > Chordata > Aves > Tinamiformes > Tinamidae > Nothocercus > Nothocercus julius. Next base: position 5,000,576 of record VZSV01000027.1, on the reverse strand, counting down.
TGAAAAGTTTTGCTCCAAAGAGCTGCGCGTGAAGTAAGATGCAAGGATGGCAGCTTCTGCAAGAGGATAAAGAACACAACGAGTATGTCCTCCAGACAGAAAATGTGGTGCTCAGAATTTCCTCTTACTCTTTTGTTAATGTCAACAATTCTTTTATGGTACTTAGGCTATAGGAATTAGTTACATTTTTGCAGTTTTCCAAGAAAAGCAGGGTCTTCTGTAGAGGAGGGTAATGGCTTTAGGACTCAGCTAAAACAAACAAACAAACAAATGGAAACACTCCCAGTGCACAAAACTAATTGAACTACTAAAACAGTGCAATTAACACTACCCATAAAGATTAACGTAGCAGGGAAAAGGGCTCAGATATCGCAGCAATAGTATAAAAGTGGCATGGCAAGTTACAGGGTGGCAGAAGACACCGTTTGAACCCTTTGCTGGAGATGCACACGTGAAGAAACCAGCGTGGCTCAGACCCAGGAGGGAGGAAGCAGGAACGTGGGGAGGACTGAGGTGCAAGGCGAGAAATTTGCCCTGCGAATAACTCAGGAGACAGCACAAGGACACGTCGTGGTCCAAAGAGCCAACAGGGAGGACCAGCCAGGAGATAGATTCTGCATGGTTTGCGTGTGCTAAAGAGCCTGAAGAGCAAAGGGAACCCAGCTGGAGTGAGAGGGACGCTGAAACAGCGCTTTGAGAGAGAGCACAGAAGAACAGGGTCGCATCTGGGAAAAAGTCAGAGTAAGAAACAGCAGGCCTTAGAAACATTCTTGTTGTCTTCTGGGAGAGCTATGTGGTTCCAAATTCATTTTGACAATGTTTTACATTTTTTTCCCCTTTGGGTGCCAGGTTAACTCACAGCAGTTCCAGTTGTGTTGCCAGAGGAAGCAATATTAATAACAGAAGAAATATAAATCATTAATAAAACCTGCTTTTGATCCTAGAGGAAGCCAGCGATGGAGGGATCAGCAAAAGGAGGAAAGGGAAAGATAGAGCGGGGAGCCAAACCTCTCAGGAAGTGAGAAAAAAGAGAGAGAGAATGGAGAGAAAGGTCTGGGAAGAAAGGAAATTGCTGGGGGGACCAAATACATATTGGGAATCAGATGAAAAAATATACTTCTCTTTCTAACTCTCCTGGGGCATATAGGAAATTGCTGCCTGCCCTTTAATCTGCTCCAAAAAAGAAAAACAATTAAAATGAAATAAAACACTTAGCCATACTTACTTGCCCCCCTACCCTACTGCTTTCTTCACTGTGTACCCAGCCCGTGATCTTGTTTCTTGTACACTATGTTATCCTAGGAGCGAGCATTTTATTTTCTACTGGAATATTCATTCCTTTTATATATAATTAAAATATCTACTTGGAGGAGCATTGGAATAAAGATTAAGAAATTGATTTGAAAAAAAGAAAAAGAAAAAAAGAGGATGCCCAGAAAAAGAAAGCGAGAAAGTGAGGAGAAAGAAATCAGGATAAACACCTTGAATGAACTGAGAGCAGCATCCTAACATTACTATGGGAACATAGCTATGTGACAGCATGGTTGGAGCATGGATGTTTTGAAGAGCTGAGAGCATTATTCTTGACAAAAACCAAACTGCACTTCATCCATTTTTCCTTCCTGTTTCTTGATTCATCTACTCTCTGGAATTTTTCTCATTGCAATTTATCTTTTGAAAGAAAGGGCCCATCAGCAAATAGGGAATTAATTTCTGCTTTTTTTTCTGATGTTCCCTCCAATCAAAAAAATCTTTTTTTTTTTTTTTTTTTTTTAAAGCGATATACACAGTAACCATAGTAATTTCTTCAGTTCATTTTTTTTCTTCCTTATTATGATTAAAATGATGTTGGGATCACATACGTATTTTTAAATTTGTCAGAGCACAGTGAGGCTGCAAATAGCCTCCACCAGGAAGAATGAACCAAGTTCTTTTTGGTAATTCATTAGCAATCAAAATCAGGCAAAAAAATCAAATGTTTTCCTGTGAACAATACCTTTAAGGAGGTGCTTCTGTCACAGCAGAAGATCAGAGTCTTTATTTTTGCATATTGCCCAAAACATTTCATCACTCCATTGTGTAAAAATAGCTCTGTGCAAGACACAACCACTGCCTCATATTTTTGACATGCTACTTAAGGGCCAGGATAAGAAACAGGAATCAGGAATTCAAGTTAGAACTTATCTAAAATAAGAGTGTAAGTCATTCAGAACTGTTGATGTCACAAGACAGCCACACACACAAGAAAAGAATGAAATCCTGTATGCATTATTCATCTTGTAACTTTGATCTTAAAAGCTAAGAATCTTGAACAAGGAAAGATAAATGGCTTCTTGAGGTTTTCCTTTAAAAATCAAATGAGGATGATTCAGGATAAATGAAAGATAAGACTTAATATGAAAGAGGTAAAAATTGCAATCACAGTATTGCACCGAAGTTCCAATGCAGGAGCTTTGCTTTTTGTATTCAATTACAAAAGGTTTCTTTTTTTGGTACCACCACCCTTTTTTCATGTATATGTAAAAGATTTTCCCTATTAAAAATTCATGTTCAGTATGCATAGTTCCTTTCTTCCACCACCCACACCATGAACAATTAAGCTGCATCCAGACGCGGGGGCTAAGGCTGGGCAAGGGGCAGGAACAGAGGCTGGGAAGCTCTGACTTCTAATCCCGGCTCAGACATGGAGGTGCTCTGGAGCTTTTGCAAGATATGCAGACATTCTCCCACAGGGCAAGTATTGATAATTACAGGCACTCTGTCTGCACTGTGATTTTTCAAGTTTCAGTTTTAGTAAGTAGGCATTGCCCCTAAAACATGAGACAAATTGAGAGAGGTCCAAGAGCACTTGTGAGTTCCTCTGTCTAGATGAGAGATCCACAATCTCCTCTTTGAACCCTTTGAGCTCCTGAGAGTCTGTAATTTTTGCCAGCCTCTGCCTGGAGATATGCCCAGAGGTGCCAGCACCTCGGTTAAGCTCCTGATGTCAGCATCGCCTGCACAAGCAGCCCCATTTGGGATTCACAAAGCGGGCGAAGCAGCAACCGAGTTCCTTGAGGGAGGCTCCGAGCAAACCTAGCACAGACAGACAACGCTAGCGTGCATTGCAGATCGCGGTCACATTAAAGCACCGCCGAAGGAAGAGCGCCTTCACATCACGGCATGCAGCAGGAGGCTTTGCTTATCTGAGCTTCCAAATTAGTACCTCTGCGCAAGCAGTTGGCACCAAACAGATGACACGGAGCGGGGCTTGCCGGGCGGGAGGAAGAGGCTACGTGCATGGAAGGGCAGCCTGCGAGACGGAGAATGAGGCGCACGTTTCTTTATGGCGCTGTGAGGTAGGAAAGCAGCGGGGAGCTTTTGAGGTGTAACCAGAAGGTGGTAGAAAAGCGAATGGCAACACACTTTCTGTAGGTGTTCATGGGCCCGCCAGCGACCTGCTGCCCCTGCAACTGCTGTCAGCACCCAAGCGAGTCACTGCGCTCAAAGCTACTGGTGCTCCTGCCAACTCTATCTAGACAAAATAAGTCTGGAGAGACCCAACTCAGGGATTAGAGCAGTCAGCAGAAACTAGAGGACTGATTCCATCTCCTCCTTAGCCTAAGGGAATCCAAGCTCATAGCTTTGGCCCGGAGGTAAGCGCCTTGAACGCTCAGCTCTGAACTGATTAATAAAACTGGGCCGCCAGACGGATGGGGTTGGGAGCCTGCCCGTTCCTGGTGAGGATACCGGGAACCCAGGAGTGCTGGCCTACATCCTCACTCCTGGCCTACATCCTCACTCCTGGCCTACATCCTCGCTCCAGAACCCCTCCAAGGATTTCTGGGACTGCAAATTTGATCTGGGCAAGGTAACCATTGCAAACGCACCAACAGCACGGAGGTCTGGAACAGGACGAGGAAATTCCCTGCCCCAGTGAACTACTGTCTCTTTTATTCATTGTCCAGATCTTTTATTTTCTTTCATCACCGTGGCACAGCTTCAAGAGGAGAGTTGCACAGTCTCTCCTACAGAAGATTTCTTTTAGGAAATTTGGAAAACACATTTTATTTTTTTTTAAATGTAAGAATGAGAAATTAGTTCTATTCAGTGGAGAGCACTGGAGTGCTCCCTTTCAACTACACATATTGCTATATGTATTTATATATCTTCATATATTGTAGGAGGGATTCTTGATTCTACAACGATCCCCAGAGAAAAATTAACTATATGTGCACAGAATCTCACCAGTTTGGCTCCAGTCTCATGATAGCTATTTCTCAGTTTGACAAAAGTCAGTTAAAGATAAGCATTTGCCTCACAACAAGACTCTCATTCCTGCTTTGTTTGCAGTGTGTGGAGAGTGAATAGCCACATCTACAAGCATACGCTTTCAGTATGTGGTGCAAAGAATACGCTCAGGGAAAAGCACGTTTCGTTCCAACGCGCTGAGAAAACTGTTTATAGACAACATGTTCAAGGGCAAGGAGAGAAAAATGCTTTGACAATGATACCTCATCGGATGCACCCAGTGGAAACACATATGGGGAACAGCCTAGGCTGAGCCTGACTTGGGCTAAAACTGAGGAGCACTGGGAGAGCTGCCCTCAAAGAGAATGTCTCTTCCTGCCAGTCTGCACAGATAGCCATGCGCCTGTACCCTACTTTCATTTCTTATTTATTCCATTCACCACTGTTTTTAACCTGAAACACATATAAACTTACTTCTCTTCAAAGCACATTTATTTGCCCTGCAAATGGACCAAAACTATGCAAAGGCTACTTTGATTTTTATTATCTCACCTACATAAACATATCAATTTCCTTAACCCTACCAGGACAAAATAATATTTTCTTTTTATTGCATTCCAGAGGAAGTTGTGCCTTAACTTGGATCGTATTTAACTGCTATTTATCTCAATCTCTTCGTTCAAACTTTGTGTCAGGAACCAAGCCACCACCTCTGTTTCTCAGGCACCCTTTACACTCATCTGTGAAGCCCAATTCTGGTGACTTCTGTTGCCATTGCCCGGAAGAAAAAAAAGAGTTTCCAAATAATTACAAGAGGATTCCTTTAAGGACATGCTCTCTTTTTGCAGGATTTACAGATGTGAGTCAGAAAAGCAGTGTCAAGTATTACTGCCTAGTCCAAAGCAAGTACAATCTTAATGCTTATTTGAAGTTTCTGGTCAGAAAAGAAAGTATTAATATTAGAATTTCAAACAGCCTTTGACACTTTCAGATGTCTTAAAATTGCAATGAATCAAAGCCAAACAAGTCTTTAAGAAGGAAAACAATTGGAAAAGTTTTAAAAGTGGAGCCACTACAAATATTTCCATTGATAATATATCCACTGCTATTACGTATTTGTGACACACTTCCACACATACATATATATATAGTCATTTTCTTACCTAGTAACTCATGGCTTAAAAAGAAGGTAACTTGATAACTTTTAAATTATGGTACCTGAAATCTTGTCTTACTGATGTGAATGAGAATTTTGCCAACCATTTTAATTGATCTATGCATTCACTTTGAACACAATGAAAAATGAAACCAAACAAATACACAAATGAAAAACACTCTGAAAAAAAAAGGTTAGTTTCATGTTAAAAGAGTGGGTAACTTCATTCTTATTTCAGTTACTGTACTGGTTTCATTCCTGCATTCCTGTCAGTAAACTGAAATGGAATGACCTAAAGAAGACTGCGAATAGAAATGAAATAATTCCAAGTCAGGTTTCCTTATTAATACTTTTTGCTCATCTCTCCTTTAATGCCTTGCCCATTCCAGGTCCCAATCTCTCCTTGTCTCACAGCCACTAGCAAGAAAATACAGATGGTTACTGCAAAGCTGTTAAGATGCACATCTGAATGCGTATTTATCCACTTGGCAAGATCCCGCTACAGCTGTAAGTCAATGCAAATCTGCATTACAATGTAGTCTCCCATCTGTGTGAGAAAGTGGCCATGATATTAACAGTACCATTTAAGACAATGCCAGGCAAATATGACATAAATTAATGATGTTGAGCTAGCTGTCTCAGCACTGCTAATTTACACCTCTGAACACAAACACTTATCTCGCCTGCAAAACAAGTGTATCTCTACACCTACATCAAAACTCATTTCCATTTGTTTGTTTTTGGAGGCAGAAACTGATAACACCGAACAACTCCAGCAGATGTCATGCTGAAAGAATCCAAGGTAGGAGAGTATCTTATATAATCACCAGAAAACAAAACCATCATTTCTCCATCATTAGCCCTGTTTTAATAAAGCACAGGTGGTGATGCCAATCCATGATAGTTGCTTTGGTCCTGGGCATGTCTTTGTTCCGACAGCTGGGAGAGAAGCAGTTTTAATGCACAAAAAAGGAAAGGTGCTTCCCTACACAACACCTGAGTTCCTTCAAGAGAATTAAGTAGAGCAATAATAAATAAAAAAGTAGTGTTGGAAACTTCTGTTTTTCTCAGATCAATTCACTTATAGCACTAGAAAGGAAAACTTGAAAAGGAAATTGCAACTTTTATTTTTTTTATTTTTTTTATTTTTTTTTTTAAATAGATGGAGGTCTTTCGTTACTAGCCAGCAATCAGAACAGGTGTACAAGATATGCACCACATCTATGTGTATGCCACAAGCGCGGGATGCCTGAGCTTTGTCTTGTTCGTAAGAAAAGAACGAAATTTCTTGCAAAAATCCTGTCTTGGGACAGTTTAAATTTCCTGCAAAAGCTGTAGTTTTTCACCTGTGTTAACGGGGTTTAACTGTTCTTCCATTACAAATTTCCTCATTTTAGAATGATTAAGGTGTAATGTGTCTATGCCTCTGATCTTCTTTTATGCTACCACATTACCAGCTGGATCCTATATGGCGTGTATTTTTAAATTCTACAGTTTCCCACCATATGGAAAGATGGTTTAGATCACCTTGTTGGCAGCATACAAATGATTTTTGAACTCCTCATTCATTTCTATTTCTACAAGTCATTTAGGCCTGATAGCTTATTGTTTTATATGTCAAAAGCTAAAAGAATGAGTTTTCTTATTTGAGAAGCTGCTTTTTCCATACACGTGAATAATTGTGCACTGCACTAGCAAGCTACAGATACAAATGAATGTGACAACAACTTTCTAATGAGAAAACACTGCAGTTTGAGAGACTAGCATAAGCCACTTTCTCTCTAAAGAAATGCAGCTATATCCTCAAAGCCTTACTATCCTTTCTAATCCATTGCACAACTTTAGTAAACTGATTCTTTTTGAAGGCATTACAAAAAAAATATCACCTAAACTACTGGTGGTTCCTTTTTTCCAACTAAAGAAGGCAGATTATGTAGCTTGCAGGAATTTGTAAGAGGATGTAATGGAAGAAAAACACAAAACAATGAATGAATTTCATTTTCAAAAGCTTATAATTCCTTTAAGGAAGAGAGGTTTTTGTAGTGTTCTCATTAACAAACATAAATGGAGAGCTTGCAATAGCGTGAGACAGAAGGACCTAAACCCAAATTAGCATTTCTTCCAAGGCAAAGAAAGGAGTGAGCTCCAGCATGGCTGGAGGCTTGCATGCTTAAGAAACTAAAAATTTTAGATTAACTGATTTTGCAACTAATCATTTTCAAACAGTGACCTTTTGTACTTACTGTAATTCTCTCATCTTTGTCATCTAGAGGGGTCCCATCTTTCTTCCATGATATCGTGGGTTCTGGGTGGCCTCTTGGGGGCTGACATTCCATCACAGCCGGCTCCCCCACAGCTACCATGACGTCTGATGGATTCTGTCTGAAGTCATCCCGCAGAACTGAAAGAGTGAAAGAAATGAGGTCAAAAATTACCCAGTAGTACTTCAGCAAGGCAGCAGTGTTTTTGCTTCACAGCTCCTTTTATCATGCTTTAATCAAATTAATGAACAATTCAATTAATAAATTTAATTTGGCACCTGAGGATGAGCTCTAATATACCCATAGACTAAGAGAGAAAAAAAAGTTTAGCCTGTCATTAGTATTTAACATCCAAGAAATAAGCAAAGTGACTTTAACAGTGACAGATGTGAAAACCTGTCAGGGACACAGGTGTGTTTGCACTGAATAACTGCTTTAATACATGTACCTGGCATAACTTCTGCCCAGGGCATAAGTATAGGACTGCAATCACAGCTGAAGGATATGAAATGCCATCTGAAATGCTGAAAGTCACTTGGGGAGAAGCATCACAGAGATTGCTTTCTGCTCCTCTTTTTCCAAAGCACAAGGTCATCCTGCCCCTAGCTCAGAGGTTTATGGTTAAGCCTTGGCCACTGGCCATACAAATTGCATTTATCTCTGTATTTAGGGTGCAGACGGACAAACTAGCTAAACTTCCCAGCTCTGAGATGACATTATAAGGAGGACAAGTATCAGTGCAGCTTAAGCCAAACTACTTCTTCCGATTTGTCTTTTGTGTCTTTTCTAGGAAAATGAAATTTTTTTCCCAGTACCTGGGAGTCATCCCTTTATCTTTAATATTTATTAAGTCACTCCTCAATGAAGGACCTCACCCTTCATTTGATAGAGGCCAATTTTACCACCTTTTCAAAGCAGGAAACATTGTTATTGTGGCATTACTACTAGAATTTGTTCTCATCATTTGGCCTAGCCAAGGCCTAGGAAGCTCTATTTCCATTCACTCAGTCTTCTCATGAATTGCATCAATAGCCGCATGATTATTTTTCTTCTTGGGGAGGAGGAGGAGAGACATCACACTGTGCTCAGCAGACCATCACACAGGGCAACAGTTTAACAGAATAATGGCATTCCTGAATCTTGCCAAGTAAGTGGCATTAGGTTTAATGTAAAAATAAATAAGTCAAATGATAGCACATAAAATTTTAGACCTCTCCACTGCTGTTACTCCATCCACACTGAACAAAGCATATGGTTATGGAAAGCACATTAGAACCAAAGAACTCTTATGATTTTGACTAAGCTATGGGTCATTCTTGCTACCTGGACCAATCTGTGTCAATACGAAACAGTGCCAAGAATCTGCAGCAAAAAACACATCCCAAGAGCCACGGACCTCAGATACATGGCCATTCATGGCTGAACAGTGGTTTGGTTGTTAGTGCTGTTTCAAAGCTAGGCATGATTTATTGTTAGACATTAAGGCATGTAGGTGTGCTTGCAGATGGCAGCTGGGGCACTCAGGCTCCTAAGGCCCTTCCAAATGGTCTGAGGGCAAAGAGGGCATCTGCCTTGGGAGAGCGGAAATATCTTTCCTGAAGAAAGATACTTTCTTCTTTCTACTTTCTGCTACTTTGTAGAATCTAAAACAAAACAAGGGAGAAAAAGGACTTTTACTTCTTCGACAGTTTTGCTATTCTTTCTTGTCAAATCTGTCCAGTTCTACTGCCCTGTGATTCAGGAGTTGCAACCTCATGCATATGTGTTCAACTGTGTTCATTATAATATACAGCAGGAAAATTTCAAGATGAAAGTGTGAATGTGTAAACAGGAATCAAAAGCAATAAAAGCAGAATATTTTAGCACTGCTATAGAAACAGGATATTGGTGTGCCAAGCATGCTCCACCTAAGAGCAAAGAACTTCTCTCTATAAGTGTAAATGATATGGGTGTTTTCCTTCTATGGTCTAGGGAAAAATGGACAACTTCAAACAACAAAATTCATCAGGGTAACATCTTGGTGACATATGTTTTCAAGAAGATGGACTATGTCATTTTTGGTTATCAAGAAAAGCAAGTCAAACTTCCCTTCTCCTTTCAACAAAACTTCACCTGACTACCTGACTTACAGATTCCTGGCTACATTATCCTAACTACTTAAGAAACAGAACTTAAAAGCAACAGAATACTTCAGTTATGGAACCATTGAAATAGCTACATACACACAACGAAAGTCAAATGCGTATATTCAGTATGATATTAGCAATAGGATGTGATTTTTTTTTGTTGTTTCTACGTAGCTCCACACCATACAAATACAATAAAAATGTGTAGTAAGAAGGCCCTAGGCTGCCACTGCTTCTGTTGCATTTTTTTCTATTTACTTTAATAGAGACTGAATCTGGCCTGGAACAACAGGTCAATAATTACTTCTTTTTTCTTCTTCTTCTTTATTTTTTTTTCTCCACTTTTCCAAACTCCCTAACATAAAAGGAACAGCAACAAAAGTTGCACCAAGTTACTAAGAAAAACCTCATACATGCAGTTCCCAGTGCCAACAACACATGAAAGTGTAGAGGAGTTTATTTGCGACACCAAAGTTCTATTACAACATAATAAAAAGGCTGTTTAGACCATGAACAAGAAGCCTCTTATTACTGCGGAAGATTATATCACTTGGGTAAAGCTGAGAGATATATAAAAAGAAGTGCCATAAAGTTGAAAAAAAAATCAAGTGAAATGATCTTAACAAAGCATAAGTGCTTTTCCAGTCTCTAAGACCTCATAAATCTAAGAAAAAACCTTTCAGATAGTGCCTCGGATGGCTTTTAGCACCTTTGAAGCAACAAAGAAGTCCAGTACTTGCCTAATAAAAGCAAATTACTTGAGTAATTTCTACACTTGTTAGTCTTAGATCAGTTTTACAAGCATAGTACCTTGTCTGTAAACCAAGACCTTTCACAAATTAACCGATTCATAATAAAATGTCTTAGGAGAACATCAAAGGTCCAGGCCATAGATACATCTATATATATATATATATATATATTTCCATTTACTATGAATTATTTTGGCTCTAACATTACCTAATGAAAAGCTAACAAAATGTAATCCATTAGAGATTACCCCACAGATAGTGGTCATGTAATTATTTTTGCAGCTGTAAAGTAGATACATGCTCTGGTTTTTGCCTTAGGCCCTGGCAATCTTGCATAAAGTTATAAATTAAAAATTTTCCTCAGTTAGTGAAAAAAGGCAATCTTTCTTTTCTGTCCTTCGCAGTCAAGGTTCATTGTAAAACGAGAATATATTTCCTTTTGAAGATATATTAGAAGTATACTTTGAAATTCAGTATAGTTTGTGCTTTCAGTTACCAAAGGATCAAATTTCACCACGTGCATCTCATTTTCAACACATATGCAGTTGGAAAGAAAATGGACAAAGCAAGAGGATCCTTTTCAGAAATCCAGTGTAGAAAAGAATCTTGGTGTGTGTGTATATATATACACACACATACGTACACACATATGTACACACACACAAATCTACATTTCTGAAATACTGTGGATACGTTTTCTAACATTTTACTCTAACATTTTGTAAAACACAACAAATAATAATCATAATTATTGTCATTACACAATGAAGTCCAAACTCCTTTACTGTGCAGAAGACACATGCTATGCTTGTTGAATCAATCATGGTCAAGAGCAGCTTTGGTAAGCCTGCCTGGAAGCCAACTCCAGCCAATTAAAATCTTGCACTTTTCCAGCAGTGAAGCAATTGCACTTCCCCCAGAATCCTTCCCAGAGCAAAAAGGAATTAGTAAGAGCTTGAGGATAAATTTTATTGAGAAGCAATGTAAGTAGGCACAGCATTTTTGTGCAAATCCTAAATAGTGCTTTCCAATAAGCAGCACCCAGTGGGTTTTTTTCTTTTTCCCTGAAGTTTTTCACTTGCTACAACAAAATAGACTAGGGCATCATTACTAGGTGAAACAGCAACTATATTTAAAGATTCAGATATTAAGAAGCTGCACGAAGTTGTTAACAATGTCCAGAGAGTGAAAGAGGATCACAGCTCTATGAAAATTTTATATAGCCTAACGTCACTATTACTAGCTAGCATCACCCTGCTACTAGTAATATGAGAGTTCAGAATGATATGCTAAACCTCCAAATTTGATTCATAAGTGAGTCACCAGACAGTTCTGGATAACTCAAGAGCAAGCAGTGTTTACTGCATCTTCAGTGGCATCTTTCAGCTCTGTCTTGCCAAAGTGAAAAGCATACCCGTGTGTTTAACAACCTAACTTACTTAGACTTATCCTCATCGGAGAAACAGCCCATAAACGTTCTTGGAGGTAATTGCCAGGTACACACTGAAGACATTTAAAAAAGATTATTGCTGAAGGTTCTCATTTTACAATTGTGCTTTAAAGTTAAGCTAGACAAAGCATGGCATAAGAAAAACAAACCAGCCAGAAAGCTATAGTCACTAAGGCAAGAGAGCAAATGCATTAGGAACATGCTAGCTACCGTCATACCTCATCTACAGGGGATACTTGAACTTACCAGCTGGTATCATTAAGAACTCGAAATTAGAAAATCTCCTGAAAATTTTGATTATAGATTTTACATTCTACTCAGACTGACTAGACACTTCACTCTACACCAGTTCAAAGCAGTGCAACAAAACACGTGCAGGATCCCTAATCAATGAAGATATTACAGCCATGGCCACCTGATAATACAGGATATCTCTGAGCTTCTGTAAAGGCAGCAAGGATGTTGAGTGTGCGGTTTCATGATCAGATTAAGGTAACCTTAATCCATGGCAATTCTTCTCAAAGACACTGTCCAGACTTGCTTCTTGCTAACTTTCTTTCATAGCTATCGACAAATCTTCTCATTTTGCAATGCTGGTTGTTCAAATGAGCAGACATGAGTGAGCAAAAGCATCTCACACTTAGAAAACAATGGAGATCCCAACAATTTCCACTCTTTCAACATGAAAGTAATTTAAACGTAGCACATGCCTTAATCTTCTTCCAAATTTTGACTCTATGCATCATAATTTTATATTCCCTATTGCCATGCTCTTACTTACTTGGGAATCATACAGAAACTGAATGTGGAGAGTATTTCTTCAATGAAAAAAAGTAGAAGAAATGATCATTTCTTAGAGTGTTTAAAAAAGGAACCAGATCTCAGCTGATAAGTAATTTTTCTCACATCAGACAAATATGTGCTGACAACAAACTGCATGCTAAGATAAGTAATGCAACCTAACTGCTCCCTGTCCTGCCTTCTGGACAAATCTTTTAAAAGTATGCCATAGAGAAGTTCTTAAATGTTCACCAATTCTATTAATTTAAGTTCTGTAAAGTTGTAACAATTGTTTCAGTGCTTCCGTTTCTGTCATCAACAAAGCAAAATAAAGTTTCATTTGCCTAACAGAATACAGGAAACAAAATAACAGAAACACTGTAACACATAGGAAACACATAGGAAAATGCTGTATAATTTGGAAAAAAAATATTGGATCCAGGAAGTCAAACAAATATTCTAAGCTCAAAATCCCACGAACACATAATCAAATAGACACTAATTATTTTTAGTCAGGACTGAGCTATTACTCAACAGCAAATCACTTCCCGTAATTTAGGACCAGCAATAATCCCTCTCCCCCCCTACTTACTGAACCTTTCTACTTCTAATTTAGTGAGACACAGCGGACATTTCTGACATTGAAATACACTGTGAGCCCATTATGTCATCTGAAGCAGTGCTTCTAACCAGGTGCTGAATTTTAATCACAGCTCGCTTAAGCATTAGCCAGAACTATGTTATCCAGTTTAAAGGCTTTGCTGGGATAAAATTTATACCCATGCCAGCATATGTAAGTTTTCTCAGTACTGGTATGTCATTAATAAGTAAGTGTTATGGCCCTTAATTAAGTTCAAAAAGACTAAAAAATGCAAATACGGTCAAATTTAAGTCAACGTATGTGTTGCCAAAATGTATTTTGGACCATACTAAGCTCTTTAAGAATGTTGCCTGGAATGACCAAAAACTGGATCATTTCAAAATGAGAAATATCCTGTTCTGAAGACAACCCTCCAAAAGTTTCCACCCAGCTGTATGAAGTTAAAGGAAAAACTGGTTCCTTGATTTATTTTCCTTTCTGAAGACATTAAAAGTTGTGAATAATCCATTGACAGTAACTACAGTGCACAGTTATGAGAAGGGAGCAGACAGAGAATGCTATAAATAGAAAGAATTTTTAAGGACAATTACGATCGAACAAGATCACTCACGTAATGGCAATAATATTATGCAGTGACTGAGTCCAGCAATATATACCTGAATGCTTCAAAGAAAGTCTACTCTTTTAAAGCCTCCAACAGGCTAGGGAGTTGCTAGGTTTTTTTAGCAACCTGTCTCATGGCTCACTACTTTCATCATTTTCGCTTTGCACCTTTTTCCTCATTTGAAGCTTTTTCACCTCAGCTACCAGATCTTGTTACTCCTTTGTAAGCTGAACTGAAGAGCCTTCTTAAGGCAGGCAGATACCAATCAGTTCAGTATCTAGACCTCGAATCTTTAAGGCTTTTTTGAACTTCAAAACTACTGAAATACTGGGAAGCTGACCTGGCAGTTTAACCCCTCTGACCCAGCCAGCCCTTCTCAGGATCTCCCTGGTGATACCGTCTAGGAAGCCACATTCAGGAGGCTGCCAGATGCACGCGGCTGTTTGCTGTAAAGAGACTCATCAGAAGAGATCACCCTCACTTAACATCATCGCAGTAGGGATCAACTGCAAACGTGCATCTGGACATGCACGGAGGTTCATTCCCTTCAACTCCCGCACTCCTTGAATGTACTCCTGTGGTGCTGACCTGTTCTGCTTTAAATTCTGTCCTTCAGTAAGGACCACTGCCTCCAAGCCTGAAGAAACCAAGGTATTCTAAACACAAGTGATATTAGTTGCTTGGTACTCAAATATATGAATAGGAACTCATGCTGACGACCTCGCCTTGAACCTTCACAGCTATGATCATTATATATATTTATATTTCAAAATCTCTTTTCAAGCCTAAAAAAGCAAAGTTAAAAGAAACAACCACAAAAATTCCATACTTTTATACTCTACTACGATTGAGACCAACTCATTTAGTTTAAACAGGTGGTTCATAAAAACCTTCCTCTACGACGTCACCATGGAAGAAATAGTATGATTAATAAATGCAAGAAGAGATTGTAAAGGGCCTTTTGTTTTCTTCCTATGTTGATGTTGAATAAACTTAAGATCTGTCTTTTGTTATAATTATTGTATTCTTTCTCTTCCTAGCTTTTCATTTATATGAAAGCAACATGCAATGCTTGATTTTTGAACTTTAATTTACACCATTTTGAAAATTTGGTAGACATTTTAATAGGCATACCAAAAGACAACATATTTCCTTAAGCACTGGTAGTTTTTGAAGTCTCTTCAATGTTCTATGGTGTGTTTTCATGTACAGTACTACATAGGCTTATTTATTTATTATTTCTCTGTGCAGCTGGTAGCAAAAGAATGGTTCTAGATCCTGTATTGCTACTCACTTGAGCTAACATACTGCAGTCCTTGCTTTGGTTAGTTCTTAGCTCTAATTAGTTCTTAGCTCTAAGTTACTTAAAATTGTATTGAATCAAAAGAATTGCAATTTTCTGCTCTCCTTGAATCTGAGGTCAATTGTACTTCAAACAGAAATCCTTTTATTTCAATCTATACCATGAAGAATCCACAATCAATTTTCTCAGTATCTCATAGAATTACTAGATTTACAAAATTAAGCCAGATTTTAAGAGTAATTGTTAATTTTGGATACCTCAAATTTAAAGCACCTTAAATAGCATCAATTTTGCAAAGAATGGTTTGATTTTTTTTAGTCAAAATCTTTTAACATGACTCAGATATCGAAAATCACGAGCCTTGAGATGTTTACTTGTACTAATCCTTTGGCATTATATTACAGAAGCACACGAAATACAGTTCAGCTGTTTTTTTATCCCACAAAGACATATCAAATGTGGGAAAATCTTTGGTTAGTTTTCTATTTAAAAACTAACAGCTATATATATTTTAGCTCTCAGTAAAGTGGGAAACAGAACCTTGTAACACAGAGCTGGACCATGCAGTACAAAGATAAGCCAGACAAATAAGTGCAAGTAGTAATTTTGATTTTGATAATGAAATAAATGAATTAAGGTGTGAAAGGCACATACAGAATGCTTTAAATAAATCTGGGAAGAGAAGTTCAGAAAACATGTACTACTGTTCCCCACCATAGCCAGAGTTTCAAGCAATGGAAAACTGCCTATTTTCATTCAATGTGCAGACCCATAAATATTTTATTGAATCTGGTACCATGTGCTTCTGTTAAGACTGCTATTAGATTAAAGGTGTCAAGGACAAATATTAAATTCATGAAAATACACTTTACAAAGAGATGTAACTTAGTATTAACATTAGAAGTACTTCCTACTGGTAACACCAGCAAAGAGCTCTGGTGGACCAAGCAGCTAGGAGACACAGCCCTGTTTTAGTGCTCATTAACAGAGCTACAATCAAGAACTTAAATATAGGCATTGGATGTATGAAACAGCAGCGGTCTCACTGGATTATGAAATTAGATCACACTTTTAAAGCATTAGCAAAATGTACTGCCTCAATTACTGTAACCTTTAAGTTGCTTTAAAATGTATTTTCTCCAAAGAGCAATGTTTTTGATTGATTGTTTTATATACAGCACCACTAAATTCGTATATTAATACCTACTGAAGGTTAATAGTTACTGCCTCGGAAAAAGTGTCATTCGCTATTATATTTAGCAATGCATGTGAGTGAGCATAACACCTGCATGTTTCTATTCTATTAATTTTGAAATTAATCCAGCACCTGCTGGATCACATCTTTTAAAAGGCGCTGATGACAAATAAAGTATTAAATCAAGCAATATGCTACATTGCAAAGCAATTAAGCTCTGAGGCATTTGGCAATAAACCAATACACATACGGATGTTAAAATAAATATATTTATTCCATCATTTATTTGTAAGTGTAGTTGAAATGCGATTGTTAATAGAGAAATAATATATTTAATAGAGTAATAATATACTCTTCAAAAAAAGAAAAAAAAAAAAGTAAATAACATTGTCTGAAAGCCCTAGATGGTAATTGCAGAAAAATTACAGAAACCTTTCACATCAGTCTGATTTTGCTGCAGCTGCTGAAGACCTAGACTTTTAGGGGCAGGCATTTGGGGAGAAAGATAGGTGTCATCCCATAACAGTATTTATGCAGGTGTAAAGGAAAGTGTAAATGAACCAGATGATGAATCAGGAATCAGTTAAATGACCAAACCTGAGAAATCATATAAAAAGCAATATTAGCTCCTGTGAGAGGGGTAACTGACAGGCCTAGGAAAACCCACTTGAGCACTGGGAGCCCTAATTAAACCCTGACGTATCTGAGATGCCTTAGGCGTGTGACTAACAATATCCCTCAGATTGATTGAAAATTGAAAATAGATAAGGAAAATGGCCCTAATTATTAACTTGATTGACTGTGTTATAAAATGGGATTCCTCTCAACATCTTCCACATATTCTAGTCTAGGACAAGGTATTTGCTACCTGTAATTCAGAATCTGTCTCCCAGGAGAGTAAATTCATCACAATGGATGAAAAGCAACAGCTTTCCTTGACTTTTTCTAAATACCTATAATGAGTTTCCCATGGTTAGTCTTATTTATTTATTTATTTATTTTAATTATACATTTCAAAGTTCTTGGGTTATCTGAATCACGTTCCACAAGAAGCAATACTTTCAGTGTCAATGAACTCAGCAGATTTGAAAAGTTATGGACACAAATCAACGGGCTTTACGGGTTTTAGACAGTTCACAGAACAGCTATGGCTTTGGGAGATCCACAAATCAGTCTTCCCAAGACAATGCAGTGTCCTCATTTTCAAAACCAAGGATTTGGGTGTATTCTAGCAACAAAACAAAGCACTTTTTTTAACACTGCAAGTCCGGGTCCAATGCCCCGATTGAAGTGAACTGTTAACTGCACCAGCCTTCCCTCAAAGAAGAAGATAATGGAGGAGAAGAATCAGTTGAAGAGTTTGGAACAAAATCTTGCTTTGGCCTTCAAAATTAGAGGATAAAGAGATAACTGGGGAAAAAAAAAAAAAAAAAAAAAAAAAGAAAAGAAAGAAAAAAAAGATATAGGGGACCCAGAGAGGAGACAGAAGAGATAGGAAGACAAAACAATAAAATGCCAGTGTCTGCCTTACCTACTTCACAACCCTGGTTTCCCCTATAAAGAAGCAGGCATCACCCCACCCAGAAACACCAGTACCCTGGGTGATCTTGTCACTTAGCATTCTAGGGAGAAAAAAAGAAAGAAAGGAATTCAGCTGCAAGGACAAAAGCAAAGACTTAGCCAATTTTTAATGAAAGCTTAAAACTTTGATATATAGCACTGGCAAATTAAGCCCGACTGGAATTGATTGAAAAGGTGTTGCTGTCATGGCTGTGTTGGCTTGAGATTTGACAAATTGACTCTCTTCCCAGAGTTGCTGAGCTGGAAAATCCCCCTCTGCAGGTGAGACCTGATGGAGCCTTATTTGTCTTAATTTACCATGTTAAAAGAGGAGATGTAACTATTCCATGGACTTGCCAGTGGAACCATAGCAGTAGTGTTTCTGAAGTATAGGCAGGACTTATATGGCCGAGGCTCGTTCAGTTGCTTAGACTCACTTTGTAATTCTGGGGAAACTGAAAATGTATTGCAGGAGATGTTTTTGAAGAAATAAATAGGCATGTGACAATCCCGTGGTTAAGTATTCACACACCTGGGAATGACAAGGTTTATGCACCTTGAACAATCCTAAATCTGCAGATACACACTATCGTCTCTTGCTGAGTTCCTGCCTCAAGACACTCATCATAGCCCTTTACTTCACATTCAAACTTTAGTGTGTCGTGACTGTACTGCTACACTCAAAGGTTTTCTGAAAGGACCCTATTTCCATGAAAAAATTCCCATTATGCCATTAAAGTGATTGAAAAATGGGGCATGTCTGTATCAGAGAACATACACTACAGTTACCACAATTGAACAGCTAAGCCACTTCTGCTTTAATATTCTGGAAAATGTTATTCCACCATTACATCTGAGGTCAGGTCTGAAACATCACTAGTTTGAAGGTGCAAGAAGCGGATGCTTCATTTGGTTAGATGCTTAATTCAGAACAACGGAACTGCAAAGAGAATGCAGGCTTTGCTGGCACTAAACACTATGGCAAAACCACAGAGCTCAAATTATTGCTGGACTGTTGTGATTCTTCATGTGCAATTTTATGCTACTGAAGGGAACTGTTAACCACACAGATCCAAATTCTGTTTTGGACATGTTCTAAGATATGAATCATACTTGTTCCTCAATGTAAAGAAACACAGCTCAAAATGACTTACTCATTTTTTTTATTGTCCAAAATTTGAAAAATCTTTAGACAGATGTTAGCCTGATGTACCTAATATTAGGTCTTTGTTTAGCCGTAATATTCTGAAGGCTTCAACAACTGCAAAATCTACCCAGAGTTTTACAGCAAACAGCAGAGTTAATAGCTAAAAAAAAAAAAAAAGAAAAATGATGTTTTAAAAGAATAGACACCAAACCCATGATGCCTGAATTCTGAACCGCAGATCTTGGAGATACCTATGCTACAGCAAATGGCAAAAGACAATAAAACCATGCAGAAAAGTACTTCTACAATTGGACTCTTACTGTGGCTTCAATCCCTCTGCGAGATCCAAAGGCAACATGCCAATTGATGAGAATGCTAGCATTTAATGCACACTAAATACTACTAAGTAAAAATCAGAGAGAGATGGCCTGTTTACGAATATGCCTTAATGCTGGCAGGAAAGAGGGCATCAAGTTTTGGATGGCTCCATGTGGTAAAAGAGCAGCCAGAAGTTCAATTCAGAATTAACAAAGGGAAACGGGGGGATGCTCAGCATGAACGAAGAGCACATAAAGACAATGAGATTTCATTACTGAAGATTTTAATTTTGATTAAATGCTTCCTTTTATATTGGGTCACACTCATTGGTTTCAACCCTGTGTTTTCATTAAAATGTTAATACATACAAAACATTAAGTTGCATAACTTCAGAACTGTGGCTAAGATAACATCTTTAATAACAGTTACAAGAGAAGAGAGGCGGGCATGCACTGCTGTCTAACTAACTTAATGATGCCGCGAGGCACAACGGGCTGCTATCGACCTTGTGGCCTTGCAATCCAAAATGCTCCACCTGCACTCACCGTCAAGCCAAAGTGGCTGAGCATAACATTTATTTAGTCTGCTTGAAGAAGAAGTAATAAATTCAGTCCAGACAAATCAAAACAACATATCGGAAATGGCTATCGAAGTTTGAAAGAAGCGAAGCAGTTAACCTTTTCTTTAAATCCTCCATGAAACCGCAATGCAGTGCGACTCCTTAAAAACCCACCCAGGAAACAACTGCGAAAAGCAAACCGTACATACTTTTAGTTACAGATTGTTGGATTTTTTTCTTGCTTTTGCAGTTTCTAAGCCCTACGAGGGAACCTTTAATTTGCACAACGTTCAAGAGAGAACACCTTCTTTTGCTAAAGCGTGAGACGGGCTCCAGTTAGCAGAAGCGCTCGGCTTGGCCTCCCCGTGCCACGCCGTCCTGAGGAGCGCAGTGCCGTGCTGCGGGGGCCTGCCAGCCCCCCAACTCACTGCTAGCAGGCCTAAGCAGCCTGCAGAGGTGAATTTCCTAGGAAACCACACGAGTCTTATGCTTCCATTAAGAATCGCTACGGAGAGGGAAAAAACTAAAAAGAAAAGCAAATACCATGTGGTGGAGACACTGAGTGGGATTCTTGGATTCTTTTATTTTTGCTTACCTCCGAACTCCAAGTGTGATTACATTTTCAAGTCAATTAGTACAGCGGGCTCATTCTTTTTTGTATATGTAAGCACAACAAATACTGCAAAGCAGTCTTAGAAAGAAAGCATAATGAGGCTTAACCTAGATTATCAATAAACACACCACAATAAAAGTCATAGTTATATACATTTTTTTAGGACAATTCCTAAAAAAAAATGCACTGGGACTAATTTTAGTAAACATGATGATGAAGTCAGTACATTTTTAAGATAAAAGCTATGGGCATCTTCTAATAAATCACATTAAAAAGGCATGCTGGCACTCATTTTTGATTGGCATTGTGGAGGTTATGTCCCTATTTCTCATTTTTATTAGTGCTGGCTAATAACAACACTGGCTTCAGCAGTCTTCAATCAATAAGAATTCCAGCTTCTGCTTTCTTAACCTGTCTCGTTTGTTTCTGCACAGAAACTGTATCAAGCAGGTCAGAATTTCTATTTATTTATTAGGTTTCTTCTCTGCACAGTCATGGGGGCTGACCTGCAGTAAATATACAAGATGTAATAAAAGCACTGGAAGGTTAACCTCAACTTCTTTTGAATTGGCTCCCAAAACAGTGCAAAAATAAAATTCAAAAGCAAAGCAGAAGCCCATTTTCCCATGTGCTTATATCAGCACTTTAGTTTGGATGAGGAAGGCACCTCTGCAGCAATTCTCCCCGATTTACCTTGCTTTGATTCACATGATGGAATAGACCTGGGATGCAAAAACAGGGACTTTTCTTTTCCGGGTGAAACTAGACGAGCAGCTGAATACAAGTTGCTAAAGGCTGTTCTAAGACAGCAAATCGGAGGCCAAAGACACCCGCCATGAAACCAAACACGCACAGTGTAGACCCTGGCTCTCAGCCCCAGTTTTTTTATAAACATCTCAGTTCAGCTGCACTACTAGCAACCACTCACTATCAATGAAGCACACATATATAAGAGGACTCATAAAAGCTGGTATCATAAATATTTTCTTCCTGTATCCCCTTCTTCATATCCACTGTAACAATCTCAGACGTTCCTCCTTGCCCTCCTTCCTGCCCTCCCTCTCTGGCCTGTCTAGCCCTCCCTTCAGCAGCACCATGTCTCTCCTCCCCTGTGGCCACTAACTTACTGAGGCATCAGAGGAATTGCCGGCCTCTTGTCAATATTTATGTGCTGCTTGCCCAGCCAGGAGGCCAAACAGGACAGACAAGTTTTAAGTTCGTATTATAGCTTTTCTTTCAGTGGATGTATTCAATTTGATAGATTTGAGCCCACTGACTTCAAAACCAACTGGGAGGAAGAGGGCTACCAGACAGATGACAAGATGACACAAGTCGCCTTTTGTCAGGAAAGGAGGCTAAATAGAAGAAAGCAAATAAAAAGCTTGAAAGACATAATGTTCCTTTACATAAGGGATCTTGAAACAAAAGCAAAAGTTCTCCTTGCTGCAGAAAGTATTGCTGTTGTTTGTGTGCTTGAATGAAGTTGACTGGCGTCTTTCAGTGCCTTACAATGACATGTGATAACTCAGAACATTCTCTGAACTTTCAGGCTGAGGCCCAGCCCTTCCTTCATGCAGCACATGCTCCTAAGTAGACAGTCCTAATGTTTATACAGACTGTGAGGAGCTTATGATTACACTATTTTCTTTGTCATTCTTTCCCCTTTACAATGATGAGATACTTTGAGAACTGAAGAGCACAGGGCACACTTCGTAGAACAAGAAATTCAGAACATGGTTACACTAAAGCTAAATGTTCAAATATTCTTACCCTTCTTTCTTTCCTTCCTGGCGTATCTGTTCTGTTCACAGAACATTCACAGATCTGTGGATCAACCCACCAGTTCTAAAACTGGAATGCTTAAAAATGCAGGTAATTCTGCTTTCATTTATTCCCATTATTTTTAGTCAAACTTTTGTTTTCACTATATGTGTAAATAATGCCTAGGTGGTCCTTATTGTTTTGATATATAAAAGTGTGTAACAGAGAAAGCAATGCAGTCTTCTTTCAGAGGAAAAAAATTTTGAGAGCAATGTGGTAACTTTATGAGCATTCATCTTAAAAACAACAAAAAGCTGAATTATATCAGCATTCACAGGAACACCTGGGATTTATACATACATCATTTGGATACAGGCCATTATCCAACTATCTAGAGAGTTAATCAACAGAGGGCACTCGCAGAAAAACAAGACTGATGCTACATAATCAGAAACACCAGAGCTGTAAACAGTGGAAATGCACATTATTCCCAAACAGTATAAATAATTTAAGACTTCCAGAACTGAAATTAATCTACATACTATTTGAAGCACACACAACCACCAAGTCAGAGAGAATAATAAAAGGTAAGAAAAAAACGTATGGTAATTAAAAAGATACTTTCCAACTGGGAATACACTTAGCTTGGCAATGCTGGTAACAAGTAAAGAAATAAATATTAAGGAAATCCTATTACACACATGAACATTTTATTTATTTTTTTTCCAGAGGGGATTGGGATATTTTCACTGCTGTGACTGGACATGAAATAGGCTAAATCCATCAACGTCTACCTTATTAGCTCTTCGGCTCTTTGAAGAGTCAATGTTTGATAGCACATTATTTGCACAGAAATTGAAATAACCTGAATTGCCAGTATTTGAGATGTTCATTCTTCCGTTAGTCCCTATTGCTCCAGCAGCCCATACCCTTTCTTCCCCGGATGAAGTCTCTACAGCTTACTTCAAAGGAAAAAGATATTCATGGTGTCTTAACCTTTCCTTTGAAACTGAATCTCTATATCCAGCATCATCTAGCAAGGCTAATTGCATACTATGCAAGGGAATTACTATTATTTCAATATAACCCACCACAGAGAAATGATGAAAGCTCAAGCATTGTTGTAGCAAGTTTTACATAGATAGCAGTGCAAACACACTATCAGAGGTGAGCGTCTTGCACGGGTGAAACAGGAGGCTTTCATAAACCCTCTATATAGGCTTAACAATTACATTCAAGTATTAGGCTTACTATCCTGAGAAGGAAATCTTAGGAGAAATAATAAAAAAAAAAATCGCCGAATAGATAAATAACATATCTGATTTCACACTTAGATGCTACTATATGGCTCTCACCGGGTTAAGACACTGTACATCTTATTTTACATTTCAAATCTCTTCATACTCTACACATTTTACATTTTGTTATACTACAGTTTCAAATTACTGCACAACTGGATTTCAGATGAAGTAGAAAGAATATGGAAATGCAATTAAAAAATTGATAAGAAAAACTGCGCAACAAGCCATAGTCCTAAAAAATTTATGAAGAGAGTTGTATGTGCAAAAGTTGAAGGTCTGATCCAATTGGCAATTTGTCAAATGCTTATTACATGAAACAGCTCATATTGCAAGAATGGAAAGAAATGGTAACTAATTTGGAGACAACTAGAATTTGAAAAATAAAAAAGAGGAACCTCCTACTGTGAAAAATCATATCTCAAATCAGTTCCAAGATTTTCATCGATGTGAAAGTAGAAGTTAAGCACTGGGACTTAAACTAGAAAAGCATTTAAGCAGATCCCAGTGCACTCTGCAGGGCAAGGATGAGTTTAGATGTTTTGAATCCGTTTGAGACCTGCCGGCTTTCCCTGTAAAAGCCAAAAGCAATGAAACGGTGTTCAGGCTTGCTAAAATACAAACACAATATGGTGTTCCATTCACAAAGAGCACTCTAAATAACACCGACACCGTAATGTTTACAGAACGAGGGTTCTATTCTCATATCAATTTCTTACATAACTGTAGGGAGCTACAATTACCTTAGTTACAAGTAGCTGCGTTTTATGCTGCCTGCAATTACACACCAGGGTCCAAGCATGATCTTACTCAGAATGCAACAATTCAACCCAAAGTCTTAAAGGCCTGTTAAGCCATAAGAACCATGAGATATTAGGGGTTCAAAACAACTTTGTCCTCTTACATGTTCAAGGAACTTTTTCTGTTTAGTATATTAAAAAGTTACAAATTGTTAAGATTGTAACAGAAGAAAAGCTTTTGCACAGATATGTCTATTTCCACACTGTTCAGATACTTCGTCAAAATATCTGTCTTTTTTGTTTCAGAGGAAATATAACTTATTTTTATGCATAAGCTGTCATAAAATAAAACCAATGTAGAATTTATACATATCTTCATTTTAAGCAACACACAAATCCGTAGCAAGTCACATTTTTAAAGGCAGCCAAACCCTTCAGAAATGGATTGCATGTACTTAGTAACTTTAATTATTCTTCCATATCAGTGAATATTAGCAGCACCCATGTCCACAAACGTGAAAAGAATCATTCATTTTTTTAAAGACATGATGTAAAAGCTAGACCTGAAAACATTGATTCATATGTTTTTTGAAGAAACAGTCATGAGAGAGAGCAAATAAAATAAGGTTATTTTGAATTGCACTCAGAAATTAATATCCAGCACAAAGTAACACATTATTAATGTGGTAATCGAAAATATCGTATTCTGAAAGACAAATATATGAGAAGGCCAGAAAGATCTGGCCTTATTTTATTATGTATTTTAATAGAGGGCAAATCTAGTTAAACAGATGGCACTCAGGATTTCTCAATGAATTCAGCATCTGTGAATATATGTTGCATAAATGCCAATTAAAATGTGTCCGAGTAAATTTAAATCCCTTGCTGATATAATGTAAACCAATCTAGCTGGCTTAAGATCAAGGTTAAACTTAATCGTCTGCTGAACTTGCATTGAGTTGCTCTCAAATTGTACAGAAATTCCCAGTGAAATCATAAAAACAGAGCTCCTATTGATTTGTATTTATTTACATTCATAACTCATAAGCTTTGGACTGAAGCACAAAGGGAAAAGAGCACTATGCGAATCGTCGGGCAAACCTAAACTGAAAAAAATACCTCTTTGATTAAAACTGTTTCTGCAGAACTGTCCCCTGGGGCACTTTTATGAAACAATTATTTTAAAAGTGTTCTGATAATTTTTTATTAACTACATAAGCCACTTTTCCCTTTTGTTTTCTTACTCTGTTAGTGACAAATTACCAATATTTTATGCTATGCTGCCATCTAACTTTTTCATACAATGCAAAGTAAATGTTCAATACTTAATTCAGGCAGGATATATACTTTCAATCTGAAAAGGCATCAGGTAATAAAATTTTTAAAGAAAAGTTAAGGCAGCGCTGTTACATGAGCCTGCAGAAAATCTATTTCAATCTGACACTGTGCTATCTTGTAGTACAAAATGCAAAAAGATGCACAAAGAAAATAGTACCTTTGGATATTTTTAATAAGGTAAAAACAAGGCTCTAAAATTTTGATGTATGTTTGAAGGAACAAAATGTGAAATCCAGCAGGTTTGTACCCAGGAAAATTGAAGATCCACTTACACTAGAAAGAGAAGACATTTTTGCATTGTGCTGAGCCATCCATAAGGATTTGGTATCACTGCCTGAATTGGGGCAAACCTACACCAAGCCAAAGTTGGCTCTTTTGCAAAGCTAATCGATTAAGTCCCTTTGCAGCATAATCCATGCACACAGTCTTTTCCCACACCAATTATTTCCTGCGAGCAGTGTGGTGAGTTGGGGGAAAAGCCTATCTGAAATTAAAACAGTCATACAGCACAGCAGCAAATGGAATGAAATGCCTGTTGTGCAAACTAATATATAAGGAAAAAAAAAAAAAAAAACCTCTGAATTATTCATGCACATATATACCCTCATAATAACTTAAATGCTGGTGGTCAGGAAAACAACTTCAGCGTCATTAGAAAGAGTGCAACGAAAACACTCCTGCAACACTTAGCAGCCATAAAACTGAAGTGTTTGTTCAAAGTGGGGCGAGCAATTGGTTTATTGCTGTTTTCTACATAGGAATAAAGTGACACAGCAAAAAAAGACACATCCCTATGTATCTCTAAATTGTCGAAATGACCTTGAATTTGGAATAGTTGTTTATCATTTTGGCAAAATCTAAGAAATAGGACGTGCTTAAGAAATAAGCAAGTCTGGAAGATCTGGATATTGAAGACAAGAAAAAATCTTTTAGAGCAGCTCAACAGAACTGCCCATAAAAAGTCTGATTTTCAAACCTATTGATCACTGACCTGTTGTAGCTTTGGCTGAGGAGCATCATTGAAATTTAGGCCCATAAATATTTTAATAACGACAGCCAGTGGTATCAAGAAAGGAAGGAAATAACAAGACAAAAAGTAATGGTGTGCAACAGATGTGCTCCCTGAATTGAATTATTAATTTGGGAATGAATTTAACTAAATATGGAACTAAATATGGACACTTATCAACTGCTTTGCAACTTGTGACTTTTTATTGTAGCACAGAGTGAGTGACTGTGGTAGGAATGGTAAAACATTAAAACGTTGCTGTAGTTGAAGGTCACACAGTACAACAGGGCTGACCGTATAATTTGCAAGTAAAAGAAGCAGCTGGTCCAAAACAGGGTCAGGAAACTTGTCACTTGAAATATCATTACCAAGAGAAATAAAACCAGAAAACTTAAGAGCGAACATCTCAGAAGAGGTAGCACTAAGTAGAGAGGGAGTCCATGGGAAGCAAAGGCCGAGGGGCAGAGTCGTAGCGCCAGACAAGAGAAAGAAAAAGTCTAGGTGGTGTGTTCTTATTCTGTGCTTCTGTTGATTTCTAGTTACTATTCCTGATTGCAACTGGACTTGCTTTCCTAAACTGGCTAATATTTACAGCCTCTTCAAAGATTTTGGGTCTATGCCCATAAAATTCTCATTTAAGCCAGGCCAGGCCCACTCACCCCATCAGTCTGCAGTGGCTGAGCGACACATGGCACAGCAGGTAACAGCATGTTTGAAAACGGACTCAAACGTTTGGATGGTGGAGGTACCCCTAGCTGTACAAACAAAAAGCTTTGCAACTGATATTCCTCACAATTTATTTGTAAAGGATGTCTTGGAAAGCAAAAGACAGAACAACTAGGATCCTAGGACAGATGAAGCCCCACCAAGTAGCAAGATCGAGTAATAGTAGATCAAGCCCCTTTTCAAGCAGCAATGCTCACAATGACTGCAATGATACTTGGACTGTGGCTTGCAATACACAAAATTATATTGATAATGTGATTGAGCAATTACAGTAATTTACTGCAGTTGCACAAAGACTAAAGACTTAAAGATTCCATAGAGCAGCTTGCATTGTCTTCTAGCGTAAATGCTGCCTTGTTTATTCAGAAGAAGTGACCTTCTGGTAACCTTGTTTTGTGCTATGAATGAATGGAAATTTGCGTTTGACCTCAGTTTATAACCTCCATAAAAAGAATTACACTACAATGATCTTGCATCTTTCTGTCAACATGCCAGATAAATATTTTATTCAGTTGCTAACTGGATAATGCATTTTCAAAACAACCTGCAATGCTGAATGTATTTTGAAAATATATTGCTAAATGAAGCAAAAATGGAACTAATTCTGTAATATTTAAATATATTTGATATTTGTGAAATATAGGACTCATCTGCCCTGGAGAGAATACATCATCCATTAAAAAAGTTTAGCTTCCATTAAGGAAAAAAATATCTATGAAAATATATCTTTTTTTTCTAAAGTCTTTTTTTTTTTTTTTTCTGCACATGAAAATGGCAATTTGTACCTTGCCTGAAAAAAGCTAAATTACAGGTAAACCATCTAATGTGTCCCTTACTACCCTCTGGCAAGCTTAGTCTAATCAGAGTTTTTCCACTAAATTACCCAGATCAACAGAAACCTTGCACAATTATACCCTGCTCTCTAAAACAGCATATGATCTTTGCTCAGATGGGTAATTGCTAGGGTGGAAAATTGCAGTGAGGATGATGGTACAGATGTTCTTTTTCAGTTGGCCAAACAAAGTGAAAGAAAACAAAGAATTCCTGTTTCATATTAACTTCTGTTTAAAATGTGCTGTTTTATACACACACAGAGAATGTGTTTTTTCAATAGTTTTTTCTAATGGGAGATTACATTTTTCTGTCAGGGGTACAGAAAAGATTGGATTTTAAGGTAAAGACCGTATTAATAAAGCATCAGTCTGTGAAAAGCTAAAGTAACTGCTGAGTACTGTTGTTGCTAGCTGCGTTTTTTTAGGTTACTCCCAAAGGCTCCTGCTCATTCTTAAATACAAAGCAAAACAAGTAAGAAAAAGCTCTAGCTATTACTTTGATTTGATAGATATTGGCATTTGTCTTCATCTACAGCACTGAGTTTATTACAGTATGATCAAGACTGGGAGCCCGGACATGGAAAGAGGTAGACACAGAAGCGTGGGCAAAGAGCAGCGAGCTTAGGAGAGAAGCCGTCCGAAGCGAGGAGACTGCGGATTCCCGTGACAGCAGTGATTTCCATCAAAGCCAGGAGCTTAATACAACATCAAGTGAGTAGCTTAGTACAAAATCAAGTGGAGGAACACAACTTGTATCTATCAGCCAGACTATGCTAAGAGCCGTAATGGAAAGCAAACTGCCTGCACCTCTACCGAGAAATATCTGGACTAAAGAGCGTCATCCGTCAGGAACGCAGAGGCCAGCAGAAGCAGACAGGACTTACGCACTGTGTTATTTTTCCCCGCTGTCAGTCCTTCATCAGCATAGGCTTTTGTATACAAGAAGCAGAAGGACAAAAGTTAAAAGCTGTTTTATGTGCATTAAATTTTGCTCTCATGAGAGGTGCCAGAATCTGCACCTCAGCAATTCCTAGTGAGGTGGGTACAGGATGGAGACAAGTACTGGCCATCTAGAGTCTAAGCAACCGTGCTTTTCTGTATTCTACATTAAAGCAGACTTTTGCCCTCATTTTGTGTTGTTTGACTACATAAAATACTTTTTCCTTTTTTTTTTTTTTTTTTTTCCTTTCAGCATGGATATTAAAAAAGACTGAGAGGCATATTTGTCACCAGGACAGCATGCTGATATCACCTATCTCTAGGGCTCCACTACATCTAATCCTCCTGATAGAGAAGGAAGAATAAGTCAAAGTCAGCATGAGACTGGGGCCTAGATACACATTAGCAACCATGAGACTCATTACTCACAAAATTCATGTTGCCTGTTCTAGGCTAAAGGAAGCCATTGAAAATAATAATAAAAAAACAAAGTTAGCAGCACTTTTTAAAGAAACATCATATCCATTAGATGTTTCACAGCTGAAGATCTTGCAAGGTGGATGGTTGCTGTGCAAAAGCCCATGGGCACCCACTGTGACCTGTCCTCCAGCAATTACTGATCGTTTTTACAGATGATCTCATAGCTATTGTGTAGGTCCAATGCTTTGCTACTCATTGTAAATAGCATACATATGTCAGAAAGGGAATAAACATCAGTGTAGGATGTAAACTGCAACTGAAATCAACCGTATTGTCTTAGATGCCTCTTTATTAGTCACACTGCAAGTCATCTGCTGTGTGTTAGGCTAGATAGAAGAAGCAACAGAGGAAATGCCTTGCTCGTGTAAACACAAGAGGAGACTGCTTAGAAGATAATTACGGAGTCTTCAACTCTGTAAGTCTATTACCGATTTTCCGCTTAAATAGGAGAAACAAAAGGACTGCTTTACATAATAGTTACACAATTTTCTCTTGTGATTTGCTGCAAGATAATAGAACAGTGCATGCAAACAAATTTTAAGCAGTAATTTATGTCATTTTGAAAGCATGAAGAATTTATGACTTAAGTTGCAGAGCACATTAGGTAAAATAAGTCCTTTTATCCAGAGTTGTAAAATGTGTAACATTATCAGGAAATGACTTCAGTCACTGAGATTTGTTGCACTGAACAACTGATCCTTCTGCTTCAACAGCTGAGATAATGTGTTTGTTTTCTAATATTTATGAATATATAAAGTTAAGTTAATGTGTGTTTTCATCTGGTTTGGCTGGTATCACAGGGCAGAGCGTGCTTTTTGCCTCAGGATGTCTGAATGCTGATAGAGAACAGAGTATGCAGGTATTTTAAGATACTGCATATACTATTATATACGCATATTCCTGTATTATCTCCAACCATAAAGAGGGATAGAACTGTTCCTCTTGCCAACCTCCAGTTTGTGTGTTCTATTTATCCTCATTTAAGAATGCAAAAGCATCTGACAAATATTTAGCAATGAAAAAAAATAATTACTGAGGGCTATAGATGGGAAGAGCACTATTTACAGTAATCAGCAATTCATAGTGTTACTTTTTATTTATTTTTTTAAGTGAGTAGAGGAGGTTCAGTCCTCACGAATGCAGTGCACACACCAAGAACAGCAGGCTAGGCTTATGCTCTCTTTGCAGTTCAGCTTTACTGGCAACTGAGAGAAAAATATAACATACATTGGGCTATATACCTCCCTAAATCAGGCTGTCAAGAATCACTCACACAAGGAGGGTTCCTGAGATGCTGACCTCCTACAAGCAAGTGCCTCTGTCTCAATGAATCGGAAGACCCATTTCATCCACGTAATGGCCTAACACCTGCTGATGGCTAAAATTCTGTCATCCTCTTACACTTTCTGATACTCGCCCTAAGAGAGTGGAGAAGAAAAAGAAAAAGAAAAAAAGAAAAACAATTTTTGTACTTTGTCTTCATAATGACAGCAAGTCTCAGGCATAACTTCCTCATTAGTTCCCCCCAGACCAGCTGTAGTGCAGGGTTCTGGCTATTTATCTCTGGTTAAGCTAGGCATAGATTTACTGGTTTCTTCTTCACCCTTGCCTCTGCCACAATTCTGGCTCATTTACCTGCTTCTCTTTGAGAATAGTTGAAAATATTTTTATTCTGCAGAAATCCAGTTTCAGAAACTTTGTGAACTGTTTCTGTATTGGCCTGAATCACTGAATAACTTTAACGAAACTCCATTTTAATTTAATTAACTATATTTAAATCACCTCATAAATCAAAGTGTGTCCTTAACAAAACAGAGAATGAAGGAGCATCAGCATCTGGCACTAAGAGCATATACACATCGTGACTCATACAAGTTGCCTCTCACATGAGAGATCAGCAATAAAATTCAAATCTACACTTTATGATTCATGAAGAAACTTCTTTTAATGTAACTTTTGGTACAATGTCTCCAACAATACACTTTGAGATTTTCTAAATCATCAAAAGTTCATCCTAGTCTTATTTGCAAGCTTTGTTTTGTGTAAGAATTATTATCTGTGTAATTTAGCATGAAAGAGTTTTAGGTTTCAAGCTGCTGTGTTTGGTGTTGCAAATTGTCTCTTTCACAGGAATATTGTCAAAATTCTTTCCTTTAGCTAATAGATTATCACTTAACATATTAGAGAAGTATTTGTAGTTTATATTAAATCATATTATGACATGGGCTGGGTTTCTGATGTTGCATTCATAGAAGGAGCTAGATGTGTGTACAGTAGGATTTAGCAGTATTCACATGGTGCTTTGGCCACTCAAAGATAGTTTAATTTCTTGGTACTTCCAAGAAATGGTAAGTTTTGAAGAAGGTTTGATAGTTTTAATGGATAAATGTTTCCCTATCAGTAACAGCACTTGATTACAGTATCACAGAATCCCAGAATGATTAAGGTTGGAAGGGACCTCTAGAGATCACCCAGTCCAACCCCCCTGCTCCAGCAGGGACACCCAGAGCCCGGGGCACAGGGTGGCAGCCAGGCAGGTTTGGAAGATCTCCAGAGAAGGAGCCTGCACAGCCTCTCTGGGCAACTCATCCCAAGCAACTCACAATTTCTTTTTTTTTTTTTTAGTTTAGATTTCATCTCCTGCAGAATAATTTCTCCTCAATTTCTCCTATTTAATATCTCAGGTAATTTTTGCTAATCCTATAGTGTTTATCTATTCTCTGTTTTTCTTCTCTGCCTCGTGAGAATAAACAAGAAACGCGTTTTTATAGAGAAATACAACACAGGCCATGAAAAAGCCACTCGCCTGAGCTTGCACATCTGGGCAGAGAGGCACGCCGATGGCCTCTGCAGCGCACACACACCTTGAGCTTCACTAGCCCCAGTTTCCGTCCTCTGAAACTGCATGGCTGACCACAAAATTAAGGCTCGGAAGACATTAGAAAAATGAAGGCCATACAAATACCTCGAAGAGACATAGAACATGACCTAATTCCAAACATAGATAAATGCTGAGAGGATTTAGATCACTTTGAGCCCATAAAAGACTGAAAGAGCTCTATACTAATGAAAATCCTTCCATCTTCTCCATCCTGCCAAACTCCATGCTCATGTGTTAACAAACGCAACTCGTTCACAGCTTTGTTTGCATAAGGTTGTATTTTTTGCCACTAGGGCTGAAACATCATCTTTAACCACACTAGCAATGTATTGACTAAAGAAGATACTAACAAGATGCTTCATTGTATTTCATATAGTTGCATTAAATTCTGGAATGAAAACCTATGAACTAGTCACTCAACAGATTTTAAAATTCTACTGAAACTATGTGTGATTTTCTACTGTCCTTTTCTTTAATGTATCTGCCTCATTTCTGGGGTGAAATTCATGCGGACTCTACCTCACAGATTTTTACTGGGTAATGAGGCTGTCAGCGTATCTGAGTCCAGGCTACAGTTTTATGAATGCTCTAATTAAAATTACATTTTTAAAAAGTTGATTGCAGCTGTGCTGATATACTCTAATTATGGCACTACTTTAAGGTTAAAATTAATTATCTGAATTTGAATTAAGGTCAGATAGTTTTAAAATTCAGGAATATCTGCAAGAAGTCACAAGAAGAAGACAGAATGTATTCATGAGGTTGGATTACACGCAAGCATTGTGTCCTTCCATAGTCAGTACCATATCTTGCTAATGCCTAAATAGTGACAAATTCAGGTAACTGGATAACAATTCATAATCTGCTCAGAGACTGCACCTTGAATGATCTGATTCAGTTCAGACTCTGAATTCTGGGTGATCTGGAGATTTCTTTCTGCCTTCCAGCCATTTCTTACATGCTGAATCCATCCAAACTGTGATCCAGCAGTTTCACCTCCCTGCTCGAACCTCACTGCACATATTGTGATGCACCCGCACAAGCACACACATCCACGTGCCCTTCGTCCGGCTTCCTCTTGTCTTAGCGATCTGCAGTCTCCCTGTTTTCTAGCCTCTCTTCACAATCGCAGAGGCCATTAAATTACAAAAACAAAGCCAATGAACCCCCAACTTTTCCAGAATTTTTCATATATCCTTTTTAAGAGCTAGACCTTTAAGAAAAAATACTTCATCTCATGAAACTCTCAATCAAACTGCGGGAACTGGCAACACTTTAGCTACCCTGAGATGATGGGCACTGGGCAAAAGAAAGTAGGAAGTTGTCCAAATAATCATGCAACCCACAAATTTTCCTTCAGAAACGCTCTGTCTTAAGCAGCAGTTGCAAAAGTGCAGGCAATCCATTAAAAGCACAGATACTTCCCCATCTCCCTCCAGTAGCTTTTTGTCCTTCCATTTTCAGAGGCAGCTTCAGCTCATAACAGTAACACTGGCACGAACACGTGAAGCTGTTTCCAGCCATACCTGTTTCCAAGCATGCCATGGTTTTATTCCAATCACTTTTCTAAAGGACTCAAGCACAGCCCAGCTCTTATGTAATTTACCAAAAACATTTTTCAGCGAATGCTAAGGCGAGTGTGCTATGGCTCTGCCTCTAACAGTGGCAACAGCTCATCGATCACAAGACACTGTTAAAGTCTTTTTCAAAGTAAACTATGGGAAAGAGAATAAAAAATGTTAAAATACAGCCAAGCAGCAAGCTTAAATCAACAAAGCAAATTCAAAATTTTTGGATGAAATTCCATTCCTCATTTATTGCTCTGGATAACTATTTATGATCTTTTTTATCTGAATATACTGGTGGAAGGTACCAGATTTCCACGGATTATTTAAGGCTGCTCTCCTTTTGGTTGTCTTTGGCTTTAGCCTGCTATGATTTTGAAGACATTAAAAACTGCTTCCTGAAACAAACTTGCAGCTCAAGTACAAATGCATTCATCTGTGTAACGAGCTCCATGTGTATATAACACATTCCACAGAGTTTTGTGTTAAAATACTGCATCATTAATGGATTGTATATGGTTCTACACATGGAATTTTTATTAATTCCAATGTGGGAGGATTAAAAAAAAGTCAGGTTCCTTGTCTACATTACATTTAGGATTATATTAGACAGTTATAAACATGTGTGTGAATAGTTTTCTGAACTTCCACCTAGATCAGATGAGTGAACCTTGGGTAGTCAAGAGGAGAATCTCAGAGGAAGAGCCAAACCAGCTATTTATAAAACTGAAATCCATTTCAGTGACACTAAAATAATAAAAGGCTTTATGAACAGTTTCTGTCTTTGTTACACCCAGATTACTGTGTCATCTGGGTGAGGCTGTCGACTTAAGAGTGTCTTATCCAAACTAATAAACCTATTTATTGAATCTGAACTAAGTGCTTAAGTTTACTTCTAAAGAGTGTTGACTGATCTTGGCAAATAAAGTGAATTAGACCACACATAGTAGAGCTCGACAAGTCGTCACTAGCTGGTGTGTCCCAAAGAGAGAGGGTGAATAGAAGTTGCCTCTCGGCTTAATATTTTTTAAAGGAGCACCACGGTCGCTCGTCCTGATAGCAACACTATCTTGACATCCTTTCAGAGCTGTTCTCAGCACTAACAATATCTTGTCTTTTTTTTTTTTTTTTTTTTCCCCCCAGGACATTAAAATTGGAGCCATTCTAACAGTTTACTCCGTTTTTATCTATCCAAACACTTATAACACACTCATCGCCCTAGTAAGCCTGATATTCGAGTGTTGTCACACAAAGGATTAGTGTTCCCATCCCAGGGCGCTTGGAGCGCTCCACATCAAACAGGATTTCATCTCCGGTTTCCTGTGGCGCAGCTCTGGGGTGGCAGCCACATCTGCTCCGAGGACACCGCCTTGTGAGGCTCAAGAGCCGCCCGCCTTGACTCAGCTCTTTCATGCCCTGAGTATCTCGGTGCCTCAGTTTCCAAGCAGAATGGAAACCAGGGTACTTCCAAACAGTGTCTGCATCCCTGACACTGTGCCAGCCCCTGCTGCCACATACTGGGGAAAAAAATTGTTGAATAAAACCTAACTGCCTTGCTTGAGTTCAGCTCCTGTAACTAGTCATAACTTGATTTATTTTTCATGGGTGCTTACATCTTGTGCTATTCTTTACTCGGTTTTGGTAAAAGATTTTATTGCTGCTGGCATCGCACTATTTCCTCCGTAGCTGTGGTGCCCTTAAAATAAAGAAAACTCACACTCTGGGTTACACCAATGTGCCATAATCACCAAATAAATCAAACCTAGAGAAAAACTCCTGTAAGTGTGAAAACAGAATGAAGGCAAGATAAGCTTTTCCAAAACAACTGACAAAGATTCAGTCTTATTTCTGATTTGCAGAAATTGCAACCTCCAAAAACATTAGGTTTCCATCTCCTACACCACCCTGACACAAAAAAAAAAAAAAAATTTTTTTTTTTTTTACTTTTTTGGTAGCTGCACTATTAGTGGCAGATGATTTGGAGCATGTGACCGCTTGGAACACACACCGCTGCTGACCGTATCACCGCACAGGAAGCTGGAGCTCTTCAAAGGTTATTTTAGAGACATCAAAACCATTTGCAGCCTAATACAATAATAACATCTTTTTAAAAGTAACAGTGCATCTGCTAGACCGCTTTGTCCAAAGGATGCTGAGCTCATTTGCTCCCTGGAGATTTTCAGCTGTGCTGTATGCTAAAGTTTGCATGATCATCAAAAAGTAAACACTATGTGCTATGAATTCTTTCGCAGGCACATTGGGAATTATTCTTTCAGTTCTTTTTAGCTACATCTTTTATTTTACCTGCATGTTTCCCAGATACCTAGTAACTGAGATGTTAAAAAAAAAAAAAAAAAAAAAAAAAAAAAAAAAAAAAAAAAAAAAAAAAAAAAAAAAAAAAAAAAAAGAAAACCCAAAATACTTCGCCTCAGTGTAGCATTGGAAAAGCATATTAGCATGTTCTTTGCATGCAAGTCTCAGCCGACCTGGAAAAAATAGAGGGAACTGATGCTTCCTCTAATTGAAACCTAGTACATAGATAAACTTGCACACATCTAACCTTTGTTCTCTCACTACAAAGCTGCTCAATTACACATGAAAAAGGGGAGCACAATAAACGCGATGGCATCCATTCACACCGCAGGAATCCAGTTTAATTATTCCCACTAGGCAATATGAAGTATTTCCTAATGCAAATACTGGACTCTCAGAACATCAACATCAAGGATCTGCACTATATTTTCCCCCACAGGGAGGGAAAGTAAAAAAGCGCTGCATTTTTCACTCACTCGAAGCACCATATTTTCTGATGATTCTAGTATAGAATTACAAAGGCAAATGTCAGAGCTTTCAGAGCAGATCTTATAATAAGATATACAAATTTGCATAGCAAATTATTGCAAAATACAGCTATTTTCGTAAACACTGACAGAATTGTAACACAGTAACTCTGTACTTATTCATGAACCTCCGACTAAAGTGTAAGTAATTCTCTGAAAGCAGCAAGTGTTTCAGCACTATGGCTCAGCATTAGCTACGTGGCTACAAACTGCCACCAGTTATAGCCAAACAGGTAATAATTTTGTAGGACATACCAAAATCCGGTGTTCTGTATTTCAAAACAGATGCCAGGTGAGTGGCAAAAATAGTGCCCTTTAAAAGGGCAGACGGATTTTCTCGTTATTTTATCAAGAGTTCAGAAGGTTTTCATGGCACAAGATTCAAAACCGAAGCCTTAGCCAAAACCAAACAGGAACTGCCAAACACTGCCTGCAGCCTCTGAGGTGAGACGGTTGATGCCTAATCCTCACCAGTGCTCCTCTGCCTCCGACCTTGCCCATGCCCACCTCTCGGTGCCCCTTCCATGCTGAGCTGTCTTTGCAGGCCTCCTTTTCCGCCTCCGAGGGCTGGGAATGACTTGTGCCGCTCCGGGAAGTGGGGCCCAGCAGCGGCTCGAGGCTGGCAGCAGGAGTCTGTACCCTGCTGCAGCACTGCTCACCGTTTGCTACGCAAGGTACCAGAATTCTGCACAAAATATATTGTATTTTCTTTCTTTGAAAACAAGCAAAATAAATGCAAGGGAAAAGAGGCCTCGAATCTACCATTCAAGGTAGTTCTTGAATGATTGCCACCCAGAAGTCCCTTGCATCTGTTCACAGTCTGCTGATCTCCTGTGAGGTCCACTGAAACAGGAACGGGGTCCCAAAACATAAGTTTATCAAACCTTTTATCCCAAGGACAGAAATGAGGAAGTAAATTTTAAGAAGATATCTGTAGACTTTCATGAAATGTGTCTGTCATTACATCCTGGTAAAATGAAGGATCATAATTGGGTTATACCACAAAAACGACAAACCACCAAATTTTTTGAAGAAAATTAGGATTTACATTGTCATCCATGCAGTGCTAACAATCCAAACAGTTTTACTTGTATTAGTGCTTGCACATCAGGAAATCAAACTGTCTAGCTGATGATTACTTTTATAAAAAAAAGTAATATGATTCTCAGTGTCTACGTTGAATGATACCTATATCTACATATCTCTCTCAATGCATATACATAGATCCACAGTCATGCTAAGGTAGAGTCAACTTACACTTGAACATAAAAATAATAATAATAATGTTTTTAACTCGATATACCATCTCAAGAGAAACAAGTCTGGGCAAATTAAATGTTTAAGATAAATGTGGCAGATTCACCAGCTTAACTTGCGCACAGACACACATACACATCTTTGCCATACACACAGCTTCAAAATTGCTACCATGTGCCAAGTAAACTTTTACAGATGTTCAGCAACAGAGTTCAAAGAAACTGCACTGTGTCTTCCTGGATATATACCAGCCAAATATATAGAAACAAAGAAATGTCAAGATATCAAATGAAGTGCCGTTTTGGTGATGTTCAGATAAATGGGAGATGCAGGACTGCTGTTTTTTCCTGCTAATATCCTTTCTTTCCCATTACTTGAACTGTATTCAAAACAAGAGTCTGAAGTTATTTTGAACTTAAATCATGACACATTCCATCCAAACTATGGGATGTTATTAAATTACTTTTCCCCTCAGTTTTCAAAAGAGCTTTTCTACAGCACAGTACATGAGCCAGTTCTCCGTGTGAGAAAGTTTGGTGCGCATACACACAGGCGGTCTCTCACTCTCTCTTATGCATTCTATCCTGAGACAAATATTTCTGCTGGTTGGGGTTAGATCCATAAATATATCTCCAAAAAAAAAAAAAAAAAGTAAGCAGTTTGCCTGGTAGAACCAATAGTGTTCTAGATACAGTACACCTAAATAAGGCATCTTATCTGCTCCGAAGAATCTGCATTTATTTTTCATTGCTTTAAAGACAAATATATTTCAAAGTCATGCACTAAATTTAAAATCTTGAAATGAAGCCTGTAATCGTTTGATAAGTTTAATTCATCACATACCAATGACTGCTCACCAGTTCTCCAGTTCTGTATCCACTAATCCATTTTCCCTAAGGCCATTTCTTTCACTTTAAGCATTTCACATTTAAACATTTGAACAGCTTCTATCACTTCTTAAATAAAAACAAAACAAAAACACCCTCCCCTCAACAGTCAGGAGAGATTTCCTTCTCAATTTCCTCTTCTTTCCCTCCATGGTGGAATTTTCAACTACATCTTTATGCCTAGAATATCCACCCCCAACTCCAAATGACACAAATTGTCCGAATGACAACAATCTTCAGCCTGGAACAGTGACAGGTTTAAAGTATAATATTTCCAGCCCATTAGGGCTGGAAAGAGAGGCTTTTTATCATTTAATGAGCTACAATTTTTCTTTCCAATAAGACAGATCTTGCTTCTACTCTCAATTATTCTTCATATATATATATATACATATATATGTATATATACACACACACACACACACACACACACATACATGTATTTATATGTATATATAAATACCCCCTTGCCTCCTCCCCCCAAATACATATCTCTTCATACACATCAATCTCACTTTTCAATAGAAGAGAATTTATGGAAATTATGAGGCAATTTTTAAGGTTTCTGCGATTTATTGTTTACAATTTTCCTTTCTTTTCTAGTTCCACCCAGGTGGATTTGTTTTATGAGGGGAATTCAGTCAAGCAAAGAAAGAGATGAGAAATAATATCAATACAGCTAGGAAATAATTCAAAAGAGTTTTATGAAGCTACATTTTTCTTCCATGTAAATTATGTGATATAGAGAGAATTCATGGTGTTTTGGCTTTATTTGCCTTTGCTTAGGATGAACTGTCCAAGCAACTTACAGCTTCCATACACAAAACCATCAAAAGCTCATGCCAATAAAAAATCCTACCACCACATCATGGTTTCTTCCTCTCCTAAATCTAAAGCTTCCTCTCTTACAAAAGTCTACAGTTCTTGCTATGTAGAAAAGATCAGATTTCTTTTAACAAGAAGACAATGCACTAGAAAAGGCAAAATTTGCTCTTTATGAACAACAAAATCAATGAATTTCTGATTCTTGGTGGATTTATACCTCATAATTGGCCGCTCTGGTGTTTAACAAGGTGGGTACTCAAGCTGTTGCTTTTCCCTAGTTAGGTCATTCATACCAGCTCCTATCTCTGGCGTCTCATCGGGGCTGAACTCATGCACAGCACTTCCTCTAAGGTCCCTCTGTCCCCTACTTCGTTACCCAGCTGCCTATATTTCAAAAAATCTGTCGGAACTGAGTATCTGAGATAGTCACCCCATAAAATTTGGTTCAAATTGCTCAGTGAATTAAAAAATACGTAGTTGTGGGAAACACTCACATGCATGTGGGTGCACGTGTGCACGCACGCAGACACGCACAGTGTAATCACATAAACCTCATTTCCTTCGGAAACCAGGCTAAAAATGACTTAGCAACAGCAGATGTGAACACAATTATGAAAAACAGCTGCATGAGTTTTCCATGAAGCAAACAAATACAAGGTCAACACGCATACAGGTTCCTTTTTCCAAAGCTGAACTTGAAGGCCTTTGAAATATTTACACAAAAATATTAAATATCCTCCTTCTGTGGGACAGAGGACATACGTCTTGACTTCCCTTTATATAAGACATGTTTCTTATTTTCGCTAGCCCAAATTCTTCCCCACTGAAGTCAATGCAAGCTTTATCTCGGACTTTAGTACAGTCACGACTCCTTCCTCTGCGTACATGGATATAATTTCTCTTGGGTGTGCTCACAGCACCCCTTTCTCACGGTGCACTTATATAAATAATGTTTTCCAACCTTCTCTATGCCATATGTTAATGGGTAATTTCAGCATCTACAACCGACAAAACACGCATGAAATCCTAAGTACCATAATGAATTAGAACCCATAGACATCTGGAAACAAATATCATCACAGAATAGCCCTCAGCTCTAACCAGAGGGATGAGCTTTCCACTGCTTCTGATAACGTTAAGAAGTTCGGGCTCTCTGGGACCAATGCGAAAGCTGTTTAGCAAAAGCCAGCCCTGAAAACACTTTGCTACATCCAACTTCAAAAGCCATCTGGAAATTATAATGTGACATGTGTCATGTGAGGCACATAAAAACAAAGGACTGTGAGGGATCTGGAGGAGCAGCAGCATCCAGGGCCACCCTCCCCTCCTCCACTTGGCAAGAGATGTTCAACCCACGGAAGGCCCCAGCATAGCTGCCTTTCAGAGCCTACCTTTCCTCCCTCCTCTGCAGCGAGCTCGCCGTGACAAGGCAGTGATGGCCCTAATTACATCTGAACAAGACATCGACATCTCCCACTCAAGAGTCTATTCCAAACGCTAGCTAAACGTGTCTTGTTAACACTCATTTCAGTAGGTCACGGGAGCTGTATTTTCTTCTCCGTGTTCCTTCAGGAAAGCTTCCCACATGGTACAGTCTGTCGTTCAACATGGAACTTGCACAGTTTGAGTGTTTAAGCCAAAGACAATGAAGGTTTCTATTTTATACAGCAAATACAGAGGTAAAAAGGGTAATTTTGACGCCTTCTGTGGTAAATGTAGTCACACATTAAAAAATGAAATTAGATTTTGAAATAGTCTAAAAACAGCTCAGCTTTGGAGTCTGCTGACCATGTCCTTAGTCCTTCATGAAGTAGCCCTTCCTAAAAGCAAAAACATCAAGAGAAATATTGGATCTAGGGAGGAAGAGGAAGGAAGGAAGGAAGGAAGGAAGGAAGGAAGGAAGGAAGGAAGGAAGGAAGGGCCTGCAATCATCATTGTGACAATTTTACAACCCTACCTCACTTAG
Organism: Nothocercus julius; assembly: GCA_013398735.1. Lineage (NCBI taxonomy): Eukaryota > Metazoa > Chordata > Aves > Tinamiformes > Tinamidae > Nothocercus > Nothocercus julius. The sequence goes on along the minus strand of VZSV01000027.1, from coordinate 4,958,576 downwards.
AAGATGCTTTCCTTTGCTCTCCCAAATCTATCAGTCCATCTCTTTCTTGTACAGGATAAAAATTAAGTAAAATTAACTTAATCATTTCTGCTACAGAGATTTGGATAAACGAAAGGAGATGAAGAGCTATGTGCTACCAATGTTGAGGGCACAGCCAGTCATACAGCCTCAGGCTATAGGCTGAAAATAAAGAATATCAGGGTGTACAGTAGAGCAGAGAAATATTCCACTCTCAGTATATCTGTATGGATGCAACAATTGGCATATTATAACTTCTCAATGTTCAGGACATAAATAGCATACAAGTATACCACAAACTTTGAGAATATCGACATAGACATGGCAACACAGATTAGATATTTAAGATGAAATATGTTTTCTGCTCACTCTGCTGAAGTTGGCTTAGCCCTTTTCAAAAGAAAAATGAGCCATGCGGTTTTGCTATACAATTTATTATTGGTAAAGCACACAGCATTTTTCCCCATTTCAATGAATCAATAAAACAGTTGTTGAGACAAGGACTCCGAAGCTGAGCGCAACTATGTGCCTATGTACATGCACGATTGAAAGGCCAGCCTCAGCTTTACCACTTCTTTATATCCAGATGTCACGTTAGATATTTCTCAAATGCTTGGGGGCATAATGATCTCATTTAAGAGTTTGCAAAGTAAATGTTTCTTACAATGTACGAAATATAAAGCACCTTCAGTTGTGATGCCAATGCAAGAAGACCTTTGACTGGTAAAAGAAACACCTCCTAGGTGAGTACTGCCTGTTCCATGTACTTACCTAGGGAGCAGGGAGAGAAAAGTGTCAAGGGAAGCCACAAAATTTGCTGTCAGTGGTTATCTGATGAATCAGGGATATAATTAGAAGCCAGTAATCAAGGAAGGATGTTGATCTGAGAAGCTGGTCTTCAGTGCGGGTGCTTGAACAGTGTTATCAGTGCCCCCTATGGAGAAATACCAGCAGCACCCAACCCTGTTTAACGGTCAGGATCAGAATTGTGTCCTAATTAGGTCTTATTAACATATTCATTTTCCTGTCGCAAATTCAATTCCAGGATTGTTTTTGCATGTCTGCTAGAATACTTTTTAGATACTTTGCTAGAATAAATGTGACTTGTGTTTATAAGCTTGTCTTAAAACAACAATAAGCTTAATTTAATTTCACAGGCACCAAGCATCTTATTTCTAAACCTTTTTTTCCTTTTTTTTTTAAATCTTATATATA
>VZSV01000027.1:4919311-4957233 GCA_013398735.1 Nothocercus julius | reverse complement strand
ACTATATGGTTGCATTCATCCCCCCAGAATGACGGTGTGATTTTTACTTTGAAACTGGTGTCAGATCAATGAAAAACAAACACCACTGCACTGTGCAAACTGATAAACAATGGCACAGAGCAGGGAACACAGAGCTGATTCCAGGAAAATCAGCTTTAGCTTTACAAGGCAGTTATCTATCCCTCTGAAATCTACAGCAACACTACTGTTGCTATTTTCTCAAAAGAAGAGGAATAGTCTTTGCCAACAATGTTTTGTTTCATTTTTGCATGCTCGTATATACCAGAAGTATTATGAATTTTCATATGTATTTCATTGCAGAAAAACTCATACATGGATGCTTTTTATGCACCAAAATTTTAATTCAGTTCCTCCCTAAATGAGAAATAATGACTGCATATTTTCCAGTTTAAAAAAAACAAAACTGAAAGAAGGTCTAAATGAAATAAAAGTTCTGTTTCCTCAGTAAATTCCTAATAAATACAGTAAAACACAACTGATTTTCATTTTGCAACTGCCTCAGGATCTGGCACATCCTGGATCAGCTTGCCAGCACTTGGCTTCTGGTTAGTTCAGTGGAAAAAAATCTTTCTGGCTTCTGGCAAAATCCTGTTCCCTCCTGGAAGCCTTCCCAATAGCTGTGGTTCCTGATCTTTTTTTCTATGGACAGCTCAGACATCTCCGGGCTAGCTTGCCTTCTGCAGTCCTCTAGATTTCTTTGCTGTGCTTTTTGGACCAAGTTCCAAAACGCTTGCACTCATAAGCATTCTCACAACTCCTGCCTTTGGCACAATCCTCCGGTTTCTGAGCTGACTCTGGCATCGTTTTCTTGATAGTTCCTTTCCAGCAATGAGTCAATCTGTGGTGCAAGTCTCAGCACAGCAGCTCTCTTCGTCTTCCTCTTATTTAGCTAGCAGTATTCTTCTTAACATCTTGTTGAAGTTCAAGCTTTAAAATGATTTGTAGAGGTCAGTAGCAGTGTGTTCCCTTTTGTCTGGATTACAAAATTTCTTAAAGGCTACACATCTTGAGTAAAGCTTGAATGTGAGCGGATTCTTTTCATGTTTCCAGCAAGTTTTTAGACATTGACAGACTAGGCAATCCTACCAGCCTAAAATGGTTGTAGTTTGATAAGAAGATACAACACCCTCTGTATGTGTGTTTGAGAGAGAGGAAGGAGTTTTGTTTTTAACCCAAAAGCCAAAGCAGGAACAGTGAATCGGATGTGACTAGGGATCCCAATGAGTACAATAAAACAGCCCAGTGCTGGTCTCATCCTCCTGCCTTGCATCTATACAACCATACTGAAATGTAAAGAAGTTAAGAAAATGCTGCTAATGATGCACAATATAAAGGAAAAAAAAAATATAAATGAGGCATAAGGAGTCAGCAAGGACTTGCTGGCTGTATCTAGCCTATAAATCCAGTAGTAGTTACATACAATAACTTTGCTTGCTGCTGCTGCAGAAAGACCTCTAAAGAAGAACGACACTTATAAAAACATCTTGTCCCTGTCATTATGAACAAAAGGTGTTCTCTCTACGATTTTTCTGTGGCAATAAATCCCCGGTATCTTTGGGATTTCATGGCAGGCCTCTGGGCAGCTCCTACTGCCACTGCTGAAGCTTTGAGGTAGTGAGGAACTCTAGAATGCATCTAACTTCAAAAACATAAAGCATCTGCTCTCCTTAACATGGAGCACAGGCTACATGGGCACATCAGTTCCACTTGCTATTTTATGGCTTTAATAATAAAGACATTAGTGCCATCAGTGAGACTTAACCAAGGGATTCAGTGAAGTTCTTTCAGCACAGTACTTCTGAGCCTATCACTCCTACCTTCATGCATGTCTTATTAAAATGCTGCAACTATTTCTGAATAAAAGAGCTTTAATTAGTCTATCTTGAATTATCATATCATAGGAAGATATATATGAGTCCAGGAGTCAAAGTGAAATCAAAAAGAGGATTCTGGCATTAGAAGGTTATTTGTCATACTGAGGTTCATGCCCTGTCAGTCATTTTATACATGACTACAAGGGAAACATCTGCAAGGTCTAAGAGCTGATAAAGAGTGACCTGCCCAGCGACTAAAGAAGGAAGACCACATTCTGTTCAAAGGCTGCAGATAAGACTTAATGAACTGAGATTCCATAATGGAGAAGTGATGGAGAGCACAGACCTAACAGAACCTGTAAAAACAAAGTACTAAGAAAACACGTTAAAAAAGACAATCTTAAGCTCAGTTTTTCACGTGTTTGCAACTTTGCATAAAATAAGAATTTAGCAATTTGAAATAACTTTGTCTTCCAGCATCAGCTTTTCCAGAAATGCTCTTTCTCTATTAGGATCATGTGAGTCTCTCCCTTTCTCCCACCCAATGTTTTGGCAAGCATTACTTAAATTTTAACCAGGATAGAACATGCAGGCACAGAAAGGGCCTTGGGATATTTGCTTTGCTGGCCGTTTTCACAGGGAGAGGACTAGGCCACATAAATTTTAACAGCACTCTTGCTGGTCAATCTAGGAAGAAGCACAGCTAGTCGTGGCCTGGAAAAGAAGGATGGAATTAGAAGTTAGAAAAAAAACAAACCCTCTTTTCACAGACAATAACCAAGCCTGACCTTTCAGAGGAGGGTACTCCTTCCTAATACTGTAGCTTAAATGAACTGAAAAGGGAATCTTGGCACCAAGGAACAATGTATAAATGGAGAATCTTACAGCAAAAGAAAAGAGGGAACATAAATGACAGTGGTCTGAGGAATTAATCCCCAAGACCGCAGGCGGCGGATCGCACTGAGCTAAGTCTCATACCAAGGCCACTTGCATGTGCGTAGTGATTTAACAGCTCCTCTGTTGTAAAAAGGCCCAGCACTGCAATGGGAGTGTAAGGTATTAAGACACCTTAGCTGCAAAATGGAAAGAAACCGCAGAACTTAGCAGACCTTGCAGTCGAGATCAATTCTATCGTGCCCTAACCCTTCAAAATATTTGTAGCCTTGTCAACAGTTTTCCTTTAAAAATACATTGCTGCATCCAAGCCTTAATCTAAAACATTTTATTTGGCCAGGAGCTGCTACTTCTCCACCAAACGCTAATTGTGCCAACATTTTTTTCTTGTCTCAGTAACTCACAGTCGTATTCTTGAAAAGACTGTTAAATATGTTACAAGACATGTCGTTCACAGCAGTGATATCACACTAGCAAGCACAGAGACTTTCATCGTGCAGCTGCTATTAGCTGCCAGCTTTCTTTACTCGGTATGAGTGAAAAAAAATGGGATAACCATGTGTCGTACAAGCATAATTGGCTGAAGTGATCAATTTGATTGGCTTCCAGTCACGCGGTTTTCATAGCCACACAAATCGCTATGAATTTGCCTAATCGCTCAGTAGGTGTTAAATAACAGAACGTGTGCTTTCGGATTGGCATTTAAAAAACATTAAAACCACTTCAGGTCAGTAACTGCTCCCAGGAAAGCCCAAGGTGAAGTATCATACCAGGATTTCCACATTGTTTAATAACAAAGGAAAAATCCATGCAGGCAAAAGCATCTGGTGAAAAAATTATTCTGTAAAATGCATTGGAAAAGTAACTTCATTCTGTAACTACTTTCATAATTCAACTCTTATGTTACTCATAATGCTCCCAGGTCTATGAGGGACAAAGGCAAGTATGCATCCAAAAAAGTAATACATATGGTTTTAATTGCTTTTTGCAGGGAACTCAGGGTCCAATGTAAAGAAAAATTATTCCAAACTCCTGCTTGCAAACCAGGTTTTCATGTGAAAATTTCCAATAAAAAAGGCAGCAACAGATGTGGCTGAGGCTATTAACTTGCTTGGGACAGTTTTTTCAATTCGTACACCTCCAGTCAACTGCCATCTACTTCTTTCTAATCTACACTTTTTCCACTTAGAGCAGTCAATAGGCTTTCCTCCCAAAATCTCTTGCCACAAGGTATATCTGCTGTACATATGACAGTGACCACAACTTTGTTTTTCCTATTGTTCTCTTTTATTTCTTTCATAATTTATTCCTCATTTTTTTCTTCTTATTCCTAGTTTGACAGATTTGATATAGAATATCACTTTTAAATGAGGTAATGAAATATGGTATCAAGCTACTGCACAACAATGTAGTTGGCTGCTTTAATGCTAACTAAAGCAAAGGAATTCAACATTGAAGTTTCATACCTTATAAGCAACATTTGCCTATAAGCAACGTTTACTGACTGCAGTAATTCAGGCTGCCAGGCACAGTAACTTTTCACTTACAGAAGTTATAAACAATGTCGCAGCACAATTCAAATGTCTTCTGAATAAGGGGTAACTTTAAGCAAATTAATCGCAGAATTTCCGTAACTGAAAAGTATCAGGCCTTACATACCCTAGACCCCAATTACCTGTGAGTGCAAGTGTTTAATTCTGCAAAAGAACCCTTCCTCTGTTTGTGGAAAACTTCAGGGCCACAATCAAGTCACTCTAAGCAAATTAGCAGGTCAGGAATAATTTTGTTTTCTGTGACCCACTTTCCATGCAACATTCTTCAAGGTCAGCAGCAGAAGGGAAACCACCAGGGTGAAGAGAGAGGGGACAGGGAAGAGGGGAGAGGAAGATGGAGTTTCCCAAACCTGCTCTAACCACTATGCCGCGCATCAGCTGATACAATGTATAAATATACAGATATTTCCTCTGTGTACGCCTTTCACATTTCCTCCCACAAGGCTCAGATTCAGGAAATACTCAAATCTATAGTAGAGAGCTATTTCTGTTCCTCAGCAAAGGACTTGTGCATTTTCTCTCTGGCATGTGTGCAGAGAAATTACTCTAATCTGCAATAAAAGAATCTTGATGCTCTGTCATCTTCTTTTAAGCCCTCTAAAATCTCCATCAAGGAAGAAATGAAATCCCAGGAATTTAAGGATAATTAGACTCTACACAGCTAAACATCAGGGACCGATGTGACAGATAGCAGAGGAGGTGAGAAGTTACATTTCAAAAATTTAAATAGGAAAATTGACGATGGTTATTTAAGAAATTAGCTGAGCAAAACACCAAGTAAAATGACATCATACTACTCTGAGTGCACATTAAGTCATTTAGGAAATAAGTAAATAAATAAACAAACCATGCACATCAAAATGAAATAAAAATAAAATACTACATGCCTTAGCTATGTGAAATTTCACTAAGCTCTGACAACTAGTTTTATAGGAAACAGCCTTAGTAGTCTTACTTTAACAGCTTATGACCAAGGTTTCTTTTCCTAAAAATACTTTTTAAGCTACATTTGCAGACCCTTTCCTTATCCCTGGTGGTTTGCAGGAGGTCGGGATTGTCAGGATTGTGAATGAGGCAGAACGTGCAACTGATGGGCAAGGCTGCAACTCAAATGCTACTGCCAGGGGGGTTCCGTGCGGCGCTCAGAGCCACCACAGCACGGTGACTGCACCAGCTCCCTCCCTAACAAACCTGCACTTGCGCTTTCCGCACAAGTGGGGCTGGGGCAGCAGAGGTGTGCAGTGAAGGAAAAATGCTTTGTACATCTGCCTTTGTCATAGGGCTTGTGTTGGTTTGCTTGCATTCTCTGGTTATTAAATTGCTGCAGCCAAGTTTGGATATGTTTGGATATGTCTTCAATATCCTTTATATCTATCTTTCCCACACGACATCGTATCTGCCCAAAGCGGGCTTCCAAAGCAAAATCAAATAGAAATGAAAATACTTCAGATTTAATACACAATTATATGAGAATTTATAAAGCCACAAAAATTCAGGGGAAATACATAGGAAATACTAACTGTTGGATTGCAGGGAAAACTCTTTACTGACAGCAAGTGTAATTCTCTCTCCATACAGCATATTTTATACCACAACGGATTTCTATCAGAAAGAGGTCGAAATCAGAAAGGGATTCAGGGATGATATAAATACTTTCCCCAAACTGACAAGGTGACCCCTGGAAAACAATTTATAGATCAATATGGAGCAACAACCCTTCCTATTACCCAGTGGAATGGGAGGAATTTCATGTTGTGTTGTGCTTTCTAGTTCTTCTATGGCCATTTGCAGTGTGTATATGAGGTGGCTTGAATTCTGAATCCCATCTATGATGACATCTTCAAAAATCACCTGACAGAGGGAAAAAAAAAAAAAGGCTGGGTGTTCCTAATAATTATGTTGTCAACTATGTGTTTTCAGTTATTTGAAACTGCAGACAGAACTAATCAAATTCATACGCTTTGGCATATGTTAAGCCAATGCCCAGCATAGACTTCTCTCAGGTTTTTCAGGAAGCATTCCTAATTCCTTTAACACACATTTAAAAGGAAGTTCCTGGATGTAACTGGCTGATATTTAGCTCTTTAGGGACTGCAGACACATGCATCCTCTTGAGCATTAATTTGGCTGAAAGTTTGGAAATATCAACAGTTTACGGACTAGAGAACAGTTGCCAACAACTGATCCTGGAAGGACAAGAAAAGAAGTCCTGTTTATAAGAACACAGCAGCCATCAGACATTTCTCAAAGTATTGTAAATTGCTCACAAGGTTCATTAAAAATTACATAAACCTAACATTCCCGTTCTTGAGAAAAGGCATATTGCCTCTATGCATAATGCCACGGACACAGAGAATTTTTGCATGCAACAGTTCTTTCCACAAAAACAGAGGAACAAGGAGCACTGCCCCGGAAATACCTCTCGTGAGACTAAGGTTACAAATTATTTCATCACTGGAATTTGCTTACCAAAAGATAAAATTCAAACACTTCTGCATTTTATCCCTGCTGTTCCTCATGCTGTGTTTCTTCCTTGTTTCTCCTCTGTCACTCTTTCTCTGCAGCAACACTCAAATCCCCATTCCTGACTGGTCTAGTATCTCCATTCTGCTAAACAGATCCACAGTAGGAAAAATGCCACACAGAACTGCCCCTCAGGTTTGAAAACGAACTAGTGTATGGGCAGAGAGAGCTCGTACCTGTGCAGCACTGCAGTTTCAGGCAGCCACCAAGGCAAACTACATAAATGGTGTTATGTCATGCAAGCTGCATTAATGCACCACACCACCCACATGGCTAGTGGGTTAAATGTTTACAAGCTTATCTGTAGGATTTCTTGGAGCAAACAGCAGCACAAGCTAGAGGAAATAAGGAGTTTTAGAATAAGAAGCTTTGCAGGGTCTAACTTCAGGGCCTTTTAGGGTAAACAAGCAAGCAAGCAAACAACAAACCTGGCTCCTATGCATAGCTACATACTTGCACATGCTTATGTCTAGGCAATTACTCAACTGTATTTCAGATTTTACCTGAAACTTGGGTATTTTTCTTAGTCAGGGATGAAAAAAGCCCTATAGTCTAGAAAAAGCCACCTGGGTGAAAGGATTCAGTAAACTTAAATGACAATGCATTGTCAAACACTGGAATATATTATCTTTTCACTTTTCCCCTTCTTACACAAATCAGACTTCTAGACATCTAAAACATGTGTCTAACCTCAGCATGCGAGAACTCCCACTGATGCTGAAGTGCTTCAAGTCAGCATTGTGCTGGGGGACTTCTCTGAACCACACTTAATAAAAGCCATGAACTGAAGCATATCAGGCAAGAGTGCTTAGTTTTCCCTCATTTTGGGATTTTAATAATATTGGCTTCATAGAAATCGCTCAGAACAATACGCAACACTAACCAGTTCAATAAGCACCCAAAATGAAAGAAATGGTTCAGCTGATCACCATGGTGTGGAGTTAGCATGTAGTAATGGCAGAATGGCTGAAAAGATGACTAATTCACACCAGTGTTGCTGAAACTTAATGTTTGGAGGCCTTGATGCTGCAACTGGCCACACTTGGGGTCTAGGACCCACTCACTCTCCCTCAGTAAGCTTCAGGATGAGGCCGTCTGTTAGGAGTCCATCAACTCCCCATTTTGGCTTTCTGCTACAACTGAATTGCTTTCTTTTTAATGCGGGTTATGCCCACATTTTTGTTCACAAATATTTTATATTTCCATGATGTAATATTGATTCATGAAGTATTAGCAGATGAGGAGCTTATTCCAGCTATTAAAATATGTGGGTTTTTTTTTTTCCTTTCCACCTTTCAAACTCATGGCACCTATTGCCCTGTGAACATCCTCATTAAAGAATGTCCTTTGTTTATTAAGTGATTTTTTTTCCAATTTTGTCTTTGCTGCTTTTTGTCTATTTCATTAACAGTCTTAGGATCTTATAATCTCTCATGTTGCCTCATGCTCCTTCATCTCTGCAAGACTAGACCGTAGCATTTCTCCTGTGGCTGTAAGAAAATACAGTGGGAAATCTTTAATTTTATAGCTTTATAAATAAGAGAAGCTAAATAGAAAACTGCTCTTATATACCTAAAGAAATTCAAAGCAATATTTGCAATTAGTAAGAAATGGACTTTACATGAAAAATGTGAAAATTTGCCCATTATAAAACAGACTTTTTTTCTTTTAAGTCCAATGCAAATTAATATTTACAAATTGTTCTGAATTCTTTTCTCTAAGTATACAATAGTTCACTTGTTAACACTGACATATTTATCTGGCCTTTCCCAGTCATAGGAAAAAATTATGTCAATTTTCCCTCAGACTGCTTTCCTATTCTGTCACACACATTATTTCATGAAACATGAATCCAAATGTTCTGTTTCTTTTCAATTTCCTTTCACCACAAATTCCAGAGTCCCCCACTCCATGGCTTTTAGTAACAATTCAGTCTTTCTCGTCTAATAGCAAACATGCAATACTGCTGTCTTTAATTACTCTACTTTTGATGTGTCTTTGATACTGAAGATTCAACTCTTTGGTAAAACTACTTTTCTCCACGTCGGAAGCGAGGCCCATGATTCTACATTAAATATCTATTCTCCTAAGAAACAGCCAGGTTTGACAAGATCACCAAAACACACAAAACTCTCGCAGAATAGAACGTGAAAAAATGAGTTTGAACAAAGAACATTATTTTACAAGTCATAATAACAAGGTACTGAGACACTTCTCAGTGACTCAGCTGACTGTAATGTGATGTGGATTGTTACAATAGTTAATGTGAAAGGAACATATATCACTCGGAAAAGAAAAAGCCAAAGTGACAATTTGTAATTAATTAAAGGGAATATATTTGGGACTTTCCAAATTGAACTATTCTTTAGTTGGTTCATATCACCTGTGACCTCAGCCTTTGTCAGAGGTGCTGGTTGAACAGCTGAAGGACCAAAGCAGCTGAGCTGAAAGTAAGACCACAAAAAAAGGGGTAATCCTGATACTTTCTGTCCTGAAGAGTTCCCAGACATAAGATATGTGGCAAACTGCACAAAGGATACTGATTTCATGATCAAAGGATACTGATATCGTGATTTACTGATACTTTCAGTACGGAAACCGTCACTAGTAAGAGGGCTTTCTTTCCTCACTAGCGGCAATTTTTGAATGGTTGACAACAGAGACAACTATAACCTCACTGTGACAAAAAGATTCACAAATAAAAGTAAAAGACAAGAAAGGAATATGATTAGAATAAATAGATGTCCTCTAGCCCTGCCTCTTTGTGAAAAAGGAATGGAATACTCCGAGGGAATTCCATATACCACTAGAAACTACACATGGGAATTGAACTTGAAAACAACCAGTATCTGAGAGAGATGAGGAAAATAAAATCTCTATGTCACTCAGATGTCTCTTTGCAAACAGGCCTCATTTTCACATGGATCTGTGATCCAGCTGATGCTATGGAGACGAATGTTCTAAGGAGGCTTTATGACCATGTTTTTGGCGTTCAGTGATAGCCCAGTGATGCCACATAAGCTGTGAGACCATGAGATGCTCAGATTAAGCATTCTGATTTCTATGTTCATATGAAATATTTAGGTCCTATTGTTCACTGAGATCTGAAGAAGGGAAAGCACCATGCATAGTGTTCATATATCTCTACAGAGACCCACTGCCTGTTGTAGATTCTCTATAATCAATAATACATATTTTAGAAAATTTTTGGACCCACTTCTCACTGCAGGTGGGGAATATATTGTGAATATATTGTGAATTTATTCCTCATCTGCAGGTGTGTAATTTGTTCTGTGCATAGTCTGCACTACAAAACTGAAAATAACATAGGAAGTGGATCTCAGGATAACTCAACAAAATAAAACAGGGACATTAGTCTGTTCCACTGGATTGTGTACAGTTTAGGACTCCGTTGAAAAGACCAGATGTTTGGTTTTAAAAATGTATACATCAAGCTCAAAATTGGTTACTGAAACGAACAGCAGTTCTGATTCAGATGTGTTTATAAACATAGAGGTTATACTTAAGGATATATAAGCATTTAAAAAATGTTATGTATATTTGTGTGTGACTATCTGTATGTAAACTGGCCTCAAGTGTTAGGTTTAGGTTAATGCCTGAGAGGCAAGCTTTCGAAATTAAGGACAATTTACAGTAATAGTAATCACAGAAGTGATGCAGAGCACAGGCTTACCTATGAGTAAAAGAGCTATTCTTTAAGATTGTAGTTTCAACTTAAACATCTTTTTGGTATACCATTCTTTTTTAAGATGACAGATGGACACATACGGTGGACACAGATTTGCTTCAACAGTGACAGTGTCCCTGGAAGATGTAACCAAGACACAGATGGGGAAAACCACAAAAGAGATGGCTCTTTAGTGCTGGAAAGATAATAGCACCTCGCAGAAGCAGCAGGAAAAAGAAAATAAATAAATAATAAAAAAAAAAAAAAAGGAAAAAACAGGTTGTCTCCTAAATGGTTAGGGCTACATAACTGTTTTGAAATTACCTCAACTGTTTTATCTAACCAGGTCACCAGTAAATCTGCTCAAGTCAAAGCTTTCCTTCATAGGATGTAAGCAAGGAAATGCTGCAAATTGTTTTATAATTGCAGCAGCTTAGAAAACACAAATATTCAGATATGTTCATCCTGTCAAGGGGAAGTCAGGCAAAACAGAGCACAACTAAAAACAATTTCTGATAACTCATCATGGAGAACTGCATACCAAAGAGGATCCCTAATAGCATACATAAATTACAGCTCTTAATTATCGGTGTGCATATAAGCTGGATTTCCAGGGCCTGAAAATTCTTGACCTATGACGGTAATTAGTTGTTTTAGCACTGAGTTATAAAATCATATATTCGATCCTAGTGAACAACCATGACTTTTTTAATGCGTTGATTTTTTTTGGACTATTTAACAGATGATCTTGCCTATAGCTGCAGTTTGGAACAGCAAAAACTATCCAATTTCCTCTTTAAGTAGTAAATGGTTCACCTCAAAAGACAGCTGTTGGAACACTACATGTTAATTTAATCACGGAATAGAGCATTTAATGAAGAAAAAAATAGTTTTCAGAGAGTGGAACTTCATATCAAGAATGATTAGCATTGCAGAATGCATTTCTCTTTCTAAAAACATCTTTATTTGCATTTCACAGGTTGAAAAGAAAGAAAAAATGTAAATGTGAAAGCATGTAGATGTTCTCTTAGGCTGAACAGTACTCCTGAGGTTAGATCTTTAGAAGAAAGATGGGTCTGAAGAGTGAAACAATTAAGGCAATTAAAGTGAGACGTGGCAATCAGGTTAGTGTCCTAAGGTCTAATTCTAAGAAGGAGGAAAAAAAATGAAACTTTTGAAGCAACTTTGAAGAGAGTTAGTAGAAACCAAACTTGTATAAAACTCTTTAGATAAATCTATAACAGAATATACCATGATTCTGTGTTTTCTAATAAAAGACAAAAGAGATATTTTGGAAGGACCAAGCTCCTTTTGTTGGCCTGATTAAACTGAGATTCTCGTGTTTCCAATTCCCTCCCCAAATCCAGGTAAATGTTAATAAAGCGCAAAGAACTGAATTCACCTTAAACAGAAGAAAACTAAAGCATCATAGAAAAGCTATTCTAGGAGGGTTGTTCAGGTCTTGGAGAGGAGCTTCCCAGAAGACTGATGCCTGAAATGTAGTTAGGGCCAAGTAGAATGCTCATAACATACATCTAGGCTCAAATCATTATGTCTGATGAAGCAATTATACTCTTAGGATCTTGCCTGTATCTGATAGCTTCAAAATAACACTATGGAGCCGGAAAATACCATTATGGAGCAGTGAAGCACAAATGAGCCTATATGTCCAAGTTCTCTATGCCTGCTGAAATCAGGACAAGCAGTATCAGATGAGGCTCCTAACACTTCTGCCTCTCCAGATGGGGTCCTCAGAGGACAACTTCAGTGTTTGGCAGGGAAGCCAACCTGCTTTAATTCCTTTCTCTGTAAACAGGTACTTTGTACTAGCTCAATCTGGAACTGGTCTGACAAAGCAGCAGAAACTATAATCTACATGGAAAACCAGTCACTAAAAAAAAAAAAAAAAAATCTGCTAGGCTGTTAAAGATTTGCTTAAAAGCTGTTTGGAGAAAGATGGAACAGAGTCCTCCATATGGAAAAACTCCATCATTTGCTGATCCTACAAGCCCCAGAGTTCCTGGGATTACATCCAGAGTCTCTTAGCATACTTAACTGTGACAAATTTCTGTTCAACAGATCCCATTTTGACATCACATGTACGTGCCCTAAATCTTTGTGCCTTCTAGCTGTGTATGACTAGACAATGTGCTTGGGAACATACACAGTCTAGCCCAGCATGTATGGACAGGGACAGTGATTCCCTATTATCTTAATACAAAATCTGACCTTGTTTATGTGCACATAGTTTAACTGACATCAGTGAAGCTCCTTCTATTTCCTTATGCTAAGGATCACGCCCAAACTATACAGGTATGGTAAGACTCATAGGTATGGTATCATCTCAGCTGTGCAAAAACACTTGTATTGAACACACTGGTCATTCATTTATTTTTAAATTGTTACACTTTGTCTATAAAAATTATTTCATTTTGTTTTCTTGCTTTTATTGGGATATTGCTACTGGCGACTCACCATCTCTTGATACCAGGAACGCCAGAGCCAGTCTATAAAAATTGATACACGTCAAAAAGGCTATTTTAAGTAGTTTGACAGGGCTTTGAGCCAGTAACATTATTTTGCAGGAAACAGGCCAAAGTGCAAAATATTTTCTATTTACACTGATAAAGTCAGTCAGCTGGAATGTATTTAAAAATTTGCTGGCACTATATTAAATTTTATAGTAACTGCATTACCTGATGAAGAAGTAAAAGAACTTCTCAGCTATAATGGGTTCATTGGAAGATATGTTTACTTCAGATTTTGGGCCTAAAACCATGACACATGAAACAACTTGAAGCTCAAGATCAAGCCCATACTATTCTGTGGTTGGAAATAAAACTGCACTCAATGTTAAATTAACTTTAATAAGCAACATATGTGAGTTGTTGAATTTACTCTGTTTATAGCACCAGTAGAAAGAAATATTCCTCAATAACTGACCCACCTTTACAGATACTAAGTTTTAAGTGATATAAGATGGTATTTTGAAACAAAGCTGTGAAATATGACACACATTCTAGAAAATTTCATCTTCTGAGTAGGAAATGCGGCTCCATAAGAAAAAAGCAGAGCTTGGTGAATTATTTTAAGGTTTTTTTTTAGAGATATGCTACAGCACAAATACTTCAACTTTTTCTAGACTAATTTCTAAGCCTTAGTATAACATAGAAAAATAAAGAATTTAAAACAGCAGTAGAAATATGGCAGTAACAATAAATAAGTGCTAAGAAAATAAATGCTAAGGAAATGATTTCACACAGAAAATCCCAGCAAGACCCAAACCTTGGATACTACAAATGAGTTAAGTAGATTCATTGTCCTAGGAACAAATGATCAGGATCTGCAAATATCAATAATGTCAACTAGTAGGACTAGCAAACAAACCTTTTTTTTTTTTTTTTTTGATAGTATTAGCACCCTTTGTTATGTTGATAATCTAGATTTGTGTTTCCAGTTTTATAGTAGAATTTGTTTTTATTAAAACTCTATATTATATGCTTTCCCTTAAATGACTTACTGGCTCAAAATGAATGAGCAGAACTGCTTTAAGGTCCCAAGGGATCTGTTCTTAGTCCACTGCTATTTCCTTTATTATTATATATTTTTTTAACAACGATCTGAACATAATATCTCATTCGGAAACGTGCAGATGGCAGAGAGATTAGTGGGATAGTAAATAATGAAAAAGATCGGGCTACTGCTGCAGAAAAACCTACCTGGCTAAACAACAGCCTATCCACAAAACAGATTTTATGTTGCCAAATTCAAGATGACACATTTGGAAGGTACAATACAGCTTAGAATAATGAAAGAATACAACCAAAAGTTTGGCAGGTCATCACATGGCAGAACTGCAACGATGCAGATTGCAAGCCCCCGCCGCAGGCTCCTCGTGGGCCTGGGAGCCGCGTGGCTGCAGCCAACGGGCACGGCGCCAGGGCCACGGCAAGCCTGGCCCGATGCGGCACCCACAGGCAACGTGGTCACAGGCGGGTGAAACCGATCTCAGATTATGCTACCGCTGGAGCAGGGCTGCCATTTCCCCCACCTCTGGCCAGGACCCAGCCGTAGCGCTCGTGGTGCCTCCTGGGGAGCTGGATCAGTTTGCTCATCCAAACGGCGACAAGGGTTTTCTTCCATGGTAGATTTAGCCCAATGAGGAAACCGATTCACCATGCTACAGCTTGGACACAAGACCCAGTGCAGGGGAAGGGATGGGAGTGTGTGGTCTGGGCCGGGAAGTAAAAACAGCCTGTTTCTCTCAGCACTAATGCAACCCTGGACTGACTCAGGCCAACAAATTGATACACTGCTTCCAAAATCCCACCAAGAAGAAATGCCATGTAGAAATACTTGCAGCTATCTACCAGAATATTAGTTTCTAGTGTAATACTGTAGGAAAAAAAAAAAAAAAAAAAAGAGGAAAGGCAATGTAGCTATCAGTGTGCATATACAAAGAGGAACATCCATGCAAATGTGTGAGTATTGGCTCCACTTCTACATAGCAGGAGTTGAGCAGCTAACATTTTTGGCACCCAATTTCAAGACAGATGTACGACTATAAGAAGCTGAAGTAAGCTAAGATGTGAAGCTTAAGCTCAACTTTCTCAACTAATCACAGACTGAGAGGCATTTGATCACTGTAAACTCAGACATGATGGAGATGTGTAATGAAGAGCAGTAGAGAACCTTACTGGTGAGGGACTAACACAATCAAGTAGCTGAAAGTTCAATTTTGATCACTTCTACCTTGAAATTAAAAATGGTTTTGTAGAAGAGAAAGTAATCTAGTACTGGGAGAGTTTATAAGGAGAGACAGTCACCACTTCTAAGTCTTAAGAGAGTAATTTTTCTTCCAGGCCAAACTCAGCACTGTAAATAAATCCATTTCTTTATCTGAACTCCAGTGATCCTGGATCACTGTGTAAAATGATTAAATGAATGCGTTTGCTTGACTTTCTTTCTTTCTTGGGGAAGCAGAAACACAGGGAAAATTCCTAATTTCTTTGAAATATTATGTATTGCTCAGAGACTGTTGAAGTATTTGTCTTCCTCGACACCAGCTCACATGTGCTGTTGGGCCACAGAGAGTCGGAGTGATTACACAGGGCCACCAGAAAGGATGCGTGCTAGAGGTCTTACCAGTGGGAAGGGAGGGAGCCAACAAATCATCTCTCTTTTCAGCATGCGTTATGACATACCTGCTGAGACCATCTTAGCAAACTAATCATTTTGCATAGGCCTCAGAAACTGATGATGCTTTGGTCTCTGCTGTTCTCAGCTGTTCTAAAAATAATTTGGTTTGCACAAAGCTGCTAGTCCTAACATGCAGATAACTGAGTGAAATTTAACGGATGCGACAGACACAGTCCCAATGAGACTAAAGGGTTTATTGATCCTTCCTGGCCTCAAACATTATGAAGGCCAGACTCGAAGCACATAGGCAGACAGGTCTGAATGGTGATGAATCCCCAGGTGAGAACAGCAATCGTGGCTAAGGACAATTTCAGGGGAAGAAAAATCAATGCGGTATGAAATAATTTCCACTTGAAATAATTCCTTTTGACTAAGCGTGCCTCTGACTGCATCACGTGTGGCCTGGAGAAGCCGTGTACTGCACATGTGCTTACGTGAGCGCCGGCAGATGTGCGCGCCAGCGGCAGCAACGCACAAACCACGGCTTGCCCCATGCTTGGTCTAATGACGCTCAGCAAGGCCAGGGATCTGAGCCACAGGCACAGGGAACAGCGAAAGGCTTCTTGTATTATGCTGAATGCTTGCACATCTGTTTGGGTTCAACATGTGCAAATCGGAGAAAAATAAGGCAATTGACTTAGGTATTTCACTTGCTCCTATTTTGATAACTTTCCAGGTCACGGACTGCTCTTACTGCAATTGTACAGTATCAAGCACAATGTCCTGGTCGTACTGGTAATCCCTAAGGTCTACTATAATATATTTAATAAGTAATAATGCAGTCCCCTGCTGTTTCCTGTGTCTCTAGCTGCCCACTGACCTTCTTTTCTTGATATAGCACATGTCAGCAGGCCCCATTTGCTTTTGGAATTAGCATTAAAATGGCAGTCCTTGGAGATCATGTTACAGCCAGAGTGATGATAATGGAGATTTTGAAATAATTTTGGGGTTGGGGTAGGGGACAGCATTGTATATTTTAATTGTATATTTTAAAATACAGCTTGAGTTACCTTTTCTACAAAAACATGAAACCAAACTAAAACTTACTGTGAGTTTTCCTTAAAAAACATTTAATAAAATGCCCCTATCAAAAGTATGTACAAGGAAAATTATTTCTCCATTGTTTGCTGCCAAGCCAGCCACTGGGTACATTTGTCCGAGCAATGACATCAATAGATTGATAGACTGATTGCCAGCTTATCTTAAAGGAAAGATTTTCTTTTTCTTTCTAGAGTAACTGCTACAGTCATAAGAATTTTTGCAGTCCTTGACCAGATTTTAAAGAGAAACACAAGCTAGATTAATTTTGAAAATCTTGATCAATAGTTCTAAGGTATGTGGAGGAAATATAATAATAAATAATCACTTTTAGATAGGAAAGTGATTGGTTAATGAATTTTGCATGGATTTTGCATCTTAGACGATTCTTATCATGCTACCAATTATATCAAAGTTGTTATATATTAAATCTAAGTCATAATTCTTCCTGTTGAACTTAATTGCATTTGCAATACCTGCCGTTTACCTGAAGCTCACGAGGAAGATACTGTCACAACAGATTTGCAAAACCATAAGAAAGTCCAAGGAAAAATTATATTTTCCAAGTATCATAAGTGCATCAAATAGAATCCAAATATATGCTCACCGGAAATACTATAAATGTAGAGTACACTTAATTTCAGAATCTTAAACAATAAAAATCACCATAGAGCAAAAAAACCTTTCATTTTAAAGGTGATGTTTTATTTTTCCTTGGACTTTCTTATGGTTTTGCAAATAAAAGAAATAAAATAATTTTGCACTACAAGCTGCTAAAAATGTACAAGATAATACAGTTAAGTAGTTCACTTTACTAGTGTCTTTTTTAATGACATCCTGATTATATTTGCATCATGTCAAACTTAGAGCACTACTGCCTGGTTAAGTATCTGAAAACAAGATCATTTCTAGTAGAAAACAATAAAGTATTCTTTAGTTTGGGAATCAAAAATATAAGATTCAATTGCTGGAAGCTGTAATTAGACAAATGCAGACCAGAAAATACAGTGAACACTTAACAGTCAGAGAATGTGGTAGATTCTCCCTTGTTTTAAATCTTTTAATTAAGACTGGATGTCTTTCCTCAAGATATGCTCCAGTTAACCACAAATTGCAGGCTGGATGTAGAAATTACTGAGTGAATTTCTAAAGCCAGTGTTATGCAGGAGGTCCAAACAGATGATCATAAGGGTCATTTCTGGTCTTAAAATCTATACATTTGTACCGAGATGAAAAGCACTCTTAACGTAAGTAACACATAATTAGATTTCTTTGACTTTTTAAGTCAATTCGTGCTCTTGGGGTCAGGAAGGAAGAACAGAGGCACTCGGACTGCATTCTCCTCCTCCTACAGGAAGAGTGGAATTTACCTTTCTCACATGGCAGCGCCCCTGCTCTAGAAAACATGGCAATGCACTAGAACAACTCAAATATTTACAGTATTCTTTCTAATGGGAAGAAATGTTACACACTTAACTGATTTGTCACTGTGTCAGACACCACGCCAAGGTACTGCTCTACGGATCTGCACGATACTTAGTGAAACAGTACTACCATTAAATATAAAGTGATTTTTATCACTTTAAACACTTAGTAGCAGTGCACACGTCCTTTCCTATTAACATGAAATAGATTTATATTGGATCTCAATTATATGCATGTATCCATGACTTGCTATAAAGATTTTATAACCTCTTTCAACATGGTGCTGGGGGTACCACGCGCACAACCGACCGCACAGTAACTCAAAGGCCTCTCTGCAGGCTGATGAGAATTCAAGATGAACATTAAAAGAAAAACAAACAAACAAACAAACAAGAAAGGCAGTATTTCGAGGAAGAGCTCACGCAGCTGCGTGCGGGGGGCTCCGCTGGCTCCTCACTTCAGCAGGAGGTGAGAGGGCGCGGGCATGAAAACCCGCTGGGGGCACCCAGGGCAGGAAAGGGCAGGCCCGGCCTTGCCTGCCCTGCCGCTCGCCGTGCGCCGCAAGGCGCTGGCAGCCGGCGGCACCGCGTCCCGCCGCGACCCCCGAGGCGTCCGCAGCGCCGGGCAGCGAGGTCGGCCCGGGGCAAAGGCGGCTGCTTCGGAGGAGCCCTGCGGAGCCTGGAGGCAGGGGGCCCGGCAGCGGAATGCAGCGGGGAGCGGAAACGAAACAACCCGAGTGAGTCTCCCGGATGGCTTGTGCAAAGCTGCGCCCGCGCTGTGAAAGACGCCCCACTGACTGCTTGAACACGTCGAACGTGGATTTAACTGCTCCCCTTCGGCGAGTAACTGGGCACTGCTGATGGGATGATCTGACAAGCCTCTCCTCGACGAGTCTTTGGCAGGAAAAGCTCTTAATTTTAAAACACTTACTTCGCCTGCGCTGTGACATTAGCATTTCCAATCGCTCTTCCAATCCCAGCGTTATTTCCCTATTCCCACTGAACTTGTAAATAACTAAGATGGCAAAGCTGTAATTTTCACCAACAAATAAAAACAGAAAGCCTTTTTAATGGCAGAATTACTCATTAACTTCACAGACCCTCTTATCTACTGCTGAATGACCGTCCCTGAGCTGTCTAAGTGAGCCGGCCTTAGGGAGTTGCTCTGCTATCAGCTGAAGTAGCAGAAGTCTTTGAAGTCATTCTCTCCTAACGTCAAGTTAAAAGGCAAACACTGCCTCCAAAGAATTCTAATTAAAGATTTCATTTCCAGGGACATAGCTTTATACTGACCCAGTGGCTCAAGGAATACACATTTTTGTCTTTGCACTATGATAAATTAATGCAGCAAAAGATATTTTTAAATGATGATTCCTATGCTTAAGGCTTTTTTTTTTTTTTTTTTTTTTTTTTAATGTAGTTTTAAAAAAAAAAGAAAAATCAAGGTCAAAAACCATATCCAATAAAACATATTAAACTGTAATGCGGATTAAAAAACACATCATTCATCTGCCTTACAGTTCTATTTACACGGTGCTATGTAGATTATTTGCCAAATTGTCTATATGAACAGCTTAATGGGAATCCAAAAGAATCCAGCAAAATCAATACTGTGCAGAATGTAGGCAGCTCACTTGACTGAGAGTTTTTGCTACAACTAAATACAGAACAGCCAGGCAGGCTGTATATGTTCATTCCTTTGTGAAAGGCTACTTTACCCAGAATTTTATTGCAGCCAGAGAATGGAAGTATGTCTGTCTCACTAAAAGCTATGTCGTTTAATTTGGCGGTTTTAAAACATTTCAACATTTTACTTTTCTAAAGAAATCAAGGAAAAAGTGTGCAGAAACAGAAGCTGATCACAGAGCGATGCTTTAGTGTGGACAGGTTCTGGTGAACAGTCAGAAAGAAAAGATTATGGAAATAACATTGCAAACATTTGGAAAATCTTGTCCACAGACTTTAAAGAAAGTGAATCACTGTCAGATGTTTTCTAATTCAATTTTATAAATATGGCTGTAATAAAAGGAAGACTCAACTAAGCCTACGCAACATAATCTACATTATTTACATTATAAGACTCTATTCTAATTTTCTACAGGGAGCACTTAGTGTTAAATTACAAAGCAATAATTTTTTACATAAAAATCCTACTGGGAAATGATATAACCTGAGTATTATGGAGGCAGTATATCTAACTGATTAATTATACCAGCTTAAGAATTCCAAGTTACCTTTATTTAACCAACCGGGAAATGCACATTTCATTGTATTTTTAATGCTATATTAATCTCCAGTATTTCAGCTTACAAGAAGAGTGAAATTAAACATTTTGGAACAGCTTAGTGATTTATCTTTGCTTTGCATTAGAGACATTCCCTGCTATGAGATCTTGGATATTCACTTGAATATCCATTAGGAATTCAGGTGAAATAGAAAGGACTGATTAATTTAAAGACAACAGATATTTTGTTTTACTTCTTTCTGAATGCCATTAACAAAAGTGATAGAAGGCAATGGAATGAATTTAGTTATAGTTTAAAAGCAGCATTCTACTGATTGAATCAGATTGCAACTAAATGCTGGAAATAAATTTTGTATCCGCCATAAATGGTAGATGCTAAAAAGAGAATTCTGCCCTTCATAGCTCTTGTAGCTCTAGACCTTCCATCAACCTATGCATAACTAGAAATCATTTCATTTTATTTCTGCAGGTTTCGAAACAAAGTTCCTCTTATTGTCCCACTGGGTAAACTGGTCTTGGACAGCAGCAGATGCCTATATGATGTTTCATACAGAATCTAGGGCACCTAGATCCCTGAGAGTGAGCAAAAGGCAAAGCAGGCCCTGAAGGAAATAAGATAATAAGAAATGCTTTTGGAATCTATATTTCTAAATGTATTTTCCCACGTACATATACATGTGCATGCACCCAGATGTAAATGGCCTATTACTCAAAATTACTCCACCGAGTCTGAGGTCAGTGAGCTATAATGTTCAGAATCTGTGATGTTATTTAGATATGTTAATAGGTAGTTAGAAACCTACTAATCACAAAACATTCACTTATTCTTCGAAACAGAATACAAGCGCAAGAAACAATACAAACAGAAAACTTCTACCGGATTTACAGAAACTATAGCCCTTTTTTTTTTTTTCTTTTTTTTTTTTCCTTTCTCCTCCAAGTCCCTTCCCATAATACTGTCTCTTAACTAAACAATTCACTAAATATATCCATAAATAATCTCTCTTCCCTGTTATGTACTTAAAATCCATGGGATTCTCTCCCAAAAACCCTTAAATGTTTTAATGAAGGGAGCTGGCAGGGCTTTAGCTGAAGACTGAACTTTGGCATCACACTTCAGAAAGATGCCCCCTAGCTGGAGAGAAGTTGGAGAGCAGAAAAGCAGGCTCAGAAAACCCAGCCATACATTCTGTGCACAGCGTACTTCCTCTGACTGGCATGCAAAGGATGGAAGGGAATCAAGGGCAAAATGACTGTACAATGAAAATTAGGCAACATGGCATCATCAGGTGTCCAGATCTCTGCTTTTGATCAGCTTAATTTTAATCCTTCAAGTTTTCTTCAAGAACTTCTGTCAAGAAGACAACAGAAGGATCTCCTGAGGCTCTTTCTTTTCGGAGGAATGAATTAGAAGAATGATCTAACAAATCTCAATCTGAAAGTACTGGCACAGAATGAATTAAAACCTGGTATTGTATTATGCATAAACATTCATTTCCAGTATTTTCTATAACTGGCCTTCTTAACCATACTTTAAATCATAAATGGAAAAAAAATATAAAACTATATTACTATATTTTTTGGACTAACAACTCACTAATAAAGGAAACCTCAAAGATCTGGTTAATTTCTATGAATTACATCCCACAAGTCCATGGAACAACACCAAGGCAAGCTTGGTTTTTGTCTGCCATGATAATAGGGGAAGACAAGAGGCTTTTTTTTTTTTTTTTTTTTTACTCAGTTATATTAATTTTATTATGGGTGAAAATAGTGGTATGTCAGCAAGTTAGCAGATGTTAAATGCTAATTTCAGAAGTTTCGTAGTAGTTAGTAAACTGACTATACTGAAAGATTTGACATATTTTATGTAGTGAGACATCTAACTCAGCAGACTAGCTGGGATAAGAATTCCAAGACTTTCTTAATATTTCTAGTCGGTATCTAAGATGAATAAATCTTTCAGTTTCAGATTTTTGTGCATGTCTGTGATTACAAAGGCCCAAAATATCACTGGTATGATAATGAAAAAACACAAGACTAGGCAAATATGCCTAAATGTACAATGTTCATCTGAATGGTAGAGTAAAAATTACCTTAAAAAATCTGTTCTTGATAAATACAACTTTGTGCTCCAAATCTGAGGGATATTGCAGTGATGTCCTACCACATCCGAAAAAAAAAAAATGTTTTCATTGTGCATCTTCTTCTTTACTGTTAATGTAATAAAATGGACTTCATTTTTTAAAAAAAAAAAGAAAAAAGCATGCAATTTGGTGCACAATTACTTATTTCCCTAAAGATAGGAGAAACGTTGTTTGTCGGACTGCCTAATGCACAACTCAAAGACGCTTCAATAGTGAAGGTGCTATGAAAACGTATACAAGAGAGAACTGTTCAATCCTGAAGTCTTAAAATGTTACCATTGCTGCAGGGGATATTTCCACCCTACAGGATGATGTCTGTAAGAACAAGTTCCTACATAGTTCCTACCATTATACCTGCAGGACATAAGAGATTTGAAAGATTTAGTGTTACGTGAGTGATGCTTTTAAATAGAAGTAGCTTTTTTAGCCTGATTTCCTGCAGTAACAAGACTGATATGAATGCATTGCCTGTGTGCCTGCTTGCCTGTCTCCCTCTAACATCTTTGTAAAGCACCAGCCACTTTCAACCAAATTTGACACAGGGCTAAAGTCTCAGACGCAATCACACTCCTACAAGCTCTGTGAAAATTAGTAGCTGTAGATAAAAGAAAAGTCTAGATCAGTTTTTCCAGTGAGAAAAAAAAAAAATGGGATCAGAGCATTTAGGCAGCAGTTGGCTCGCAAATAAGCATACATGTGGTTAGCCACAACACTCCTATGCCTTACCGAGCACCCCAGACTGCACCGAAATGAGGTGGGATTTTATGCACACACATGCGCATGGTGAGGAAGAAGCAGGTACCACCAGCGCGTGAGCTACTGTCCCCTTTGGCTGCCTGCTGACTTGGAGTTTGGCTGGAAGCAGAGCCCGGGCGAGAGCACCAACGTGGAAAGCTACTGCTGGGGCAGCTTTCCGTAACGCTGCTGTCCATCTGGCAGCGAGAGGCACGGACGCTGCTGACCCACTTCTCCTGCAAGCTGCCTTGCTCTGCTGCTCTAAGAGGCTCAGCTCCCGCCTCCTGACTAAGCCTATTGCTAATGGAGGGCATTACCATATAGACATAAGGCATTCCTGACCTCCTAATAACATCATCAAATCAATACAGCAGTAAAAACATTTGGGGTTTAATGATATAACCATTTGGTGTTACTCATGTGCTGTAAATGATACGGAGTTTCGTGGAACAAATGAAATGAGAATGAGTAAAGGACTGGACAATAAAGAAAATTCCTATCCCTTTCCACACAACTATGCATAAAGCAGCGCATGTCCTCCTAGCCCAGTTTTCCATTTCTCCTAATTAAAAGCAATAAATCTAGACAGTTTATTGCCATGATATGTATTCCTTTTTTTTTTTTTTTTTAATCTAAAGAAGTCTATTGGACTTATCAGCCTGAGAGCTTCAACATCAATTAACAATAGGGCCCCAAAAGGGCATCCTCTGCTACAAAATTTAATTTCAGAGCCACTCCAAAGCCCATGAACAAAAGTCTCTGGACTGAAACCTCCCTTAATTTTACAATGCACCCCCACAGCACTGATAGCGATCGCAGGGTAGCTATGGCACCATTTCATCCTCAAAGGATAGGATCATAATGGATTATCTGCTTTCAGTAAAAACATTATTTGCTTTTTTCTGCACATAAGCCTCTTTCTAAAAAAACCATGTAGGAGATTCCTGTAACCTACCTCTAGAATAACCAGCCCTCACCCGCCTTCCTTCTGCAGAGCCACGGTTTGGACCTTTAAAGGAGGAGTGCGCTTCCCCACTGCAGTGCGGGGCCCACACTAGCAATTCCTTTGTCTCCAGGAGAATTATACGGAGACCACGGGATCCCATCACTGCCAGTTGCACTGTGCTCCACTGCTTAAGCATGTCAAGAGCCCTTCAAGACTTTTTTCTTCAATTCTATTTCATTTGAACCATAATTAAACAATTAACATTAATAGTAGAAAAGAATAAACACGAAGTATTATTTTGAGTCCGGTTTAATTGCAATATTAATATCTTCCTAAAACTAGAGGATGATAGAAAGGATGAGCTAAAACACAGCTTCACAACTCATGAAAAAAAAAAAACAAAAAACAAAAAAAAAACCTCTCAGTTTGAGAATCTCCTTCTGGTCGCACAGTATTTTTGGCACTAAACGCAACAAATCCTATCAGGACCTTCTGCTCTATTTTAGTAACTTGTGAGAATTATTTTTAACATGTGCAGAAGCTCTACTGTTGCAATGATATGGAAACAACGTGTCATTTAAAATAGAATAAATTTAGAATAAAGGAGCAAAATTCTTTTCTCCCTTACTACTACCTCCTCTGAAAACTCCTGTAGCAGGAACTTCCCTTTTTTACCACAACATGGCACTATTTGTGGAAGAAAACAGGAGAGAAACAGAAGTACGAGAGCTAGCCAAAGGAAGTGAATTTGCACAAGGTGCCAAAAAATCTGTTTTGCACGTGAGCAAACACATCAGTCCATTAAAGGGCCCGTATCGAAGGGGCTGAAGTAATTTTAGTCATACGACTCCCGTTAAAGTCAAGCAGAGTCCTGTTGCTAAAATCCCAATTACCACTTCAAGAACTTAAGTGCTGATAGAGACTCCGATAACGCCATGTGTCTTTTGAAGGCTGGCTAGAGCAAGATATTGCTTTTCTTGACGGGGTAAATAACTTTGGTTCAAATGACAAGTTAACCACAAAACTTTCGATAAACCTCTTGGTGGTGGTTTTGTTAACTACTTCAGTCAAAGCTATATATCTCAAGACAAATTCTGATCATGGAAACATAAAATAAAAAGTCATGTTTTCTTGATGAAAAGGCTCCCAAATTTATATGTAGAAGCATTCTTTTTGGTATTTGTTTATATTCCTCTTGTAAATTTGAAGCAAATGTTTTAGCCAGGGTAACCTGAAAAGATGTGGGAAGACTTTTAATTGCTCCTATAAAATGCATTGTGTAATAATAGTTTTCAATAGGATTCTCTTATTTGGACTTTGATAAACAGTATTAAAAGGACAAGGATAACTGATATATCTAGCAGTTTTATATATATAAATATATACATATGCACACAAAGAAACATGCATGGGCATGTATACAGGAAGAAGGCCAAGTTAGTTTTATGTGGTTGTGTGATACCACTTACTGCTGAAATAATAAAAAAATAGCAGAATATCAGGCCTGTTCTGGCAAATTTTGCTGCTTTTCCCCTCTCTCTCCAAAAAGAAGAAGTGCACAAACACACGTCATGAAAACCAAGCATGCATTCCTTGTGTACCTGGCTCCACAGACCTGCTGGCAAACCCTTCTGTGCTTTCAGAGCCTCTCCGACTGGATATACAACGGGCATCTGCCCATCACTAGGCATGATGCACACACGGGGAAGAGGAGCGGAACGGGGAAGCTCATGCTGGTGCCCTGGAAGTACCGGATACATTTACTCATTTCTAACTGTCCCTTGACATCTACTCTTTCTAGAGTCAGAGCATTTAGTGCCAAATTGAGGTGAGCTTTTCAGAAGCGTCTGGGGTTGGTTAAATCTGGTACCACCAATGTTAATGGGGGCCAGATTCACAGATGGTGTAAATCAGCTTGATCCTATCAAATCCAGCTTTGAGTATTTTATCACTAACTTTACCGGGTACAGATTAGGCCGCTGCTGAGTCTTCTGAAAATCCCACTCTCTAATTCCTCTGCACACAGCAAATTTAAAGCACAGTAATTAAAAAAGGAGAAAATAAAATTCTGGGCAAAATGAGGCAGCTAGTTCCAGGGGATTCTATTTTTCCTATCAATGATCATTCCAGATAAGGTAAACTATATATTATATTGTATATTTATTATATCTTAAACATCACATGTATGCATATATATATTATATATATATATTATTATGTATTATATCATTAAAAGAATCCCTGCTTTCACTTTAAAGGAAGCATTTAAAGGAAGCACAACCAGCTACTCGCTTGTGAACAAACTATTCTCAAGATTTGCCAGATAATTCTAATGTATTCGTCTCAAGATGCAACTGTTCAACTCCAAATACCAGTTTTGTTAATTTGCCATCAATCTTAAGAAGTAAATTCCTCTGCAAATGGTACACTAAAAGCAAAGAAAGCAGCTTTTTGCTCTAAGAGCATGAGGGATGATTTACTTCGCAAAGCTGCAAAATCCTTGGAGTATAAATTTAGAAGTGTATAAGGTCATGTGATCACTGCATGTGCACTATTAATTTTCATCTGTATAATCCAATAACAAATCCAGTGGTTTCAGCTATACCAAAGCATTTTCATTCCTTAGAAGCAGCTTTGTACCACAAAGAACTAGAAAGATTGATGTGACGAACTAGTGCAATGTCAGAGACTCAATCAGGTGAATATGATCAGGTTACGAAAATCAGGTAGTTCCTATTTCACACAGTTTGGAAAAGAAAAATCTTCCACAAAGTAGCTTCCCACCTGATGTGCAAACCCTAACTGTAGATGGGGCAATGACTTTAACTTAGGGAATCAAGTCAAGTCCCAGCAACCAGATCTCTTAGAGAAGGTATCTTTGGCACTAAATGAAATCTTGCTAATGTCTCTCTGCAATGATACCCTGATATTACAGAGCCAAACAGGGAAGAGAAGAACAAAAGAAAGGAAGAAAGAAAAATTAAAATGTACTTGATCAGTTGAACATCATGGAATAGGATAAATTTTGGGCTGACTATGAAGGTGACCAGATAAAATCGTCATTTTCTTACTGAAAGGGGTAGTGAGCATGCTAAGGGCAGCATAAGCAATTCTCTTCTGTCCAGGGCTTGGGAAAGAAGCATGAGATACTCTCAGGGCCATCTCTCTCAGGAAAAGGTTAATATCAAACCTTTACTATTAAAAGAAGAATGTTATTCCTGTTCCATAGTGCTGTGACCTTTTTCTATGCCAAATGTCTTTACACCAACCAAAAGAGTTGCACACATGACTCAGATTTCCATGTTAAAATGACACAGAACATGGTAAGAAAATTATTTCTTTAGTTCTTACACTCATTTGATCAACCATTGTTAAAAACAACCAGTAGCATATCATCATATTTCTGGCACAGAAAAATAAAATTACTTCCCAGCTGTGACCAAGAATATGAAGTAATGATAAAATTCTCATTATTCTTTGAGACATAAATTCACAAATGGAAACAGATATTCAGAAAGACTCTGTCCTCTTTATCCCCCTGAGAGTTCACTCGCACAACTGAAGAGTGAGCAGTCATAGAGCATTTACAGTTTTATGTTGCTAACAACATTTCTAGTGATATTCTCTATGTTCATCTTCACTTACAAGGTCCCTTAATGTCTTAACTCTCCATCTAGCTGTCATCCATATAATCAACATTGTCCTTTACTCCATATCTACCACACACAACTAGGGCTGTGATACCTAAATAACACCCTTTTCTAAGAGTAATGATTCCCACAAAAATCTCAAGAGTTTTACCAAAATTGTACTATTGCAATATTTACAAAGCACTCCTAAACTGCTGGCCTGTCGTCATCACTTACCTTGTACTTCTCTCACTATTATCTTATATTCCCTCTGGCTGTTTTTGCTTTATTCAGCTACTATCTCACACCATAAACTGATACCATGGAGCATGTCTTATACCACGTACCTGGCAAACCATTTCTGCTGCTCCCCTCTGCGTTTTCTCTTTAGCAACTGAAATGACTGAACAAGAGCAGTGTTGCAGTTTTGGAAAATGACAGAGGGACAGAAAAAGATAAAAGAAAGAAAGAAAAAAATAACTTTTAAACCACCTTTAACACTCAAGTTCAACATGCCTAGTGTAGCTTTTGAGCAAGTTAAAACTTTTCCATGCAAATTTAGAGAAAGAATTGTTGGGCTTTTATTTGTAAATGCACCTTTTATACTTAATCCCACGAAGAAAGAGCGTTGCCAGTTCCCAGGTTCTTTAGCATTGTATTGGTCATTCTATCTCCCACTTTTTTCTCATTCTTGGGAAAGAGAGAGGAGTGACAAATCCAGCTCAAAGGAAGCAAGCCCCAGCTCCTGCCTGACGCACCCCGTGGCAAGTACGCGTGCTCCACCAAAGCTGCTTACAAAAGGTGGGATTTCAGGAGGAGAGTGCTGAAGGTCGCTCTCCATAGGAAAATGCAACTACCACAAACATGGCGTACACAGGATTTGCGAACAAAATCCAGGACAGAAATTAAAAAGAAAAAAAAAAAAAAAATCCCTCTCGGGCGTTAAATCTTTAATCCTTGATTATTTGTCCAGCAAGGTGACAGATGGCAAATCTACTGCTTTTATTAAAGCCTTGCCTCTGCATTGGCATCTGTTTTCCCTGGGGTAAGTAGAACTAGGGAGCTGGCCTGCCTAACCAAATCAGCTAGGTCTAGATGTGACTCCCTTCAGTATATTAATATTGCACATAACTGCATATCCTCGCATTGTCTTGTAGCATCACGCCTGCTAGCTGTTGTCATGATAGCATGTTCCAGTCTTTGCATAAAGGAGAATCTAAAAAGATACTAATTTACACCTATC
Source organism: Nothocercus julius (assembly GCA_013398735.1). Taxonomy (NCBI): domain Eukaryota; kingdom Metazoa; phylum Chordata; class Aves; order Tinamiformes; family Tinamidae; genus Nothocercus; species Nothocercus julius. The sequence goes on along the minus strand of VZSV01000027.1, from coordinate 4,928,134 downwards.
TACATATTTCCGGTACATGAACTGCTGGCATAAATAGGCATAAAACATTACTGATCTCGGTTATCTCAGAGACCTGCAACTGTAGTCATGGAAACAAGATGCAGGCATCAATGTCTCCTCTTCATTTGCCATTCAAGATGAATGGTCATTAGAAGGAAGTTTGTGTTGAAAAACTCTTTATACAGCCGTGTTACTACAAGCCTATCCGATCCCCAACTGACCTAGACGAGTGCTAGGAAAAAGTGAAGCTGTAAGGCTACCTGCATCTATGGCAATTAATAGGGAATCTCTGTGCTAGGGTGTACAGAATGATGAATTAGTAACACAACCATTCTACCTTTAAAATGCTATCCTTTGCTCCAGAGACCTCAAGGTACTAGCAGTTACCTGTGACATTAAACACGAGTTTGCCACCCAGTTCAAAGGAAACATTAAAACACTTTTTTTTTTCATGTAAACTGCATAAAATAGCCAGGGTAAGAAAAAGGTAACTTGCAGAGCTTTTCCTCATAAATAGTTGATCCTTTTGCTTTTGTTTGAAGAAGATGTGAATTCCCAGTGGTGCATGGCACGGAGACAAAGCAGTCCTGTTTTCTCTTGTTTCAGAAAGAGGAACAGGGAGTAGTTCAAATTCTTCTAGTTAAGGATTTGGCTTCTCAAAAACCCAATCAGATTCTGCCCTTGTAAACTCAAAAGTAGAATTTTGGCTCTAAAGAATGTTTAGCTGCATTCTGGATTCCCACAAAATTTTATTCACATTGCACTGGAAATACTTACCCTGGCTAATCATGGAATATTAGACTACATTTGTAAAATAAAAGATAATAAGCTTTGAGACTGAGGTGTTTATTGTATGCATAATGCTATACACCTGTATCCTGCAATGCTATTCTGTAACCTACCTTGCAGAAATACACAGCAGGCAGTCACGGCACAAACCCACATCTTTGCAGCAGAGGGAGAGGAGGTTCGGAATTTCAGTGACTGTAACTTCATTGTTTGGTGTCTGTTGGCCACTATTTACAAACCTTTTTAGACAAACCAAATAAAGACAAACCAAAGAGAAGCTGCCATCTGCATTAAATGGCCAGTGAGCACATTTAGCTTACATAAGCCACGTTAGCGAACAATGTAAACACCATCTCCCTGCGCGGACACCCTGGCAAAAAGAAAAAAAATGGGCCTCTTTCACGCAGCTGAGGCTGAAGTCGCCGTGGAGCGGGCAAGCGTATGGCGCGTTTCGCCTCCAGCAAAGACGTGGGAAGAGAACGGACAGTCTCAGTGACGCTCAGTTTGGTCTTTGGCAGAATGAGCAAGAGTAACAGTAAGAAGCTTAACGAAAGGGGAAAACAGAGGTCAGGATCCTGCCTACTACTTTAGCCGATGTGGATGCGAGCAAAGGGACATGCGAGCAGGAGGAAAACTGCGCGGGACAACGCGGGGAAGCTGTCTGTTGTGAAACATGCACACCTCCCGCCTCCTCAACAAACTCCTTGCTTAATCCCGGGGCGTATTTTTGCCATATTCAGGTTTTCTGAACTTCTTAATTACGGCCAATTTGCTTTCTCCTGCTACCTAGGTTATTAAAGCGGTTGATTTATTCAAAATGAGCCTTTTGGCCTTTCGAATACGAAGAGCCTATTAAGCAGCATGACTCAGGCATGGGCCATAATTTTTGCAGCAACAAACAAAAGGTCAAAGGCTGAGCATCGAATTGACAGGCGGGCTGAGCTGTAAATCAATACGCACCTTTGTTGACCACAGCGATAGCTTTATGGATAAAGGTCAAATCATTTAGAAGGTTCAAAGAAAAGTAACAAAACCTTGCACTTAAATCTTTCCATTTATCCACACCCCTTCTCCAAAATACACTTCTCCTGGGCTAGTCTTTTGCTGAGCAGAAAGATGTAGCTACGAACAATAAATCATCCAATTACTAATCATAAAGGGGGGAGAGACAGAAAATCATCATCCATAAAAGTTCCCCTGACACCAGAAATTAAGAGGATGATGCCCTTCCCTGCTGGCCTGGGAGACTGATTGCCAGCGCTGTAAAATATCACTTAATTTGGAATTCGCCCCAAGATTCCTAATTGGGTTGCGAGGCCGGAAGGGAACGTCGGCAGCGACAGCCTGTCACTCAGGCACGCGCCAGCTCTCTGCTCGGGGAAATGGGACGCATCCGAGAGGAGCCCTTAGCAGCAGGATGCGGCTGCAGCTACACGGGGAGAAGCGATGACTGCAGCTATGTTCAATGAAGCTGGCTGGCAGGTTGCGGGGTCTTCACGCTGCAAACCCATCTGCACCCAGCTAATGTTTTCCAGAGCCCCGCTTTGCTGATCACCCCATCACAGAGCAGTACCCGAGCCAGGACAAAGCGGGGCAGAACGTTTGGGGCTAAGCTAAGAGTGGAAAACGGAAGGGCCTCAATGAATCCAGAGCAGCGCTGACTCCCCTTTGCAGATCAGAAACATGCTAATCCCCCGCAGGGCAACGTTACAGCCAATTCACGCAAATCATCTTTTTGAAACTGCCACATCTCATCTTGTTGTTGCAAACAAAAATAGTTAGATAAAATTAGAGAGTAAAACAGTTAATTTCATTACTTTCAGAGAATTAACACTGTCCACTCTGCAAATGCCCTTTCCCATGGTTACTTTGTGCCCACTTTCAGAAAGCAAGTGCCTTGCCCGATCACTTCTACTGCCCTGTTCCAGCACAATTCCTTTCAGCTGTTTCCCGCTCCTGACTTTGCACGCCCAAGAGGTAGCGCTTGGGTTGCTGCCCATTGACAGATTTCCTCTCAGCAATGGGGGCAGAAGCTGTCGGCCACTTTGTCACCGCTCCGCAGGAGAGCGAGGCTTTCTCCGGTGTTTCATCACCTTGACAATCACAGTTTGGGCATCCTGAAAGCCAAATTCTTTCCTCTCGGTTTTGATGAATGTCAGCAGCAGGGATTTCTCCCTCACTGGGATCATGGATTATTTCCGAGGCTACTACTGTTATTCCACACTTCGCCAGCGACAGGCAGGAAAGGCTAAAAAGCTTGAGGTTCCCTCCGAGGTCAGAACGGAGTAACCTGGGTCCTCAGGTCCTACCTCACTCTGAGGTCTTCCCCTCCCAAGGCACTGCTGCCCTTTCACGCATTTCTGTCCGCCCTGCCAACTCATAAATGATTCGCAAGACCTTCGGGGACTTTTATCTTCTTTGTATAGCAAAATTCTGCCTGAAACACAATTCAGCGTGCCACTAGATTCAGAGACCATGCCCTTTCTGCAAACATCAGAGATACTCCAAGATACTCCGAGAAACCTCTTAAATTCACAGTCCATTTCTTTATGTGCAGTGGGGCCTGAAATCTCTGCCTTTTCCTCTCACGCTTTAAAAAACAGCAGCAAAATTCCTAACCTGACTGCAGGACAGGTCCATCAGTTCACAACAGGCATCATGCACGGGCTACTTCAAAATGGAAACATTAATTTAAAATGGACAGGCTTTATTTGAAGAAAAAAATATATATATCTTCCTGTGGTTTTCCAAAAGCATTCCAGAGAGGTTACTTGCATTGCTTTGAAATTGGTTTGAGTTATGGGAAGGCCATAGCTCGAGACCAGCAGCTGAGACAGCAACAGAGATGAAAGTTTTTGAGCTTTTGGATTCAAGGGGGAACACAGCTGCTGCAGCTGGTCCTCTCAGATCTGAACACTTACCGTAGTGATCGAGGAGGCGATAATGTGCCGTGTCCCGGTTTGAAGAATGCATTAAAAACAACACTTCCTAAATAGACACACACACACACACACAAAAGCTCCCTCTCCAATTAATCCAACCCTAGACTTTTAGCTCTGAAAATTGAACTGGGCCAATTTTAAAGAAATGGGGTTCTGTTACACACTGAATTATCATCTCTACATGAAATTGCCAGCGGTATTAAGTCGACTTGCTTTACTTAAAAGACAGGAGCTTGTTTAGTCTAATCCCACAAATGCTAGCTTATGGTTTTCATTGATGTGTGGAAGAATACAAAATGGAAAAGCAGCATATATATGAAATAATTATTTTTTTTTGTAGGATGCTAGAAAATTAATACAGCTAAATGTGGGCATATAATTTCAACCACATTGCAACTTTCAGAGCTTTTTACAAACTGTTTTTAAAACAAAATGGTAGCAGAGTTGCAGTCATTGTTATTGTATTCAAGTCTACTTAACCAATGTGAAGACATTATTTTAACTGTAATTATTCAGATCCTGGAATATAACATAACTTTATAAAGCATGCAGGAAAGCACCACACTAGATCCTCCAGCTTGTACATTTTCAAAAAAGCACCGTTCCCAACTAAAAACAGCGAGAACTGCTGAACATAGAATCAGAGAATCATAGAATGATTAAGGTTGGAAGGGACCTCTAGAGATCAGCTAGCCCAACCTCCTTGCACACACAGGGTCACTTAATGACAACAATTGTTCAGTCTAGGTGGCTACAAGTGGACTGAGCAATTTTGCAAATTTGCCTTTTGCAGGTTCTGCACTCTTGGTGAGCAACCAGGCCAGTGATGGCTTCTTCAAAAAACACTCTTGCAATTATTTGGTACTGGGATTTGTTTAGCTTATGAGGGAAAATGTCTCAAACTTGGCTTGTTTTTTTTTTTAATACATATATATAAAAAAGAGTCTCTTTTTAAGGGAGATTGGCAACTATTCTGGCAATGAAAACCTTTCTGGAAAAAAAAGTAACAAAAGTATCTAGTCAAAATTGTAAAAGAACTTTTTGGCTAAAGCCAAATAAATAGCAGCATCTAGAAAATGATATAATAATTTTGTATCAGAGCAGTTCAGCAGCATATAAAAACTTAGCATAAGACAGTAAACATGCTTTTTAAAAGCTTTTCTCCCCACTTCCCCTTCAATCATCTAAAACACTGTGCATGAAGTTGATGATTTCTCTGCCATCAGGCACAGAAATAGCATAGTATCCGTGTATCTTAAATTACCTCTAATCAGTTTTAAAGCATTATATTTACAGTGTGTTCTTCATTGGTTGTGTTAAAAGGTATCCTTCAAGACTTTGTTTACAAATGCTCTAGTAGAGGGAAAGGTAAAAACAAACACTTGCTTGTATCAAAGTAGTCATAATTCTATTCACTTGGCTAAATCATAGCTGTAAGTCTATACGAACAAAAAGCTGCAACTCGGGCTGCATGAAAACATGGACTTAGACAACCAAAGACCTGTAACTGTTACTCAGAATTTCCTTTTCAACAGTTACCTGACCAATGATGTTACTGAAGGCAAAAGGAAATTTGCCAAAACTGTTCTCCTTGTTTCATTATGATTAATGAAAAGTATAGATACATGAAAAAAAAAACTCTCTCCACAATCAGTCTCATTTAAGATCACTCAAATAACAGATTTGGTATAAGAGGTATTGTTACAACACCAAGAAACTTCATATGTTATGAACCATGCACAAAAGACGTAAGCTATATTTTGATTAAATACCATAAGAAACTTTTCTTGTCCAAAACAAATCCACCTAAGCCTTTTAAAATATTAAACAGAAAACAACTTTCTCTTATTTTCCTGTTACTATGTGATGTACAATTTTTAAAAATGGTGGAAGCTCTGTATCTATAAGAAAGATCAGGTAAGTTTTTATTGTGGAGGACAGTACTATAGTTAGCACTATATAATTATTATGCGCTTCCAGTGGCAGGTGCAAACATTTGAAGCTTTCATTTCGGTGCCATGGGAAGTGATTCATTTTAATGTAGCTGTTTTTACTTACCCTGTATTTGGAGCACAGCTTTCAGACTCATCATGCCCCCGTGCAACAAGACAAATGCTTCAATTTGAAGTTCAAAGAAGGCGTCAGGAGAAACTAAGCCCAACCTTCCCGAGCAGCGCAGATGTAAGCGGTAGATGTTTTTTTCTTTTCTTTTAAGGGACGACTCTGGACCTAATGAAGTCAACAAGTGACTATCACGGGCCGGGAAGTCCAGGATGTTGCTGGCTAGGCTAGCAGCTGGTCAGGAAGTGAAGGTACGCGCCCAAGTGTCTCCACACATCAGGTCCTCACATGCAGGAGCCTGAGAAGAAAGCGCCCCCCCACCTATTCTAGCTGTTACGGGTGGCAGAGGGTGCCAGGATCTGAGCTGGGGCCACGAAGCCTAACCCGGGAGCCAGAGTGCAGCAAGGACTACGGACACACTGGAGTAGTTCCCCAGTCCTGGACCAGGCTTCCCAAGAAAACCAGCAAGAGGCTCTCACACAACACGCAAAGAGATCACAGAGCAGATCACAGCCAGTCTGCCTACTGCCTATCCTCCAGTTTGGCATGTTTTCAGTTAAAAACTTAATTTTCAATGGTTGCCACGCTTGGTTCTTTCCATTCATAGCCCTGGCCAGCCGGGCATCCCATCACGCAGTGTTATTACGGTGCACAAGTATGCATGAAAATTTTAAAAGAGCAGTCAGTTTCAATTCTGTGTATTGCTTTGTAAATCCAGTCACAGCTGCAAATCTCAGATGAGGAATGGATATCAGAACTAAGTATTTCAATTCACAGGGCTAGACTACCAAAATGTCCCGACCTCGATAAATCCTCTGAACATTTGCTGTTAAAATAGCAGCCCTTGCATGTCCCTCAGCAGTCCCTCATTACCATTGAGACTGTTCTGCCTTACAAGAAATAATTGTTACCTGGGTTATAATATCACGTAATTGCACTTGATTAATGAACACTAAAAGCACTACTTTCACTTACGAATGTTTTAAAGCAATTACATTACATTGGGTATCTAGCTGTTACAACTTTAGAAAGATACTTAGCATTGAAAACAAAACAAAATCTCCATTGCTTCCATAAAAGCAATGTTACATAGAGCAAAACTAGTATATTTCTAATTTTCGAATTCTTATTTTTATCTACTAATATTAATCTATTCAATTGTTTTCAGACCATTATTTTTCAATAAAAGTTTAAGTTTCCTAAGTAAAGTATTTTAAAATAACTGTCATCAACAAGGTCAGAGGACAGTGAAATTCACTCTTCCAAGTATGAAATGTGTTGGAAAAAATACACCCTTCAGAGAATCTGGAAAAGCCACCTGTGAAACATTAAGTAAAATAAAAAAAAAAGTAGTCTAAAAAGGTGCTGCTTCATGAATTGTTAGCTAGAATTCACAAAATACTATTAGATAATATTAAGATAAATATTATGTTATTCACACATGCAATAGAACACTTGGCTAGAAGTGATAGACTAATTTCAGCATTCCTATGGGTCAAAAGAGATTCAAATTCACCTCTTCTGCATTTTGCAGTGCTGGTTCCCAAGGAAGCACTCCAACTAAGAGCTCACTGTGTAAAACAGAGCAGTGCAACAAAGATCGCGTCTTATGGCTGCTTTGATTTTAAAGTAAAGGTGGCTACAGGTAAAGCTGCCAGGCCCTCTAACAACTCCCCACACATGACATAAGCCAGAGTGTCAAATTTTTAAGTTGTTTTACAGCATTTAGTTTTTAAGTCCTAAGGACTGGGACTTAAAGGAGTGGGAGTTTTTAAGTCCATACTGTGAAAGAGATGCTCACCTTAGCTGGGGAAGCCTTAATTCTGAGCCCCCACCATCACAGATGGCAAAAGCACAGGCTAAAAGCAAATTGACACAGCTTTTTAAGATCTTTATCTGGATTAAGATCCTAAATTCTGTTGCAGTTTTGCAGAACTGGATCTTAGCCATCAGCTTCTGTGCAACCGAAGTCATTATTTTAAAGCATATATACTCTTTTGCTATTGATAACCATAAACAGGAGAGTAATTAGGTGACATCTTCCTCCATCTGCTACAGGACATGATTTGTAAGCATCCTGACTATGAAGTCAAGAAAATCTTTGAGCTTTGCTATTGCTTTTACAGAATCTTGTGGGGAGCAGCAAAACTGTAAATAATCACACCAGTGCCACACTACTGCTGAGTCAAATGCTTGAAAATAAACCCAAACACCATGAATGTCAGGAAATAGCATTATTTGTGGGGAAATATGACCAAAAACTCGAAACTGGGGGAAAAGTCACAAAGTGGGAGGTGGAGGTGAAGAGCAGAGAGGAAACTTCGTCTTCCTTCTATTTCCCAAGAGTCTTCACCATGGGAAAGCAGCTGAAGGCTCTTTCTCATCTTGCCCTGAATGCTAAAAGAGAAATACTGGCTAAAAACAAAGTTGGAAAAGTCTCAGGAAGGACCCGATCAATGCTAGAAGCTAAACCAAACGGTTGGTGTCAAACCAATACTGGGCTCTGTAGAAGGTCACCGTCTCTAGATTTGCCCCACCATGTCTTGAAGATCTGTGTATAAAATCATTGCGACAAAGCAGACTCTTCTCAAAGTGGGGGATCTCATCCTTTCTTTTCTAAGAGAACTCTGGAAAAGAATGATGTCTGCTATACACTGCTGTAAATTAAAGTTGAATGCACTAATGGAGAGGTACTTGCATGAAAGTCAATACTACAGGTGATACAGCTATTGATTTCGTTATGCACTTGTTTATTTTTATACAAACTCTACTAACCCTGACAGATTCCAAGAGGAAGTGAATGGGATAAACCAATTTTTCAAAGACATTATTACTGCTTTTCAAAGACACACATTAAGAGCAGAAAAGTAAAAAGCCTCAAATCAAATGTCAGAAGAAAAGCAGCATTACACATCAGACAGACTTCTTCATTAAATGAAAGAAAGGAAGAAAGAAAGGAAGAAAGAAAGGAAGAAAGAAAGGAAGAAAGAAAGGAAGAAAGAAAGGAAGAAAGAAAGGAAGAAAGAAAGGA
>VZSV01000027.1:4904435-4919041 GCA_013398735.1 Nothocercus julius | reverse complement strand
AAAGAAAGAAAGAAAGAAAGAAAGAAAGAAAGAAAGAAAGAAAGAAAGAAAGAAAGAAAGAAAGAAAGAAAGAAAGAAAGAAAGAAAGAAAGAAATTTGAGATGTCATAAGCATTTGGAATCTCAACTTTATTTTCAGGTTTTGACTCCTGAAAATAATACCAAGTGAGTTTGGATACTACACTCAGAGTAATATGTGAATGAAAAAAAGTCTGTGTGTTGCACAGGATCCAACTGAAATACCAAACTTTTAAAAATTTCATCTCTCAAAGAACAAAAAGCAAACTACAAGACATCTTACAGGTTCACATCTGGTATCTGTAATTCTTTTTTTCAAGTAAGTTCTATACCAAAAATTTTAACATTAAACAAGCATATTTCTTTTATAACTATGCATTCCTTATAAATATTATACAAGCTACAATTAACACACAAGTGTTGTTCATTAAAATATAACACAGAGTCTAAAGCCCATTTCTGTAGTTCAAAAGGCCTTGCTACAGTTCAGTGAAATATTTTATTTTGGTGCAAGAAGCTGGCAAATGAAACACCACTTCTGGTAGGCAATCAAACTTTTTAATGCTTTCTGTCAACTTATAGGCAACCCTGAAGCCATTTAAAGGTCTTATTTAGAACTATGCCACATTTATATTTAAGATAAATGCTTTGGTATGTTCTAAGTGAAGCTGAAAATATTATTTATGAAAACATTATTTTCCACTCATATTTATTTGTCTGACTATGGAATTTCCAATCAAATCATATTAATTAACACCCTGACTGCTCCCTCTTGTTTTTAGCTGTTTTTTGTTGTTGTTGTTGTCATTCTACAAAGCATATTTAAAAAATATCACTAAAGCTGCAAGTTGTACACAGAATGTTTTATTCTACAAGCAACAGAGTATGCTGTGCACATTTTCAAAGTGAATGCATTCTATGAGAAGAATGTATCTGCAAGTGGTTCAGAAGCCACCAAAATGAATGTCAATACTGTGACTCAGGTCCCTGATTTGATTTCAACCCTGAAAAATGCTTATATTGTAGAGTTTGATACCTCATTTTATTTGCCTTCCTTTCAACATCCTCTGACAGTGATTGTAGCTCTTAAATGAGAGCCTGACAAACGAGCATTTTCTATTCAGTCATTCACAGGCAAAAGTTTCTTTATCCTCATCCTAATAAATAAACTGCATGCTTTCCGTAGAGATAATAAAGCCATCATTAATTTCAATCAACAATGAAGTTTAATCACTTAGATCTCTGCTCATTTCATAACTTCCCTTCAATTTAAAAAGCATTTATCACTATGCCATCATTTGTATACATTTTTAGACCTCAGCCTTGTAAAGATTTGTGCACGAAAAGCATGCTCCTGTGTTGCTTTAGATATCCCTCAGAAAGAAGCCATGGTCAGTACTTCTTTTTGAGCTTGTAAAATGTATAAGAATTTGTACAACAACATTAAGTAATAATGGAATGTATTTCAGAGTTTTAGAGTAAATTGAAGTGAATCCAGTAAACTGTCTTGAGGATTCTTCAGCTAAACACATTTAATAGCTTTATCACTTTCCTCCTGGTTCGGAGAGTAAGAATATGGACATGGAGACGACAGTTGCTTTTGGCTACTAAAAGAACTGATGGGCAATACTTTAACTCTGAAAGTTCCAGGATGGCCCACATATTCTGCAAGTTTAAACAAGAAAAGTAGTTAAAAGAATCAAATACGCATTGCCAGCTCTCAGCCTGAAAAAGCAGACGCTGGTTTAACAGTCTGGGAGCAACGCCAGCAGCTGGCCAGCAATCCCATGGCAGCTCATTCGCAGCCAGCTCTTGAAAAACAAAGATCGTCCCTTTGCTATTTAAAGGCAGGCTCTTTTTCCTAAATGTGCCTTTTCTCTTCAAATAATTTCTAGCATGAGACAATGGTCTTGGATCTCGTGGTTCCAGGCACCTGATCATCCTCGTAGCCCTGCGCTGGACTCTCTCCAGCAGCTCCACATCCCTCTTGTCCTGGGGAGCCCAGGACTGGACACAGCACTCCAGGTGTGGCCTCCCCAGGGCTGAGTAGAGGGGCATGGTTCTACAAGTCAAGTCTCCACATTGCCTTTAACGGGGTAAGCACAGCCATTTATGATGCACACTTTGTGTGAGATTGTATGGAAGTTCCAATGGTTTATTAAAGCATTCCTAAATAGACAATATTCTTTTTGATTAATGTAAATGTTCAGTTTAAATACATTTTTATAGAACGATGCGTATTTGAAAGGGTGATAGCTGACCTCCCACAGCACTCCTTTGGAGTGCATAATCACCACTTTCTTATTTTGCTGTAGGTAGAAAGAAACAGCAACAAGTTACTAGCAGAGGCAAAGCTATGAATTGGGATGTGCTATATGTTTTCATCTAAACTGTTCTGCATCCCATCTGAAATTTGCCTTTGTGAAATGCTGTGGTGCATTTGGTTGAATTTCACCATATAGCAATAACCACTTAAAGCATACATGCAAAGGCAAAAGAGATATTAAGTGAATATTTCAGCAAACCAGTTTGACAATCTCTCATAGCTTCTATTCAGCTCAGCAAGATAAGGTGCTGCCGCATTGTTTATAGCTGTTACATCCTTTGCTTAAGTCTTGTAAAATAACACGACCTCTACACTTTAAATTCACACATTTTTGTGTGTGTGGAAGAGTGTGGTTATTCTGATTTGAAAAAGTACTAAGTAAGAGCTCTAGGACTTTAAAACATATGTCACGGCTACTGTCCAGAAGGATGTAACCTCTGCTCTCATTGTCTAATTAAAAATAAAAATGACATTTGATTTTCCATATCTGTTACTGTGCAAAGGATGGGACTTCTGAAGCATCAAAGCACACCACAACTAGAAAACATACTGTAATTCTGAATAGTAACAACTGCCAAAGAACTGTCCTGCTTTTTATCTTCTCATAGTTAATGTGTTGTCACTCTAATGGCAGAATACAGTGAGGGTTAACTCTTGCAAAAAAAAATGAACCCAGGCAAGAAATACTTCAGCGAACAAATGAAAATATAAAACAGTAATAAAATTAGAGTTTTTTGGAGGTAAAGTCTCTCAAAGGTAGCTTATAATGTTTCAGTGACTGTTGACCTATTTCATCACAAACCAAATTAAATTGCATTTATTCCTTATGCATTAGGTGAAACTGGATAAATGTAGTGATGGTATAGCATACAATACGGAGAAAGAAAATGATGAAGAAAGTAGGAACATGTTGAACAGGCAGTTATTCTGAAATTAACAGCAGCACGCTCTCAGGCTGTTTGATTACAAAGTTGGCAGAGTTTTAAAGATTTCTTATTTTAACATACACTAGAGATAATAGAACTTAGCTAATAAAGTGCTTCCCTGATCAGCATCATGACATGATAGGCTAGGCCCAGACAGAAGTCAACAGTCATAAAATGGAATTCTGACTTTTTTGACTATCTTTAATCAAAGCTAATGTAAAAGAAATAAGAGATTAAATATAGTTCTACAAGATGATATTTAAGGTCCTAAATTTTCAAAATCCTGATTGACATGTTCCTTACTCTGCATTCACTGAGGGAAGCTGAGAGACCATGGAAAGAAAATCCTTATCATTTAGTGAGAGTCCTAAAATACGGATTTTAATGACTGACTTAAGACATTATATAATGCCTTATGTAATGTGTAGTTTTGATTGACTATTAAGCTAGCCATTTGTTGAGTTCCAGATACACAGATCTGGTAGCTTCTCAATGGCACATTTTTCTTTTATACGCATATAAAAGAGATGGAGAGACACAACAAAACACACACACACACACACACACACACACACACACACAAAATCCTAAGGCAGAGGGGATGCACACATACAGTTTGCTTGCTATTAAAGATATTCTTTTCTTATGTGGCGTAAAATTGGCTTGTGGAGTTGCCAAGGACTTTAAAGAGACAAAGGTTTAATCCCCTGGGAGATCCTTCTGTTAAAAAGCAAACTGGAAAGTGGTGGTAAAATTGCTCATCCGACCAATCTTCAGGGGCATCTCCACTGAAGGACACATCCTCACGGACTTGGCTGTTAACAGGTAACAATCTGCATGCAAAGCACTTTGTGCGCCTACAAAGGAGCAGGCTGTATCTTGAAATACTGGTAATTACTTTCTGTAAAAACATATTTTATAAAATTGTAAGGTTTCACACAAATCTTTTATTATGGTGTAATTATAACAAACCTGCAGGTACTTTTACATTGTTTAAAAAGAATAATGGGAATGTTGCCAATATAATCTGGCCTATACTAACAAAATGGGTGTCTAATACACCCAGGCAGGCAAGATCTAAAGACCCTGAAGTTAAAAATGGCACTAGGCCACTTGTCCCACCATTAGGAGGTTCTGCTCATTTACCGATCCGTGACTTGACAGAAAACACCATAAGTCAACCCACTTGTCATCGCGGGTGTGCAAAGCAGTTTCAGGCCCAACTCTGTGATTGCCTGCAGGACTCCTTCCACACCCAGGAACCGCTTAGAAGGACTGTTGCAATCTTTATATTTTTAGAGATGATGAAAGAGCAGAGAGGGATGATGGAGTATATGACTCCGGAATTTAGACTATGATTTAGTGGATTTTGCGTGAACGAAGCACCCTGGAATCAGCAGCTGCCACATGGATCGCTGGTGATTCAGGAAATATTTCAGCGGAAAAGATACACATAGGCCCTTGTTAGCATTTTGGCAAGGCAGCGTCGCAGTCTTTCTGCCAGACGTGCCGAAGCGGCGCTGGCACGGCGTCATGCTCCACGCTGTACGGCCTGCACGGATCTTTCAGCTGCGATTGCTCTCGGGTAACAAATGGCATCCCAGAAGCCCATAAATATCAGTAAACAGCTCCAGGCCGCTAATAGCTCGCCGCTTTTTTTAACTGGCATTTCATACAAACAACAGGCCATTTCTACTGATCTGAGCATGAGCTATTTCCTTTTGGGAAAGGGAGACAGACAGGCAGGCAGACAGATTATTCAAAAAGAGAAAGGCGCCCAGATTGCTTTTTTTTTTCCTAAAAGCACCAAAAATACATAGAACTCAACTAGTACAAAACAACTTTACACAGGTAACCGATTGTTTGAGTGCCACTAAGGATGAAACTACTATTTGACTCTTTGCTAGCACTTCCAGGCAGGAAGCAACTCCAGATTCTCCACAGGCCGCAGCACAGCCTACGTGAGATCGGTGGGTGAACATTGTCTTTTAAGACATATTTTCATTTCCTTGCTGGCACAAGACCGGTAGCAAACACAGGAGAAGTCTCCATCTTCTTCCACCCAAATCACTGCTTGTGGAACACAAGTTAAAATTTATCTATGACAAGGTCACAGGTTTTTCCTATAGCACTGGTTTGCGAGATGATGTTGAAATCGGGCAGAAAAATATGTAGGTTAATTACTGCTGACACTTGGATGAAATGAAGCTCATTAAATGTCCCTAAGTGTTTCCAAATAGAAAAAGCAAAAGGACAAGGTTCATAATAGGATTTGCAGGACAAAACGTCCCTTCGCTGTCACGTCATTCACTGTAACTCAGAGAACGTTTATATTAAAAAGAAAAATCCAAAATAAGCAGAGGGAGAAATGTAGTCATCTGACTGCCCTAAAAGCCATTAAACAAAAACTATAAAACAAACCTTTTAATCCACCAAAAGGACTACTGGAGAAATAATAATTTATGCACCCTACACAGCTACTCCAATGCCTGATCTATAGAAATGCACTGACCTTTAACCATCCTTGACCCACTAAAGTGCTCACAGATCAAACACTCAACAGCTTTTAATATATATTCTTTAGTTTTGAGAGTTCTTCTAATCAGATGCTGTCTCTTAAGTTCTCTAGCAATGAATATTTTGTAATATTCAGTCAAATACTACTAGTACCATCTTCTATGTTTTATATGCAATATAATCTCTGCATACAATTGTAGTAACTTTGCTTTCTAAATTCTTATCATTTGGCATTATCAATCAATTGGATGGAATAATGTCAGACAATGCAATAATACTTAAATAATAAATCTAAATAATATACAGAAATTTTTAATCTATAACTTTACATACATTTATTTCCTAAGCAGTATTTCCTTTTACCTGAAAGGTGCATTTGATATATTACATTCACAACGTACTGATAGGAAGCAAGCAGTGAAAATGTAGCACTTGTTTTCACTGAATCCCTGTGCCTGTACGTTTATCACACAGAGCCAGATGTGGCAATATTTTATAAAAATGAACACACTGAATTATAAATCAACCTGCTCTACTATATTAAAAGGGAAAGGAGGCTTAACGCTGCCACCAAACAAAAGCAAAGTGAAATGAATTGTAAAGATGATCTTCTAATATAGAAAAGTAATTACTGTAGAAAGAGATGCTTTCCTTAGATATTTGTTCTCAGTTATTAAAGTTATGGTAGCAGAGTCAAGCCAAATAAGGAAAATAATCAGTTTAGTTTTGTAAAATATATGTAGTTATATTAATATTCAGTTCTGTAAGCTTGTTTCCTGTCCACTATGACTCGGGGTTCACAAGGGCTTTATAAGGAAAGATAAAGAAAAGGTCAAGACAAAGGTTGACTAGAAGCCACTGAAGTCTGATCTAGAGAGGGAGATTGGCATTCACTCAAGTGACCTTTTCTAAACATAACCTCACAGATCTTAACCTAACTTCCTTTGGGTCACTTCTACTGTCACGGGACATAAAATGTTGTCTCAGACTTGTCTCTATCTTCAACAAAAGAAATAGAAAATGAGTTGCTAAACACTATTAACATTTAATCTACTACCTGAGTGTAAAAATAAGATGCTAAATAAAACCCTTCCAAACATGCAGAGTTAATAAATCCACACTCTTCAAAAGAGGGACTGAAAATGCAAACATTAATTTGCAGTGTGTGCCAGTAAGTAGCTTACCTTCTCATGAACTCAAATTTGATGATTTTGTTGGTTCTTCAAGCCAAAATTTGCTTGCCCCTTAGTAGTTTGCCAGAGGGAAAGCAAACTCTAAAGCACAGTAAAAAAGTGCAACTATTGAAGAACAAGCAAGTGCGTATTTTAACAAAATAATTACACAATGTCATAAAGCTGAGGTAATTATAAATAGTCAATCTTATTAAAAGGACTTTTGCTCTTTCATATTAATTATGGAAAACATAACCTTTTGAACACAGTTTTATTAAATGACTTCTTGTCCAAGCAAATCATAATAATACAATGTAAAATGGGAAAATGTGCTTAAACTCTGTCTTTTCCCCAAAACACTGGGACAATTATGAAGACAGTCACAACCTGACTTACCAAAATTCTTTCATCTTGTCTAAAATGAAACTACCTGGCCACCTTCACTCGTGAGAGCTGTATAAAAGAAAAACTGATAAAAAGAAGGCCCACAGCACATTATTTGTGAGTAGCTCGTATTGTGAAAGACACTGAATAGGCTGGATGCCTGAACTGAACCTCCTTCCTAAGTGTGGAAAGAGGATTACAGAAGACCACAAAGAGACAGTGGTAGCCTTCTCCTCTCTTTCTCTTTTTATTTCTAGAATAAGTCCTGCTTGGAAGTCAGAAGGGGAACTCCACTTGTGAGCAGATTTTCAAATCATTAAATTTGTCACAACTTCATTAGAGGCAGCACTAGTCTCTACTTTGAAGGCTGCACCTTCTGTGTTTCTGGAGGAGACATGGAAGGAGAAACTAGCAGCAAGGACAAGTTACCTTTAAGTGTCATATGTGAAAAACAGTTAAATATGCTTATTATTTAAATGATAATATTCACTATTGGTATTATAAGGCCAGTAATGTGAAAAGTAACCTCTGAAGGCGACAATCATTTTCTCATTTTACTCGTTAGTATATAATTCACACAAGTTTGATGGCTTCAAACCAAACAAAGTCAAAAGCATAGGAAGATTTTTTTAACTCCAAAGGAGAAACCTTCCTGAAACCAGTAGGAGAAGTGCAATTTCCAAACACCCATTTAAAAGTATTACTCCAGGAAAAAAAAAAAAAAAAAAAAAAAAAAACAAACACCTGAAATAATTCTGAACAACACGGTTCACCCCTGGGAATTTACATTGCCAACCACGATTCCCATAGCAGAAACCTTCCTGAAACCAGTAGGAGAAGTGCAATTTCCAAACACCCATTTAAAAGTATTACTCCAGGAAAAAAAAAAAAAAAAAAGATAAAAAACAAACACCTGAAATAATTCTGAACAACACGGTTCACCCCTGGGAATTTACATTGCCAACCACGATTCCCATAGCAAGGCAAAAGGCACCTGCAGAAGAGCACTCGCCATAGGAAATGTATCAAGGCTACCAATTCCACGCTACGTGACTGTAGCCCTGCACAGCGCGCAGTGCCCTTGGCTAAGCCGGACGCGATCCGGTCCTGAAGAGCACAGCCACGTTTCTTGAACGTGGGGCAAGACAGCTGCAGAGCTGCACCCTGAGAAGCTCCTCACTCATGAGGCTGGAGAGCCAAATCTAGAATTCCTCGGTGTTTTGGATGGCTGGGAACACAAGTGGAGGAATGAAAACCAAATGCAGGGAAAGAGCAGACAAGGAAATCTCGTGAAACAGCAATGGCCCAGGCTCTTGTATTATCAGATATGCTCTTGGTGAGATGCAAGAAAGGACAGTGAGATTGGAAGTCAGCAACCCATCACATAGGGCATTATTCTAGTTATTACAGGCACTGAATCAGTTTTAGATCTACTGTATGAGAGACAGTAAAAAATTCCCTTTTATAGGTTGCCTTTTCAGGAGATATGTATGTCAACAAGTACAACGCAGATAAGGAAAGGAAAAGCAAAAAGCACAGCAGAGGCAGAGAAAGCAAGGTGGCTTTAGCAAACAAAGGACAAAGGGAGGAGTGTCGCGCGAGATAAAAAATAAAATATATTTGTGTGAAAACTCTGTCTTGACATATTGCATCTTGGCAATGTTCTCACAGAGGAAAAATGTTCTCACAGGAAAAAAAAGATATTTTCCAGTTCAAAAGGGAGGTTGACTTGTTTTGTTCCAACTCATTTGAAATGGGTAGTTGGTGGGAAACAAAACTGATGTCTCTTTAATTACTTTATTTTAAATTTGAAAATATTTTTAGATCAGAAAGAATGTACTTTTCAAATCCTTAAGAAACCACTTTTTTGCTGGAGCTAATGGGCAAAGCTTAGAACAGAAAGAAATGGAAAGCTTGGCTGTTGCTTCGCATTTCAGTCTCATGGGCAGGTATCTTCTCAAAAATCTCAGTGTGACAACAAAAGGCAGTAGCAGTGCTGGTGAGCGCTGGCATCACCAACAAGGGGCTGAACCTGTGTTCTTAACCAGAGATCTTACGGCTGTGTCCCAGAAGGGGCTAATATAAAGTTCAAGAGCACAAGGCAAAAGCCTTCTTCTCTCCCCCAGTATCAAAACCGTTTTCGTATCTCAGACCAAACATAGAACATGTATTGTTAGCAGTCACTTGTATTACCTTTAGTCAACAAAGACTCTTTCCTATCTCAACATCAAAACCAATGTTTTAATAAGATACAGTCACAAAGAGATTAGAAGCTCTGTGAAACATTATCTCCTATTCAAAATTATAAAATGTCATTCTTGATATCTACACAATAATCACATTTCTTTTGTACTGTTAATTATTTACCATATTGTGGATATCACAACATGAGTGCTTAGTATTTACATACTAGAACTAGTTTCTTCAAATACACTGAGATATTATTGACAGAAACATTCAACCCTTAGGTCACAAACTTTATCTGTAGTATATGGTATTAATTTCCTGATAATCATATTTGCATGAACTATATATTCTGCACTTAATAGATTTTTTTTTATCTAAAGACAGAAAGCAAATATTACTTAAATTAGTCAGCAAATGAATGCACCTTTGAAATAGACTTAAAAATTTTAAGTGCAGTAGAAAACCAAACAAAAAAAAAAAAAAAAAAAAAAAAAAAGGAAAGCATAACTGTGACACTAGATTTTCTTTAGTAATATTTAATGGTACTAAACAAAAATACAAATATCGAATTCAACATTTTAGTGATATGTTTCGTAAAAGACCTATAACTAAATGGTATAGATACAGACAGCTCAATTGTCCTCTTTCTTATTCACAATGAAGAAAACGTAAGTATTCTGTGTTTCTTTGGAAAGAATAACAATCATATATGTTTCAGGATAATTAACAGGACTGTGAAAAGTGATCTAAATTGTTCTGTGCTTTATGTTGTGTATTATTTTTATATTTTAAAATGCCACTGTATTTTTCTCCCCCACTAAAAGATACACATGAAAGGCCTCCCTGTGACATTTGGCATAAGCAAAACCCTTCAGCTATCAATGAATCCTGTGGAGATTTTCCTCTTCATTTCAGTAGGTGATGACAAGGCAGAGAGAAGGCAATTGCAGGAAGCTGCACACATGTTGGAATTGTAACCAAGCTCCATTTTACTGTACTTCAGGGGTGCAGGGTTTACAGCATACCCTCAATTTTCTATTATTCTAATACCATTATCAAAACTCAAAACACAATCTTGAGATTCTTGAGAAATGAACACTACTCAACCTGAACTGTACTACTGTGTAGTAAACAGTGTATTTTTATAACAAATCTAAGCAGTAAGGACATAATAATGATGTGAAGTAACTTCCTTATTCTTCAGAAACAAGAAACCCAGGTCTTATCCAAAAGAGAACTATCTAACAAATACAGAAAGAACAAGTCAAGTCAAATGAAAAATCGCCAATGGAGCTTAAAGGACACGAATTTAGCAGAGGTGAAGAGCACTTACTCGGAGACCAAGAGGGTCTGAGCACAGGCACATGGGCACACACGCATGCAGCGAAAAAAGGTATTTTCCTTATTAAACTCGTGCTTTATTCTCCCTCTGCAAGCAGTGCTCCTTGCTAACTAAGGGAGTGACAAGCCGTCATGTCAAGATACGAGGTCTCTCGCTGCCCGACCGAAGAGTGTGCACACCCTGAATTGCTGGCAAATGGTTTCTGCAAGATGAAACTCTGTCTGAAATTGCTAGTTGAAAATTCCATCTCACGCTCAGCGAGCAGACAAAAAATACTGAGCGTGTTGGAAAATGAGCACAGTCAGCTGTATCCTTCCTGCGTTATTTTGCATAAATATTGGATTTGGGGTTTTGACAGTGCTTATTTGTGCTTTTAGACAACAATGGTCATTAAGTTAGTTAAAAGAAAAAGGGCAGACATGGAGATGGACAAAAACATATATTTGTTCAAATAAACCAGAATTTACTTTCTGAATGCAAAGCATTAGCCAGGGAAAGGAGACATCAGATTCTCCTGAGATTATTTGCTACCATAACATCTCCCAAACTCGCTCCAATTCCTTGCTAGGTAGGGTTTTACCGTTCAATAATGAGAAACTGCCTATTTATTCTGCCCAGTGAGCGCCAGTCAGAGGCCGACAGCCCTATAAACACAGCTACAAATACATTAAAATTAATATAGGTGTGAGAGCTGCTTAGGGGACTAACATGCTTTCGAAAGTAGGTTTATCAAACTTAGATAATTAGCTGCTTGACTCAGTAAGACATTTCTGAAGTCACACAAGACATCTATCCATATGCAGCAAAAGGTCCCTAAGTGTCTTCAAAACCCCTGACTTTGGACATGAAAAACTCATCTTATTTTGCAAGTTACTCTTTCAAAAATGTGCCTGTCAAAAATGCTCTGTTTACAAGAAAAAAAAAAGTATTGGAGTTACAAACCCAAACTAGAATCCAACATGCAAGCTATAAATTCTCCATCTTGCACACAGTAATAAACAGTTTTACATGTCAACTTTCTCTTCTCAGTGACAACAATATTCATTTTCATCTTGCTGGCTCTAGAAAGATTACAGACTTGAAAAGCAATATAAATGTTTCCAAGTATGAATCTAAGTAAACATCTTAAAATTTCTATAAAGTCCGTTTTGAGTGATCGAGCTACTAAGAAAATAACCACATGTAACAACATACATGATACTTGTGTGTATCAAGTGCACACCTAGATGCTCCTGTCCATATTTAACATTCCCAGGTGTTTTCCATTGCTATAATGACTCACAAATAATTCCCCCTGATCTTAATGTACATATAACTAGCCCTAACAAAAGGCCTGTTCCATGCTTAGCTTGCTGGATCTGCTGATTTTTGTTGCTGTTATTTTTCTAATCCTCACTGCATAATGGTGAGCGGCAACGAGTTATTCAACAAAACCATTCTCTCCCCCCTTCGGAAGATAGCGAGCAGGAAGCTAGATATTGCACTCGGCAGCTCCAAAACCAGACCACCCTCCTTGCCACCACATTAGATCCTGCTCCCCTGGAAATTGCTACTAAATGCTAAAAGCCAAAGCTGCTAAAAGTTGGTTGCAGCACGCAGGAAGGGAAACATGTGCCTTCCTCTTGCGGTGGCGCACACAGCCGAGCCCCTCCTGCCGTCTCCTGCGAGGCCACGCTGTGCAGCCAGACAACGTGACTGCTCCAGGAATGACCCTCTTGAGCTCTGCAATTAGCTCAAACTGCTGACTGAAAAGTGGATTTGTTTATGGGCCAGTCTAAACACCAAGTATCCCATCGATCAGATGGGAAGCATCCAGCAGATAACTGTCCTCTCTAATCCCATGTGCTAAATTTTCTGTTTCCAGAGGACTTTCCAAAAGCTCCAGTCAACATGACCAAAACATAGCACTTCATTTTTCTGTCCTCAAAGTCTACCCCTTGCGCTGTTTTGCTATGTACAGGGCTCTGCTTTAGCCTTGCCTTCCTCTCATGTCCAAGGCAAAACCAGAATTTTTCAGGTTGGTTTTAAACTACACTATTATAAAAGGCTCTGAGATGATGCTTCATTATATTCCTTTATACCACTTCATTATCAGCTTAATTCTCCATGGGTTTATCCATCAGCTCTCCTCCCCACTTGTGTGTGTGATTTTTCCCATGTTTCTCCCAAGAAGCAAGCTCCCAGTGGTCCAGCGCATCAGGCCAGTGGGCTGTGTTCATTTATTGCCCCACTAAAATAAAGAATTCTTACAGGGCATTCACGTAAGCTACGTGCTAGAAACACACTCACTCTCATAGAAGGGAAAAAGAGAAAAAAAAATAATAATAACATATAATATCATATGAGAGAATAAACTTAATTGTTTTCTATAGGTCTCATAAGATTTCTCAGACTTTCATCCCTACAGGTCAAAGATATTCTGGTAGATGTGTGTCAGCCAGGAAGAGTTTACTTCTTAAATAATCAATAGAAGCTGTTTCTCTTCAGAAACGAACAGCTATTAAAAAGGAGTCTGGCTTTGCATCGGATAGTCCTCACCGTCTCTTCTTCTTACACTAATAAATAAGGCATGGTGAGGAAAGGGAAGACAAGGCACTGGAGCGCAGGCAGGGGAACCGCAGCCCAGTGACCCTCGGCACAGCAGCACATCAACACATAAAATCCCATGCCAAGATAGCAGAGCTTTATCAGAGATGAAGAGAGAGGCTTAATGGCTTAATTTGAATTAAACAATTGGATTGCAGATTCCCACTTACAGTTTGGAAATAACTCACTAAGACGGGATCAATGTTCAAGGGACAGGCTCCTGAAGAGGGCTCTCGGCTCACAGGTGCTCCCTGCTCCCCGTCTCCGCCACCCGAGTTTCAATTTTGACCTTTTTTAGTGAAGCAAATGGCCATCATGAATACCAAATTTGAGTCACTGCACTTGTCATATGAAATGCAGAAATACAAACACATGGTGAGAGAGAGAGCAGTAAAGAATACTGCAAGAAGGCTACATTTCTCTTCTGTGAGTTAAACAGTCGCAGACCAACACATACGCTAGACTATCAATATAACAGGAATTAAGTGTCTTCCCTACAATGAACCCATTATTTTAACTGAAGTTGTGAAGGAGGAGAGGCTTAATTCAGTTAAATCAGTCTGATCAGGTAAGTTTTACCCTTGGAAGACAGCAAAACAAAACTCTAGTGCCAAATATATTCCTGTCTAAAAGTTGGTCATTTTTGACTGGAAAAAAAGTCAAGTGACTCAGAGAAAAGGAATCTTTTAAACTGAATTATATAAAACGGTGATTGAAAAGAAAATAGGCTACCATACTGAAGTAAACTAATTATACTTAATATTCAGAGATGATTAGGGATAATCAACTCGTTAACTTTATCTATTAAGTTAATCTATTAACTAAATCTCTCTGCAATATAGTTGACTTGTGTAATAGTCACAGTAAATTTCAGGATCGGTAAGAAAGTTTTAATGACTTTTGATTAATGGATCATTTTCTTTTTATAAATACACAGAAAATTAAAAACACCTGGAATCTGCAGAATGGCTTTGTATATAAGATGTTTTTAGTACAAGTTCCATCAATCCAAAGAATTTATCTTGCACTTTATTTGACAGAGGTGACTAAACTTTCTGACTGAGGTGACCAGGTTACTCAAACAGTAATCCAGACTTCCATTAGCATGAAACAAAAGAAATGCCTGGCCCCTGAAGTCTTGAAACATTT